>CM045767.1:21475232-21832255 GCA_025200525.1 Camellia lanceoleosa | reverse complement strand
TCCAACACAACTTGCAAATAGAGGAAAAACTTAAAAGAATTATACAAAGAGATATAGAGTGAGTTTATTGTATAGGAGTTAATTATGCATGACTTGGAGTATATTTTTGTAAATATATGAAGAGTGTGGAGGATAATTGAGTTTATTTGCATATTTTTTTCTTCTATAGTAAAGTGTTTTTAATGCTTTATCTGTGAACGATGCTTATTGTTTTTGTTTTTATTAGTAAAGAAAACTTTATTGATGAAGAAACCATACATTGGCATAAGGGAAAAACATTAATAAGGATGAGAAAGAAAATGAGAAAAAGGAAAACTGCTATAGTGTTAGTGAGAAAACCAACACTAGCCACGGACCACAAACACTTATTGTTTTATTGAAGGTAAATTATAAATATATCGCTTATTTAGTTAAAATATAAATTATCTTGTGGTTCTGGAAAGTACATCACGTCCCTTAAAGTTTTTAATTTCATAACAACAATCTTTTTATTAGAAAACATGAAATCATTAGGATCAACGGTTTCCGCTTTGTTCTAAATCAATTCATGTAGAGGTTTCTACATATGTGTTGCTGAAACTTCAGGTCTTTTTCCCTTGCAACACACACAAAGGCAATTTTTCTAATAGAGGAGGCCAATATAGAGGCAGAGGTAATTTCAGAGGAAAGGATGGAGATGTGTTTCAAGGAGGTCATGCTAATCAATATGGTTATTCTCGAGAGAATAGCTTCAGCACTTTAGAGGGGGAGGTGTTATATTAGCTATATTATAGCTATGCTCTGCAAGCAGTTCATTACTCCTTAGTGACTCTGTCAACTTTGTGGCAAGTCTTATCACATTGCTCCCTAGAATGTTGGCATATGATGGATATAGCTAGAATGCTCAGAATATAGGTTCTTAGGACCTCACCAAATTTAGGCAACACCAAAGCCTATATAGCATCTGCTCCTTCCTTCACTTTGAGGTCAATTGGTTTTAGATTTTGGAGCTACTAGTCATGTGACTAATGATTCCTAATCATCTCTTCTATCAACCCCATCAAGGACATGGAGCAAGTAGCCATTGGTGATGGATCCACTCTTCCTATTGCTCATGGTAAAGGTCTTCTTCTTCCTACACCTTTATTTCTCTTTCTTTTACCAAATATGCTCTATGTTCCTACTTCTTCTAATTTGATTTCAGTTAATTAATTGACTAAAGATAACCATTATATCATAAGTTAGTATTTGATGAGCATCTTTATCATTCAGTATCAAGGCTAGATGAGTAAATTCCTGTATAAAGGCTCCTATTGTCAAGGGCTTTATCCACTCATTTCATCTTCTTGGCGTTAAAGTACCACCTTCTTCTTCTTCCGCCGTCGCTGTGCCACATTCTTTCTTCCTTGCTAAGTTGTGCTAAACCTTCTTCTCACATCTGCCTTTCTTGTTCTATTGCATGTCAGTAGCTTACAATTCAACTTGGTTCGAGTTGGTCAGTCCTTCTTCCAAGAAGTTGCATCATATAGTGACTCATCATCGCTTAGGGGTTCCTAAGTCTTCTGTTTTAGTTAATAAAGGCTCTCCTCTATGAACATTGCTGTGTTTCTAAGAGCCGTTGCCTTCTTTGTCTAATTCTATTGTAAATAAACCTTTGGCCTTTATTCATACTGATGTTTGGGGCCCCTTTTCAGTATCTGTTTCAAGCTTTAAGTACTATGTGTTGTTCATTAATGATTTTAACAAATTTACTTGGATTTTTTCCTCTCTCATATTATTGTAATGAGTAACGAAATAATCTTCTCATGTTATCCTATTGATCGTTTCAGTAATCTTCAAATGTCGCTGCTTATTTCCTAAAAAGCACAAACCGCTAGCCATTTGATGGGTGTGTGTTGATAATTCTCCGACAGTTTGCCGCTGAACAAATAAACAATAAACAAAAAAGCTCTATGTTTTTAGAGTAGAAATTCAGTGATACCTATACATAGGTCCTCATCATGAGCTTTTATAGATTTCGCGTCGGCACAATCCTAGTAGGATTTCAATTCTTCCTAGTAAAGTTCTCCTAGGAATCACACTCAAGGATAAAGTTTATCCTATTAACCTGTTACTCACTGCTTATCATGGTGAGATAGTTGCAACCTCTACTTCGGGCTGGCACAAACATAACTCGGCAAACATAGCTTGGTGCTGAATAAGCTCAATTTAGTCGACCTAGTCTTTGGAATCGCCTCTGTCGAGTTGCTGTTCTTCGGCTGAGCGTTTCAGCTCTCGGTTCAATCTAAAATAAGCACAAGTGGTCGTACTCACCACTAGACTAGACATACTACCGATAGGGCCCAGCTTTGACCGGACTCAATTAAACTCAAGGCTACCAAGATAATTACCTTGGTCCGCGGGCTCCTAATCTTTCAAGACCATATCTTATCTCGGTCCATTCCCACAGGCTTACTTTACCCTCGCCCAATTTAGAGTGCATAAATTACCCTCATCAATTGCCCCCTCAATCTCCATCTTGTGAAGTATGATTGGGATTATTATCTTCAAGTCAGTTTCTAAAAAATTTTCTACCATTAATTGAGTTAGAATAACGCAACTCTAATGAGAGCTAGGCAAACACTATCATGAGTAAGTAGCTCAATGTCCAGAAAACACGCCGCCAGTTGCATAATAGCCCATCGTTTAACTGACAAGTATTATATCTTTTAATGGGATATGTGGCACCTTTCCATTGTGATTCTACATCAATCGGATGCCTGCCACATTTACCAAAAAATATTTGAAAAGTCCTTACCGCTTTTTAGCCTCCACGAAACCCATCCCTTGAATCAAACACTTCACCATTACTCACCTTTCTTGCAAAATCCTTGCCTCCTAAGCTTTTATCCTCGTTTCTTCCTATACCACCTATTTTTACTGATCGGGTTTCACGATCGCACCTGCTTATAGATTGAAAAGTTGCTTGGTTATGCCTCAATACATGTGTCTCCTCAGCACTAACTTCTGTACATTCATTCATCATATATATGCATGTGTATCCATAACTGAACATTTGAGTAAATTCCACCAACCAAAAAACCCCACGCTTATGTCCAAAAACTCACAATCCAGATTTTGAATCAATGTCAAACATGATTTTTGATCCAAAATCGTGCTATGACCGAAGCTAGGCAAATCTTGTTTACAACCTTCTACACAGGCTGTATCTGACCGAATCTTAGATGCATCAATCACCGATTGTACTAAAAAACATTGAGTTGGCTTTTGCCATTTTGGTCTGAACTACAAAATGGTTCAACAGTAACCATCTCAGAGTCGAGCTTAGGGCTTACTTTTATATTAACCCATTTACTTCAGCCCGTCTAGTAATCTCGACATAACACTTTATTTTCACCTTTTAAGTATTTGACTAGTTCGGCCAGGCACAGGTCTCTTTGTGCACTTTGCCCCCCGGGTGTTTTTTGCTCAAACTAAGCTACCAGAAGCCACTATAGCTACCGATCTAAACCAGTCGTGATCCTTTTGGACAAAAAATCACCTGCTTTGAGTTAAATGGGTAAATATCGGCTCCTAGTGAATTCGCCTGGAGCCATGGCTAAATTCCTCGAGATTACCAAATTCCTGATGATCGCCCAATTTCTAGCCGAGCTAGACACCACCTCAAGGTAAACTGGCTTCATTCCTTTCACCGTGATACCAATCAGAAGAAGTTGGGCTTCGTTCCTCGTGACAACCCTTTGTATATGTGGGATTCCTTGCCACACAAGATTATGTACACCCAACTTTCCACAAACACTTATAGAATAATAAACAAAATTGCTAACTAAACCATTGGTTTCGGCCTCAACCTCGGATTGGCCGAGTTTATTTCATCAATATTCGCCTCTAGCCAAAAATGACGATGGCTGGGTGCCAAACTACCTTAGAGTAAAAAGAGGCCGAGAAAAATTGTAAAAAACACAATCCAGACAAAAATCTAAATGATGACGATTTCTTTTGGGTTTCTAGTAATTTTTGAAGACTAGGAAGCCCGTGATACGGCTGCTAATATAACCTAGAATAAAGGAACTGCTGGTAAGCACAACCCTTGTTCAATTTTTTTCTTTTATTATTCCTAACTGGTCCACCGTTATAACCTTTTGTCCTCGAGCTTGTAGATTTGAACTAGTTCAAATTTACACTATACTTACGCCAACCAAAGGATGCCTCTTCGAGCCGCACCCAAGATCGACATCGCGGATTAGCCGAGAAGCTATTAGGCTTCGGAACAACCTAACGTCGATAGGAAGCAGAAGGAGGAAAACAGGAGTTACCGACTTCCTTCTAGAGCCTTCCTCCGGAGCCAGATCCCACTTCTTCCCAAATCAACCTGATCCTTCTAATCGAAGAACAAGGAAATGTCAAAACAAGAGGGTCAGGGCCGAGCGCCGCCATCACCAACCAAACTCTCCGTGAAGTGGCGTTAATCGGTCTAGAGTTGTCTGGCCAACAACATGAAAATCGCGGGTCGTCTCTTCCAACTACCGTGGCCTCTGCTATTCCTGACGACCGAGCAGCAAGTGTGCACATACTGCAAATAACAACCGAATCCGCAATGTCTGGTCGATGAGGAGGACACCATGTTTCCTCGAAGATGTACATGTTGCGATCCCTGCAGAGCTCCGTGCATCTCCTCGACCGAAAGCAAGCCTCCTTCAAAATGGGCGCCCATCAATATCTTACAAGAATTGTGCTAGTAACCACCGCTGCAGATCGGTGGTTGCCGAGTAAGGACCGCCACCCTTGCCTACCAACCTAATATCAAAAAGTGTTCTGTCTTCCACGTAGACATGGAGCATCATAACCTTTTAACCGAGCTGAAGGCCATCCTCTTGGCAACAAAAAATCGATGGTGCTTTGTAAGTTCCTCCTACCTGTTACCTGTTTTATTTTTTAACTGTCTGTTTGCTCAGCTTTTAACATAATCACTACCCTCCTTTTTGTAGGCTTTTGTAGAAAAACCATGTCGTCCATACGTGATGCTAGAGCTTTCAAGATGCTAGAGTCATAGTTACAACACGCGTGGTCAGCTGCATAACCAATACTAAGTCACTTGAGCTAAATGAGGCTACAAGCGTGAATTGGCCGAAGTGAAGCTTTTAACTGAAAAACGCATCGG
This sequence comes from Camellia lanceoleosa, assembly GCA_025200525.1. Taxonomy (NCBI): domain Eukaryota; kingdom Viridiplantae; phylum Streptophyta; class Magnoliopsida; order Ericales; family Theaceae; genus Camellia; species Camellia lanceoleosa. The sequence goes on along the minus strand of CM045767.1, from coordinate 21,827,115 downwards.
CTTGTGCTGATTTGGTCACATGCGCTGAAAGCCAACAAGCAAAAAAGGCGATGGTCGAAAAAGAAAAGACCACTACCTCCAAGTGAACCGTGAACTGGCCAAGCTCGAAAAAAAGAAAATGGCCGAGCTTCTGCCAAGCTAAAAAGAAAAAATGGAAGACGCTTGATGACCGTATAAGGCTACAAAGAAGTGGGGAGGCCACCTATGTCTTGTAGTGTGAAGTCACAAAGACATCTTTTCAAATGTGATGAAAGGTAGCTATTATGAAACTCGTCAAGGGCAAGTGAAACCGAGATCTTCCGTGTAATCCTCCCTCACTTCATTCCAAATTACATGGCGGACTACACTACTATTCAACAGAAGCTTTCTAAGAGGGGAGGAGGAGTGAAGAATCCCCAGATCCAAACAATGCCCCATCTGCAATCAAGGATCACGGTCTCTAGACTATTCAAATAGCTTGGTGGAGCCACCGTGTTAAGTACGTTGTGGGGCGCCAATGACCGACCTAATTTAGAAGAACCCGCTAAAACCGGCCTATCGAGTGGCGAAGCTTAAGTTGATCTAAATGCTGATTTAGACGATCTCTTTGCCTGATTTTTTTTTCTTTTGATTTATGTTATCAAGGAAATTATAAATGGGATACCAACCTCCTCTTGTAATTCAATGTTTCAAAATTAATGAAGTCTCTATCCGCCATCTTTTGTTCGTTAATACATTTTTCCTTTAATTGTACCAACTTTTTATAAGCCTCCTACCTAACCTAGCTCGGCTTTCCTTATCCTCGCCATTTGTTTGGCCGAGATAAGTATCTCGGTCGGACAACAACTTTAGGTATCTTAGGCAAGTGTTGGTCAAACCTGCCAACCTTCTTCACTTAGATCCTTATCTCAAAGAAAAGAACAAAAATGTTTGGTCAAACTGCCAAACTTCTTTCAAATTTAGATCCTTATCTCGACCGAAGAAAGAAAGTGTTATCAAACGCCAACCTTCTTCAGTTTAGATCCTTACCTCGGTCAAGAAAAGGATGTTTGGTTAAACTCAAGGAACTTTCTTCAAATTCTAGATCCTTATCTCGGCTGAAAAGTGTTGGTCAAACTCGCCAACCTTTCTTCAGCCTAGATCCTTATTTCGCTCAAGAAAAGTTTGTTAGGTCAAATCTTGCCAAACTTCCTTCACTTAGATCCTTATCTTGGTCAAGAAAGATGTTTGGTCAAACCCGAACTTCCTTTAGCCTAGATCCTTATCTTGGCTAAAAGAGTGTTAGTCAAACCGCCAACCTTCTTCACTTAGATCCTTATCTCGCTAAAAGAAAAAGTTTGTTTGGTCAAACCGCCAAATTTCCTTCAACCCAGATCCTTATCTCGCTTAAGAAAGAAAAGTGTTGGTCAAACCCGCCAACCTCTTTAACCTAGATCCTTATCTCGGCTGAAGAAAAAGATGTTTGGTCAAACCTGCCAAACTTCCTTTAGCCTAGATCCTTATCTCGGCTGAAGAGAGAAGGAGTGTTGGTCAAATTTGCCAACCTTCTTCAGCCTAGATTCTTATCTCAACTGAAAAAGATGTTCAGTCAAACCCGCCAAACTTGTATATTGCCCCTAGTTGGCTATAACTATTGTGCGACTTTTACAGTAGAAAGAATTGTGTTGGAAAAGACTACGTGCTTTATTTGAAAAAAAGAAAAGAAAAATTACAAGTATTTTAAGGAAAAGCTAAAAATAAGATAGTTTGAGATTCACTGTGTTCCATGGCCTAGGAATAGCTTTGTCGTCCATATCTTCCAAGTGATATGCCCATTTTTCTGCTAAACCAATCACTTTATATGGTCTTTCCCAGTTAGGTCCTAACTTGCCATCTCCGGGTACCAAAGTATTGCCTATTGCTTTGCGCAGTACCCAATCTCCAATCTTGAATTGCCTCGGATGCACTGTTTTGTTATATTTTCTCGGATAATTTTGTTGGTATGAGGCAATGTGAACTAGTGCTCTTTCCTTTTTTCTTCCGCAAGGTCAAGTTCCAAGGTTATGGCTTCACCATTCAAGTTTGGGCCAAAATTTTCACTTCTAATAGTGAAGAGGCCCACTTCAAGGATTACTACCTCCATGCCATAGGCCAAGGAAAAGGCATTTCTCCGTTGATTGCCAAGGTGTGGTACGGGAAGTCCATAAAACATGAGGAAGCTCCTCAGCCCATATGCCTTTTGCTTTCTAACCTTTTCTTCAAACCACAAAGACGATTTTGTTGGAAACTTTAGCTTGCCATTCACTTGAGGGTATGCGTAGAGTTGTAGAATTTATCTTGTACTCTTCGCAAAAGCTCCTCAAGATTTTGCCATCTAACTGAAAGCCGTTGTCGGATATTAGAGCCTTGGGTATGCCGAATCGAGTGATGATGTTTTGCCATTTAACTTCATAATGTCTTTTCTTTTATAGATGCGAGTGCTTCGCCTCCACCCACTTTATGAAATAGTATGTTGTCAGAGAAAGAACTTTCTGTTGGATCTTCTAGCTGGAAGTGGTTCCACTATGTCCAGGCCCCACATTGGGAAGGGCCACGAGCTAGTCAATAGTAGAAGCTGTGTGGCTGGTTGATGTATTTGGTGTGCGAACTTCTGACATTTCTCGACTTTTTGACATATTTCTCTGAATCACAGTATGTATTACACCAATATCCTTGTGAAATTGCTCTATAAGCCAATGATCTTCCCCTTGGTGGCTTCCGTAGACGCTTTAGGTATTTCTCAACAAAAATGCCTTGACCTTACTAGGATGGACACATTTCGTAAGGTCCTTTGAAGGATTTTTGTACAATGCTCAGGATGGAGAGAGCCAAAATCAACGTGATTTTGCTCTAATTTTGTTGGCTTTTTTTCTTTTCTTCAAGCAAGATGCCATCTTTTAAAAATACTATGATGGGTCCATCCAGATGGGCCTAGTTTGGACACAACATACCTTGGTTGCTTTGGGTTCTTCAAGATTTGGTCTTGGTAGGAAGTCAATCAAGAATAGGTGTGGGATAGATGTATATGTTGATGCAAAAATCGCCACTGTTCGCTTCTACTATTTTCTCTCATCGATTTGCTCTATACGTACTATTTCGAACTTCATGATCTCCTTCGACCAACTCTTGGTACTTAGCCATCCTATCATCTTGTGCCTCAGGTCACTTGAGATCCGTTGACTACCACCGAGTCATCAGACACCATCACTGGTGGCCTTCATGTAAAGTGTTGATTTTGCTTAGCAATGCTTCATACTCCTCGTTGTTGGATACTAGGAAGCCAATGTTGATCGCCTGTTCAATTGTTAGGCTATCCGATGAGATGAGGACTATGCCAAGTGTTGCACTGCGTTTGATGCTTTATCCACGAAGAGTTTCCATATCTCTCCGATTTAATAGCTTCCACCAAGTAGGATCAGATGATGTTTTGGGATCAGGTGTTGTTGATGTTTTCTTCAGTCGATGTCCGCTGTCAGGGTTTGATCTTCACCGTCTGACCGCCTTAAGTCTTTACCTTTTGTGAGTCCCTCGCCGAATAGTATGGTCTATTCCTTCTTCCTCGTCCTCAAACCTCGTATGGGCTGCTATGCAAATTGGGCCCCGCTTGCGCTACAGCTCCTAAGACACTTTCCCCATTCTTTCGGTTGTCCCAAATAAATTGATCGGTAGACATGATGACTTCCTGGCGTGAACTCGGCCACAAAGTTTGTCAAAGCTTGGGCTTTTATTATGTTCTTGGTTGAAACTAGATATTGAACCGCCTAACTCCATCGCCATTTCAAGACTCATCCAAAAAATCTCCCTCTCAAACAATGCTTTTATGGAAAAGCCGTTAAGACAATCACGGTAAAGTGCATGGAAATAGTGTGATAATTTTCTTGAAGCCATCTTCAAAGCTAAGGCCAGCTTTTCTAGTGGTAGGTACCTTGTTTTAGCACCCAAAGAAGGTTTTGCTAACATAAAAGATAGGCAAGTGTTGTATTCTCTACTCATCACCAACAATGACCACATGCCGTGAAACTGCTAAGTACAAAAGAGTTCTTCTCTTGGTATCGGTTACTAACAACGAGGAGAGGTCATGTAGTCTTTCGCTTTTCTAGTGCGTGGTCACACTCATCATCCCACTCAAATTTGGCCTTCAATGCCTGGAAGAATGGTCGACATCTGTTTGACGAATGACTTATGAACCGATTGAGTGCAGCTGCTAGGCCAGTGAGATGCTGTACTTCTTTGACTGTGTTGGGCCTCTCAAGATCTTGGATGGTTTTGATCTGAGAGGGATCATCTTCTATACCCCAGTTGGTCACTAGAAAGCCTAGGAATTTGCCTGACCCTACGCCGAATGCGCACTTGGATGCGTTTAGACGCAATTCGTGGGACTTCAAAATTTGAAACATTTCATTCAGGTCCCTGAGATGGTCCTTCTCATCTCTGCTTTTGACCACCATGTCATCTATGTAAGCCTCCATTGTTCTGCCCAACAATGGTTCAAATATTTTGGTGACCATCCATTGGAATGTAGCCCCTGCATTCTTTAGGCCAAAGGGCATGACTTTGTAATAGTATAGTCCTCTGGGTGTTGTAAATGATGTGACCTCCTGGTCCAGTTCGTACGTAGCGATCTGATGGTAACCGTGATATGCATCAAGAAAGCTAAGTCGGTTATGCCCTGCTGTTAGGTCCACCAGTTGGTCTATTCATGGTAGGGGAAAGCTATCCTCTGGGCAGGCTTTGTTGATTGTTTTGTAGTCCACACAAATGTGCCATTTTTTGTTCTTTTTTGGTACTACTAGAGTGTTGAGATCCACATTGGATAGTGTACTTTCGATTGCTCCCGCCTCCAGAAGTTTCCCACTTCCTCCGCTTACTATCTCCATGTGGTGGAGGTCGATCGGTGAGGTGTCAGATAATTGGTTTAAGGGGCTTGGATGGACATTAAGTTGATAGCAAATGAAATTAGGGTCAATACCAAATATGTCGTGACGTGTCTAGACAAACACTTCGATGTTAGAGGTTAAAAATTCCATGACCTCTATTCTCTTAGTGTCGACAAGGATTTGAGCCGAAAGCAAAAGAACTTTTTCGGGTTCCTTTCATCTATCCTTACCTCTACCAAGTCTTCCACCGCTTTTGTTAGGTCGCTTTAACATCTACAAACAAATTGCTTTCTAGCTCGCTCCACCATATGTACAAACCCTTTTGTAGCACGGCTTCCATTTATCGTGACGGCTAATCGCTTTGACATGATTTGTCTCTTAAGACTTTTTTCAATCACTCCGGTTTCATTGGGGAACCGTAATGCCCGATGGTAGGTTGATGCCACCGAGCTGATGGTGTGCAAACCACGCTCTTCCTAAGATTATGTTGTAAGTGGAAGAGATCTTCAATACCCAAAATTCCAATTGCTTTTGTCATTGTTCCTCGCCTTGACTGGCGTAATTATCTTGCCCATCGCCATTTTGGCATTGAGTTGAAACCAACAAGGGAGATGTCACAAGCCAAGTCTTTGTCCTCAAGTTTTAGCTAAGCGCCATGGTCTCATAGTATATTATCTCGCATGCTTCCCCGCCAATCAATCCGCTTGATGTCAAAAATTTTGACGCATAAAGTGACCACTAGTGCGTATTGTAAGGGCAATGTAGCCCCGTTAGATCCTCGCCTAAGAAGGATATGACGCTCAAGGCTTCGCTTTTCCTTTGATGATAGGTTGTGCACTTAGTACCTCCCTCAAGTGCTCAGCCTTTTTGATCATCCCTCTAAGTTCACATACCTGCTCAGGTTCGATGATCCCATGTATAAAGTTGATTATGCCTTGAGGTGGGCCGTCGACTGGCTTCATGCTCAGCCTACTATGGTCCTGGGGAGCTGGCTGTGTTCTCCCTTTTATATATTGGTCTAGGTGACCAGCAGCCACCAACTCCTTTAGATGTTGCCTCAATGGTGTGCAATTTTTAGTTCGGTGCCCCTTTTCATCATGGAAGGTGCAACGGTACCTCTCATCGTAACCTCTTTGTGCTTCTCCCAACTTGGTCGCCAATGAAGGGTTCATCGCAGATCTCACTAAGAATCTGGTAGATAGGTTTGTTGAATACTGTGGTAATGGTAGTACGGACTCTGAACTTACTTGTTTGGGGGTCCTCTCTGTTGGTTCATCCGCCTACCATTCTTGCTTGGTCGTTTCTCGTATTGACTTTTGTCATGCAGCCTTTTGTCCGCATCGTTGCATGCTAAATTATGCTTTAGCACAGGCACTAACTTCTTCTACCTGGATATGATGATGCACTCTCACCATTCTGAGGGGTGGCATCAACGTCATTGAATCCCACATCTTGTTACCAACCTATAAACCTTGTTTGTGCTGTGTGATGGCGAGATTTGTAGGGTAATCCCCGATCTAGTTGAAAGTCTCCCAATATCGACTGTTGTAAGACTTCAACGTTTCCTTCTCGCCTATGTCAATGAAGAGTGGCTGGTCAATCTCTGCTGGTGTCTTGGTATTCGTTCTAAATCTAGTCACAAACACCTCTGCCAACTACGCCCATGAGGCTATGTTACCTTCTAGCAGCCTTTCGAACCATGTTAGACCCAGGACACCAAGGATGGAAGGAAACAGATACATATTAGAGCCTCGTTTCAAGATATCGCTGTAACTCCGCAAAAGTGGCTTATGCATGTAGGATCTGACTTCTCATAAGTATTGAATTTGGGCTGGTGGAAGCTCTGGTATGGTAGTTCTCAATTGTCGGATCTAATGATGAGCTCAGAATCCTTGCTAACACTTTATCTACCGTTCAGACGCAAGGCGCGTAGTAGCATCCCTACCTCGACACTCTCATGTGTCCTGGGGCTAATCACTATAGGCCTAAACCCTACAAGGGTCGCAAGCCCTAGTGTCTTCCTTCCATCGGGCCCTCTCCTCTAGCAATCGTCTGGTTCACGACCTAGGCAACTTTGTGTGCCTAGATGTCGTTGGTGCGTATGCGAGGGCTGATAGCTGCTTCCTTTCATATATGACCTTTCAGCCCTCGTTCTCTCAGACCTGGAGTAACGAGTCCTAGAAGTCCTTGATTGAGTGTCGCCTATTATGAGGCTCCTACTTTCAGCTTGTGATGGTGTGACTTGTCTGTTACGATCTTCCAAGTGGTACGAGAGTGTGTTGCCTTTGCGTCCCTCTTTTGTCGCCACCCCTTTACCCTTTATCTAGCGCTTCATAGTCTCCATGTCTGCCGCCATCCTCCTTATTAATTTGTCTTGCTCCCTCACACAATCATCCAAAGCCTGAGGATCCAACCTCCGCATCTGCCTTTCAGGACTTTGAGAGCGAAGAGGACTGGTGCCCTGTCTCTCCCATGTGTCCCTCTGGGATTTCCGTCGCTGGGGGTCAAATTCAGCCATATGTGGGATAAAAGGTAAACCTTTGCCTCCGCCCCTCTCCGGGGTTTGCCCATCAATAGCAGATTATGGCAAATCCTTGTTATGTGCCATTGATTTCAACTAATGTGGAAAACTTGATCAAAAGGTCTTGTTCGTTATTATTCCCATAGACGGCACCAATTGTACGAGCACGAAATAATCTTCTCGTATAATCCTGTTGATCAAGTTTGCACTTCTAAACATCGCCGCCATTTCCGATAATACAAATGTGAGCTTGCCGGCGGGTGTGTGCCGGATACATCTCTGATGCTTGAGTCAGTAAATAGTCAATAGACAATAGACAAAAAAAACTCTATGTTTTTTAGAGTAGAAATTGTGATAATCACATAGGTCCTGGCATGAGCTTTTACAGATTCCGCTTAGGCACAATCCTAGTAGGACTTCAATTCTTCCTAGTAGAGTCCTCCTAAGAATCACACTCCCAAGGATAAAGCTTATCGTGTTAACTCCTTACTCACTGCTTATCAAAGTGAGATAGTTGAAACTTTTACTTCGGCTGGCACAAAACATAATTGTGCAAACATATCTCGGTGCTGAATAAGCCAATTCAGTCAACCTAGTCTTTGGAATCGCCTCTGCCGAGCTACCCTTTAGCTCGGTTCAATTCAAATAGGTACCTCATGACCGATAGACTAGATATAATCGATAGTCCAGCTTTGACGGACTAACGCACCAAGGCTACCGAGATAATTACTTGGTCTCGTGGCTCGGCCCAAGACTATATCTATCTTAGTCCATTCCCACGGGCTTACTTACCTCAAATTTCAATTTATGCATAAATTACCCTCTCAATTATAAAAGTGAAGTGTTTGCTAAATTTCTCGAATTTAAAGCTTTTGTTGAAACTCAATTCACTACTAAACTTTAGATTTTAAGGAGTAACAATGGGGGTGAATATCTCAGTCATGCTTTTCAAGATTTTCTTAAACAAAAAGGGATTGAGCATCAATTGTCCTGTCCTCACACTCCCTCTCAAAATGGTGTGGCTGAGAGAAAACATAGGCATCTCACAAAAACAACTATCAGTCTCATGCATCACTCTTCTCTTCCTTTGGTTTATTGGTTTGATGCTCTTGCTACAGTTGTTTTTCTTGTCAATTGGCATCCTACTTTTAAGTTGAATAATCTCACTCCTTATGAAGTTTTATTCAAACACAAGCCTAATTATAAGCTATTAAGGACATTTGGTTGTAGATGTTATCCTTGGCTTAAGCCTTATAACTCTCATAAACTTCAAACCTGTCACGCCCCCAATTAATAATACAAATAATCCAACTCGTATGAGAAATTAATATAATAGCATTGGTGTGCTTTCATTCATTAGAGTTCGTATTACAAAATGTATTACATGCATTATACATTCATAAATGTTCATCCTAAATCTATAGCATGTAACACTGATTAATAGCAACAAAATAAACGACCTACGGGCTTACATCTTTCCAAGGTATTTTCTTGGTTACAACAAAAAGGGAGTCATAAGCTCCATACATATAAAGCCCTTGGCTTAAATAAACATTTAAACACAAAATAACAAAAGTAGAGCCTCCAGCCTCCTAAGTCCTCCTAAGCTACGTCCTTGGAGGAAGCATGTCACAGGTACCTGAAAATGGTTTCCTAAGTAAGGGTGAGCCAAAGCCCTGTAGAAATAGTTTAACACAATATATGAAGTTTAACTAAGATATGAGTGTCAGATAAACATTCAATATTTATGACCCATTTACATTCTTCCCATGATCATTCAGCACTAATAATCACATCTCAATCCATTTTTATTTATTCATTTCAAGTCAATTCATTTCATTCATGTCATATACCAATTGTATAATTTTCCAAATACCCAACCAAGACTACAACTTAGTGGTTTTCAATTAACATAACTGTCATACAAGCACTTCAAGCTTGCCATTTTAAGGAAAATTTCGTCCGTGGGATTGGCACCCATGTATACATAAGATTTCGGAACTTTCACCCTACTCACTCCGGTCAACTTAGTTTTCAATGGAGCCCATCCCCTATCTCCCCTTCCAAACAATGGAGCACATCCTCTTTCTTCTCTCAAAACGTTATACATATATGTGGTGATGTGGTTTGGAAATACTCTTTTGATTCACTGGGACGCTCGAGATCCTCAGCTGATGACCTGGATGACCTGAAAAGAAACAAACACTCCGGTCAGGGGTGCCGGAATTAGCACTCCGACGGTGAAGTCAGTGTATACTCTCTTAATTACTTGTATTTTAAGTTAAGCACAATAATTCTCACATACCTCTCTCTGGATGATATTCTTCTATTTATATCTTTTCTTTCTTGGGCTTCAGGGCTGGGCCCACCTTCAGTTCGTTGTTTAACTATTTATTCGGCTCCTTTTGTTGCAAGTTGCTCTTCACTCGGCCCTTACTCAACTAGTTATTTGGGCGAATAAGGTACCTTTGGATTTGTGTATAAGACGGGGCCGAATGCGATATATGAATTTTTACTCTCTAGGTCTAATTATTCGGCCTCTTTACGTCTCCCAATATTCGTCTCCCACAATTGCCCTCCAAACACTCCACTAACGACAGTTAACTGGTGTGTTTGGTTTCGAACTCGAAAAGTCAGAGCTGAAATTCGGTGGTTAACCTCATTTCAACTCGGATGTTAGAGCGCACGCCTTTCGGTCATCATTTCAACTTCCCGCCCCTTCGTACACTTCCATTTATTGTGATTTAAAATTTTGTCATCTTTTCAAATACATACACATTGTTGGATGCTTGAAGTTTTTGGATTGCCTTCCGACTCACCTTTGCAACTTCCTTTTATCCTTCATTGTCCTCTCCGTCTCTTGTAAGTTCTCTTCCTCTTTGCTTTGAATCTCTTTTCCTGGTTTATTTTTAGTTTAGCATATTCCTATAGGCTGACGAAAATGGCAAAACATTTGAAAGACCTCCTCTTTACGGATCGAGTCTCTGGCTTTCAACGCTATTTTTCTATCCCTGATGACGTCCGTCACTCGACAGCCGGCACTCTTAATATGGATAGGGATGATGACAGCACAATCGTCTTCCCTCTCTTATCAATTAGAGGGCGGAGTTCGCTTTCGCTTCACTCACTCCTTAGGGCCGCCTTCGCCATTGGGGCCTAATCCCTTCCAACAAAATGTCAACTTTTTAGAATCATAATGGGATTATAGAGTTAAACCGTCCCCTTAGGATTAACCTCAGCATACCTGCTATTCGGCATTGTTATGCCTTGGCCAAGTCTTCTGGCCGGCATGGACGCTATTTCCTTAGGGCCAAGGACATCGACCATTAATTAGTGACTATGCTTTCCAGCTCTAGCAAGCGAGTCGATGATGTCATGGTCGTTGTCCGAGGTAACTGGAAATTCGGCAAAGGCGAGGATCGCCTAGATCCTATTCCTAGACAGAGGCTGAACCATGGCCATATAGCTCCTTATGCTCATTTTTCTTATATTTACAAGGCTTCATTTTTGTGGTCTCATAGTTTTGCTTGTGCGAGAACGACTTGAAAAAGTTTTGATTTCAATCGACGCCGTTCTTGTAGAAATTGAAGTCGTGCTCAAATAGTTCGGCCGTCCAAGCCTTCAGAAACAAGGGAGGGCGGCCCACATTCTTCTTTGGTACGAGCCAACGTATACAACGTTCTCGACGGCAGAAAATATTCCAATTCCGAGGGGCGAAGAGTTTCTTACAGCTCTTGCTTTAACCAATTTCAAAAACTTACGGCAAGTTGGTTTGGGCGGATCCGACTCGAAGCAAGCGGAGGTACGTAGCTGGGGTCGCTAAAGAGTCAAGCCAGTCCGAAGCTGAAGTAGACGAGGCTTTGAAGTTGGCCTTTGAGGAAGCCGGCCTCAATTCAGCCAATCCTCCGTCCACTTCGGGCCAAGGGGACCTTCCCTTCGACGACATTTTTACTGGGTTAGAAGACCTTCCCGGCGTGTACCCTGAAGACATGGCCGAGTTGTCACTCACTAAACTCGCCAAACAAAAAAACGCAGAAAGAATGGCACATGAGGAGAACAAAGGCCATTCGATCGAAAGTGCCACCCGCCGTTGATGTTGAGCCCTCATTGCCTGTTATCGAGGAGGAGATGGCTCAAACCCGAAATGCCGAGTCAGAGACGGTTGTGCAGATGGATCAGGATGCTGAGTGAAGGGCGAAAAAACGTCCTGCCGAGGTCGAGGTCGGCTCTGAAGAAAACCAGGTTGACAAATGGCCGCGTTTAGAGGAGTCGGATGTGGTTGTGCCTTTTGTCGTTCAACCAAAGATAAAAAAAACATGCCGATCTCCTCTGACGCGTTGGCTATGAAAGATCCAGCTGTGGCGTTGAGTATGGTTGTGTCGGTCTCATTGTCGGCTAACAAGGCGGCTTTTTGGGTGAAGTCGGATCTGTTGACAATAGCGTTAGCTGCTCAATCGACTCTTTTGGCAAATTCCTTGATCTCGTCTTTCCCTTTTATGCATATATGTAGACACCCCATTTTTTACCGTCCTCAAGACCTGGACGTCACCGCTTGAACACTCGGTGATTATCCATGTTCGTGTTTGTTTGGAGTTCCCGGAGTTCTCGGCTACACGCCTTGCCTCAGGACCTCCGAACTTGACCGTTTTGTGTCTGGTTTTGCACCAAACACTTGTGCTTTGCCTTAGAGGGGCAGGGAATGCCTTGTGAGGCATCCCCACACACCACCGATAGTGGCTAGAGGCCACCGGCTGGTTGGTGTTGCCATCGGCACTATATTGTGCCGGTCGGCACTCTTTTGTGCCGGTCGGCAGTCAATTTTGTCAAAATGACAATTTTGCCCTGCCGACTACTGTGCAGTTGCTTTTTGAGATATTTTGAAGCAGTTGTATAGCATTTGTTTCTCCTCCATACACGTGTATGGAGGGATGAGCCTTTGGTTTGCTTAGCTTGTAAGCTTTGTTGCCTATAAGAGAGGGCTCTCTTCTCTTGGCTCAAGGGTTAGCAAAATTAGACATTTTTAGAGAGAAAAGACAGAGAAGAAGCTCTGGTTTTAGGGTTTGAGTTCTATATCTATCCTATCTCTCTTTTTCTCTCTTGTTTGTACACTAGGTGCTTTAGTCCACATTATTGCACACAAGCACCTAGTGTTTCACCTTCCTTTGGTTACTGAGGTTCTAAGGGCTGGTTCTTAGAGTTTTTGGTTGGATTTGAGCTCAAGGAAGCAAGAACATCATCTTTGGTGAAGAGGTCTACAAGGGTAAGACACTAGTCCTCTTTTTACCCCATTCTTGCACTCCATTTTACCTATCTTTGAACTGTTTTTGTGCTTGGTGTTTAATACAAAAAGTTCTGTTTTTAGTCCTCTTGATTGTTTGTTAATAGTGTTTTGTGCTTTGGGAGGTTTCACCTCTTAGGCCTTGAAAAGGCCTCATTTTGTGCTATTTTGTGAGAGCTTTTGGGATTTTGGTGTTGGGTCTCTTCACCACTGAAATCTTGATGGATTTCAGTGAAGATGATGCCTTGAAGTCCCAAGAAGGAGAGGCCACCCTCTCCTTGTTGTCCTTGAAAAGGACAAGTTTTGGCCTCTTGAGGAAGCTTCTATGTTCAAGTGTGTGTTGAGCATGCCATGACTGCTTTTTCATGCTCGTATTACCATGATATAACATGATTTTAAGTTGGTTTTGGTCCTTATGCATGCTTAGCATAGTTGCCATGTAATGCCTTGTAATGCCTTTTAACATGTCTTAGGTTGTTAACCTTTATTTGAGCATGATTTAGCTTAGACTTATGAATGTATTGTGCTTATTTTGCCATGTTTTAGGTCTGTCCATAAGTGTTTGGGTTGATCTTGGCATGCATTATATAGCCTCTTTGCATTTTAGGCTTGCTAGCCTTGAGCATGAATGTGTAGCATGCCTTGTTTGTATCATTTCAAAGGTTTGAGACCATTTGCCATGTTATTTCAGTCCATTTAACATGCTCATACGTTTGCATTGCATGCCTCTTTGATGTTTCAAGAGCTCATGTTGTATGTCCCTTGGGAGTGCATGTGTACATGCCTTTTAATTTAAACCATATAGATGCCATCTAAGTGGTCCCTTGGACTTGATTTTGTGTGCTAAAAAACTGTTTTTAGTTGCTTAAGTCTTGCCATGTTTAGTCTCATCAAATGTAGTTCAATGCTCCTTTGGCTTGCTTTGAATACTTGGCCCCTTTTGCATGCATTTGCTTGTCTTGTTTAACATGATTTGGCATCATTTTATAGCATGATTTTAGAGCTCATGTTGCATGCTAATTGTCCATGAAATCTCTTTTCAAGCATGCTTGAATGTTGCTTGTTCAACGCTTAAGGCTTGGACTATAACATGTGTATGTGTGCATGTGTATTTAGCCTCCATTTTTGGGCATTTTGACTACTGATTTTAGGCCCATTTGGAGTGGCCTAAGTCAGGTTTAAGTCCATCCCATTGTTTGGTTCACATGTTTGTCTTGTAGGTGTGTTTGCATATTAACATCCTTACATTACATTGTCCATGTTGCATGCTAGCTAACATCTTTAGGATTGCATTACATCAATGCACATGCTTGGCCTCTTGAGATGAGCATGATAGAGGTTTGGCACCCTTGTGTGTTTGTTTGGTTTGCATGCATTTGAAATAGAAGTTGCATCGTTTGGTTCTTTGGGCCATCATGCATAGAAATGCGTGATTGGTGGCCGAGATCGAGGCACATGCCCTTTGAGTCACAAATATGATAAGGGCATGATTGGTGCATACATTGTTGGAATTACATTGCCATGCTATGCCTTGCCCCTCTGTCAACACTGTTTGTGTTCTGCGAGCATTCTTTCCGACCGGCGGTGTTCAAGGTCGCCGGGCAATCCATAGATGGTCGATGGATCTATTTTGTGCCGATGAATATCTTTATGTCAGTGGCCATCCTACCCAAATTGATGATCCCCAACATCCAGTGAGCATATTATGAGATTTTGGCAGTCTTCAGAGGGGCAAAGCAGGGAAAACAGAGGCAATCTAGGCATGGCAATGCAATTCTGAGCGGAATCCGAGCGTGCATTGCATTGGGCCCTCTTCCCGAGGCGGTTTACTGTTTTAATTAGATTAATTAATTTGCTTAATTAATTTAATTGGTCTGTAATAATTTAATTAGCTAGAGTAGTTGATTCGTTATTCGGACTGTATTATTCTTTTAGGTCCCTCCGAGCGAGGGCAAATCTATAATAAGTGTGTGGGTGTGTGTATGTCTTCCAAACCCCATTTCTTTCTCCCTTTATTTACCTGCTTATGATGGTAGATTAGGGCACGTTTATTTTTAGCATACCTTATGCAATGCATGCGTGCATCCATGCATTTGTTGACATGCACCGGGCTCGATACATCATACAAACCGCATTGTATTTTCAATTCCAAATTGAATACGTGCATCGAATAAAGTGCATTTCACATGCCACTTTTAGGGTTAGCCGAGCCTATCCTAATTACATGTTGTATGCGATGCATTAGTCACTCTAACAAGAACTAGGGCATGCATGTTTGCTAACTAGTTTATTTTTTGGCACGGAGTACGATGGTATTTACGCTTTAGCATACAACATCGTGTGAATGTTGCCATGATGTATGTTTATCATGCGGCTAAGTGCTTATATGAGATGAACTATTTGAATGCCTGTGGGTGGAGGTTGGGTTGCTTGAGTTGGAAAACTCATTGAAATCCGTGTTTTAGCCTACTTGCGAGTAGCAAATTCCGAAACGCTTTCAAAACGAACGGATATGCAATGTTTATTTCCAATTTAGGCGATTTGGTCTATACTTGTTTGCTGCGCGCATAACATAGTGATTCTAGGCTAATAATTGAAATAAGAGCATGTAATGTTTTCAAAAACGGATATCACGGTTAGTAGAGGCCTTCTGACCGGCGAAAGTGCTTCATAGCTGACCTTCCCTGATCGTATCTAAGCTCGAGCCAAGACCACTTTGGTGATGACGGGATACCTTCGACCGAGTCGTGGTTTCTAAATTTCCCATTTTAAAAATATTTAGGTGGCAACTCAGATCATCGCAAAGCATCCATGTTTGCCACTACTTTCCAAAACTCTATTCTCCCAACCGATTTCCCAGAGTTTGACGCTTTGGTTCAGATTACGAACCGCGACAAACAAAGCAGGGGAGTCCGAACTGTAGCGAGGTCCCCCGCGGGCTGGTTACAATATATTGTTTTGGTTTTAACTTCCTGTTTTTGTAGACGACCCAAGGATAGCCGTAGGCTAGGTCGCCAAAGATGACGCCATCGAACGAACTGGCCGTTTATAGTAAGAAGTTGAGGGACAAAGGAGCAGGGCCGAGTTCGAAGCAGCGAGGGCGAAGATGGAAGATGCCAGGCCCGAGGCTGAGATGGAAAGGACGAGAATGAACCGATTTCAGATTAATGAGGAGAGGGCGAACGCGAAATGTCAAATGCGCCTGCTAGCCCGAGAGGCGATTGCCAAACTGGAGGCTGACTTGGAAGAATCGAAGAAGGCGAAGGAAGTAGTCGACTTTGAGGCTTCCTGTAGACGCGCCCTCGTGGGCCTCATGCTATAGTTTGGACTCGATTTGTGTCAGTTCTTAATCTGATCTCGCAATGTGCAATGCAAGACTGATAAATCACCAAAGAGTCCAAATCCGGCAAATCGTTTTGGAAAATAGATTTTTTGAAAGAAGTGCCAAACATGGATCGCTTGCTACATGAGTCGCCACCTAAATATTTTTTATGGGAAATTGGGAAACCCCGACCTGCTTGCCTAAGGCCACGTGTCCGTCATCACCAAAGTTGCTCGGTGGGAACTTGGGTATGATTGGGAAGGTCATGAGCACCTCGTCACTGATCAAAGATCGCCACTACTAACCATGATATCTAGTTTTGAAAACATTATGCATTCTTATTCCTAATTAGCTAATCTTACTATGTGATGCGCACAACACAAAAGTATAGACTAGATCACCTAATTTAGAACAAAGCATTGCATATTCGCTCATTTGGAAAATGGTTTGAAATTTGCTACTCGCAAGTAGGCTAAAACACGGATTTCAACGAGTTGTTCCAACTCAAACAATCCAACCTTCACCCACAAGCATTCAGGCAGTTTATATCATATAAGCATATAGCCACATGGTAAGCATGCTGTCATGTTAACATTCACACTTGTGCAAGATGCTAAAGCATAAAAAGCTTACCGAGTACTCCGAGCCAAAACAAAGAACTTGTGAGCAATCAATGTATGATCCAAGTCCATGTTAAGTGGCTAATGCATCGCATACAAAATGCAAACAGAATAGGCTCAGCTAATCCTAGGATGGCATGTGGAATGCAACAAATAACACGTATTCAAGTTAGATTTGAAATACTATGCAGTTAGCATGATGCGCCAAGCCTGGTGCATGCAAGACAAATGAATGGATGCACGCATGCATAGCATAAGGATGCTAAATTAAATATGTCCTAATACTAACCATCAAAAGCAGGTAAGTAAAAGGGAGAAAGAAGTGGGGATTGGAAGACATGCATCACACGCACGCACACTTATTACAAATTCGCCCTCGCTCGGAGGGACCAAAAGAATAATACAATTTAATCAACTAACAAGCTAATTAAATAATTACAGACCAATTAACTAGCTACGCAAATTAACTAAGCTAATGAAGTGGTAAAACAGCCTCGGGAAGAGGGATGCACGCATGCTCGGATTGGCTTTGCTCGGAAATCCACCGCCATGCACAAGCTGCCTCTGTTTTCACTGTTTTTCAACTCTGAAGACTGCACAAGTCCCAAGGAGCACTCTCTGAACACTGTGGGATGCCACCGGCCAAGAGGAAACACCACCGGCCATGGCAAAGTGGTCATCGACCATATACTGAGCTCTCGGCCACCAATTCATGGCCGGTCGGCATTGGATGTGGTCGGTTGGCCATGTATGCCTGCAGAATCCTATTTTGACAACAGCAGAGGGCAAACATGGCATGGCAATGCATTTCAAGCAAATGTGTGCACCAACACCCTCCTTATCATGTTCATGACTCCAAGGAGGGTGGTCCTTGATTCTTGGACCACCAATCGCGCATTTCAATGTGTGATGGCCCAAGAAACTAAGTGTGCCATTTCAATATCAAATGAAACACAAACCAAAGCAAACAAGGGGCTCAACCTCTATCATGGTGATTTCAAGAGGCAAGGCATGCATGCTCAATGCAATGCAACCTAGGTATGCAAGCTAAGTATGCAACAACATGCGAATGATGGACTTAAGCTAATTAAGGCAACTCTCAAACAAGCCCAAAATAGTGCCCAAATGCTATGGAAATGAGGTACAAATGTACATGCAAACATGCATACAAATGGACCAACACTCAAGCATAAAGAGGGGACTTTTAAGCACACTTAAAAGAGGACAAATAGCATACATGATAAGCTTTGAAAATATGTAGAAGATGATGCCAAATCAACCTACCAATGCAAGCAAAGCATGCAACCCCAAGGACTTAAACTACGGTCATGTGACACATGAAGCAAATGACCAAAGTAGACCAAAACAGTCCCAAATCATGCCAAAGTGAGTCCCAAAAACCACTTAGATGGTATCTAAATGACCTAATCTTAGAGGCATGCACAATGGTACAAACATGGAGCATGAAACACCAACCTTTTAAAGCATTAAAGGAGCGTCAAATGCAAGCATACAAGCATACCATATGGGCTGAAATGACATGGTAAGTGGTTCTAAACCACTGAAATGAGCCAAGTAATGCATGCTCAACACTCGCACACCTAAGGCTAACAAACCAAAATGCAAGGTGGCTATACAAGCATGTCATGGATGGCCCAAATAACCAAAAAAGACCTTAAGCATACTAAAAAATGCATAAAAGCTTCACAAAGCTTGGCCAAAACAAGTAAGCATTGTGATCTAGATGCTAAGTACATGTTAAGGCAAATTCATGGCATTACAAGACAAGTATGCAAAGCAAGCATGGTGTGTCTAAACCAATTAAAAACAGTGCTATATTATGACAAAAAAAACACAAATAACACTTAAGACATCGCCAACATGCACTTAAATAAGATGCTCACACATGAGGCTAAAATGGCCAACATTGAAGGCAACAAGGAGAGGGGATGGCTCTCTCCTTCTTCGGACCTTAAAGCACCATCCCCACCACTGAAATCCATTTAGATTTCAGTGGTGAGGAGGCCAAAACAAGGTGGTCCCAGAGCTCACCAAAATAACACAAAAATGGGGCCAAACAAGGCCTAAGAGGGGTCAAACAATCCCGAACACCAAAGCAACCTTAAACAGCTATTTTAAGCACTTAAAATCAGAACTTTTATATGTTATAGACTAAGCTTAAAACAGATGCAAGGATGGCTAAAGGCCTATGCAAAATGGGGAATAAAGAGCAAAACACTCACCCTTGTAGACCTCTTCAAGAACAATGCTCCACTAGTTTTCCAAGCTTGAATCCACCCAAAAATCTCCAAGAATAACCCTTTGATGCCTCAGCAACTAAGGGAAGGTGTAGCACTAGGTGTTTGTGCAGAAAAGTAAGACTAAACACACCTAAACACACACAAAACTCACAAGAGAGGAAGATATAGAGATAGATGTATACACAAACCCTAACCCTAATCTAAGACCCTCTGGAATTTTCTTGGAACCCTTAGGAGGGAGGAGAAGGTCTCCCTTTATAGAGATTCACTCTTGCAAAGCTTACAAAACAAGCTAAGCAAGAGTGAAATTCCTCCATACACGTGTATGGAGGGGGTGCAAAGTGGGTGCCAGCTATCACAGCTGGCACAAAATATCTGCCAAAAGCAAATGCACAGTGGTCGGCAAGCCAAAACTGACAAATTGGCCAAAACAATGGTCGGCCGACCACAAAGAGTGCCGGCTGGCCAAACATTTGGCCGATGGCAACAAAACAATGGCCGGTGGCCTCAAGCCATGGCCGGTGAGGTGTGGGGATGGCCAACAAGCCATTCCCTGCCCCTCAAATGCAAAACACAAGTGTTTGGTGCAAAACCAAACACAAAACAGTCGAGTCGAGAGGTCTTAAGGCAAGGCGCGTGGCTGAGACCTCCGAGAACTCGGGACGAACACGAATATGGATGATCACCGAGTGTTCAAATGTTGACGTCCAAGTCTCAAGGACGGTCAAAAATGGGGTGTCTACACTTCCAAGGCGATGAAATTTGGGCAAAACCGCCCTCACAAGTTATGTGGAAGAAGTCCCCAAATTTAAAAATCGGGGATTCAAACACAGCTGGCTCAAAGCACTTACTGCTGCTAATGTGACATTGGCTATACCGATTCCACACGAGCAAGTGGATCTTGAGCCGCTGGAGTCTGACTCCAAGGATTGATTAGGGTGACATTTTAGTTGTTTTTGTTTAAGGATTTTGAATGTATTGTTACAGTTTTTTGTTTAGTAGTTTTTATGTTTAAAATGACTACAGTTTTTTAAGTTTTTGCTAGGCATTTCCATGCGAACTTGTAACTTTTTGTTTAGTAGTTTTCACATGTAAAATGGCTATAGTTTATGCCCAATTTACTAATGAAAATTTCCTTTGTACTTTGCTATTATTTGTGCTTGATTTTGCTATTGATGAATGGTATTAATTTAGATAACTAATGTAACACATTCGTGTACACTTGTCGATTAGATAACTAGGCAATTTAGTAATTTATCCTCATTGAATAGCCGATCAGATTAATAAATCTGCCCTTGTCCCAGCCAATGTATGAACTCTGACAGCTGAATATCATTAGTTCATAGAGTGGCTGCGGCATAAATTGATCGGCTTCGGGCTTAGATATTTGGCCGATTAAATTAATAAATCTGCCCTTGCCCCAACCAATGAACTCCGAAAGCCGAATATCATTAGTTCATGGAGTGGCTGTGGCATAAATCGATCGGCATCGGGCTTAGATATTTGGCCGATCAGATTAATAAATCTGCCCTTGCCCCAGCCAATGAACTCCGAAAGTCGAATATCATTAGTTCATGGAATGGCTACGGCATAAATCGATCGGCATCGAGCTTAGATATTTGGCTGATTAGATAAATAAATTTGCCCTTACCCCAACCAATATATGAACTCCGAAAGCTGAATATCATTAATTCATGGAGTGGCTACGGCGCACATTGATCAGCATCCTTTTGGAGTTTAGCATTAATGAAATCACCTCGGGGGCACTGCACATATTAGGAATAAATGAGGTGGGTTCTTCGCCCCCGTAATTCCACTTATTGTGTTCAGACTCAATTTAAACCAATTTGTTGTAGAAGGTTAGATAAGTACGAATGTCAAATTGACTGTTGTTCAACAGCAGAGGAGAAGAGCGGACATTGGTTGAGCTTGATACTGAAATGAATCGCAGCAGCGAGCCCACACGCACGGGAAGTAGGATGTCCAGGGAATGGGAAAAACGTCAGCCCCCAAGTCGTCGAAGCAAATAACCCCGAAGGGAAAAACAGCAACAGGACAGCTCCCCTTGACCGCGACCGAGAAATGAGTCCGACACGACGCCACGACTATTGAGTTTTGCAGTTTTTGTGGGGAATAAACCGATGACGGAGGTGGATTCTATTGTTAACGACCCTGGTGTAGTAGTCGAGTTCTCTCGATAGATTTTTCCACCGAAAGTCCAGCAGTCGATGGTTGGTCGACAGGATTTCGAAGTGTTTCGAGAGGGCATCCACAGAGTAGTGAGAGGGCTGTATACCGCCTATGAAGTAGGCATGCATCTGCGCGCTGCATGGCAGGAGATAGAGAAGAAGGACAAATGAATTCGAACCTTGGAGGCTCGTGCGGAGAAGGCCGAGCATGAGCTAAGGAAGGCCTAAATTGCCGAGCCGTAATGTGCCGGTCAATCTAACTCGGTCGTGGAGGAAAAAGAGTGACCCAACGGCTAATAAGTCATGTGATTGCCGATAGAGATATGGCAAGCATGTTTGCGATAGAGACGCAAGGTCCATGGGTTATGAAAAAGGCTTCCACGATAACCAAAAAAGTCGGGATAGAAAATACCAAGGAGAAACTCGTAGATGAGGTATGTCAAAGCGAGAATCGGGACTTTAGGCACGGTGGATTAAGGCCCTCCAAGTAGAGGCACTCCAAGGAGCAGAGTTGAATCGGCCACCATTATACCAACGTCATCACTTTCCTTTTGGCACTTTCGAAATTGAGAAGAGCGATGACGAGGGTGACGCTGAATAGAATTGAACATATTGTAAACACCCCAACATAGATTGGGCATCAGCTATGTATCTATTGGTTAACTTAATAAAATACTTTGTTTTAAATGTTTGCGTTTCATTTTGAATGTTTGCATGTTTTAATTTGTTTATATGGTTTGCGCCAACTCAACTTAATTAAGCATTTCGTTTTGAATGTTTATATGCTTTACTGAGTATACGGTTTTTGTCGGCTCAACTTAACGAAGCATTTCATTTTGAATGTTTGTATGCTTTAACTTGTGTATACGGTTTTTACCGGCTTAACTTAACGAAGCATTTCATTTTGAATGTCTGTATGCTTTAACTTTTGTCGTGAAGGGCGTTCCGAATCCGGAGTCTTATTTGGCCCATGAGTGTCATGCGCTAATGGGGCTTCGAATCCGGAGACTTATTCGGCCCAAACTTGTCATGCACTAATAGGGCTCTGAATTTGGAGGCTTTTTGTCTTGGCCAATCGTGCTACACGACGGGCACTCCGAATCCGGCGGCTGATTTGGCCCAAACGTGTCATGCATTAATGGGGCTCGGATCTAGAGACTTAGCTCGGCCAATCGTGATAGACGAAGGGTGCTCCGAATCCGGAGGCTTAACCGGCCAAAAAGTTTCAAGCAGCAATGGGGTTCTGAATCCAGAGACTTGGCTTGCCCAATAGTAATGCACGAAGGGCGCTTCGAATCCGGAGGCTTAATGAGGCTTAATCGGCCCAAAAGTGTCATGCACTAATAGGGCTCCGAATCTAGAGACTTGGCTTGGCCAATCGTGATATCCACGAAGGGCGCTCCGAATCCGGAGGCTTAATCGGCCCAAAAGTGTCATGCACCAATGGGGCTCCGAATCCAGAGACCTGGCTTGGCCAATCGTGATATCCACGAAGGGCGCTCCAAATTCGGAGGCTTAATCGGCCCAAAAATGTCATGCACCAATGGGGCTTCGAATCTGGAGACTTTTGAACTGAATTATACGATGAGAAAATGGGAAAGTTTGCATTGCAAAAGTGAAATATGTGCATGGCGAACTATAGACACCCATTTTTGACCGTCCTCAAGACTTGGATGTGCTTGCAGGTACATCTGATTGCAAGTTTGATTGCTTGCTAAGCGCTCAACTTTCACGACAAAATGCTAGGTTTGCTCTAACCAAACCTTATTTCCATTCTATCTCATTTTTGGACCATGCCTTGGTCCCTTCATATTGTTGTTTGTGATGGCCTGTCGACCATGGGGATGGGGTTGCCGACCATGGATTTGGCCCTACCGGCCATTGATAAGGCCTGCCGGCCATCAACGATGGCCAGCAGGACACCTTGTTTCAGCAAATTTTATTTTAGATCTTTTGAGCCAGCTGTTTTTCACTGAACCATCCTCCATACACGTGTATGGAAGGATGGAGGCCATTTCAAGCTTGTCAAGCAAGCTTTGCATTGCATTGCTATATATAAGGGGAGGCTCCTCCCCTTTTCCAGAGGTTCAGCATTTTTAGAGACAAGATATCTCTCTATATATATATATATATTGTGCTTAATAGTGTCTCAAAGTGTATTTTCTTTTCACTTTTGCACTACAACACCTAATGAAACACCATTACCTTGTTGCTGAGGTACTTGAGGGTGTTGTTTGCACTCAAAAAGCTAGTTTTAGCTTAGAGAACTTGCTGTCTCAAAGTTGTGCTTCAAGGGTGAGTGTTTTCCTTCTTTAAGCTTTATTTTGATCAAGTGTTTGGTCCCCTTTGCATATTGTTTTAGGCCTTGCTTTCAACTACAAAAAGTTCTATTTTTAAGTGTTAAAGATGGCTGTTTGAGGCCCTGTGGAAGTTGGGGGTGTTTCACCCCCTTGTTTGCCTTATTTGTTAGGCTTTTGAGCCATCATTTGAGGCTCTTGTTTTGGCCTTTGCATGGCCTTTCTACCATTGAAACTCAGAGGAATTTCAGTGGTAGAAAGGTGTTTTTGAGGTCTAAAATGAGAGGGGGTGGTCCCCTCTCTTCTTGTCTTGCTTCCGTGCCTTGTTGGCCTTGTACTTGAGGATGATTTTCTACTTCTTTTAAGATGAGTCCAAGCATGTTTTTGTGACTTTTTGAACCTTCCATAACTCTTTTTTGGGTTGGTTTGGTCATTGGTTGCTTGCTTTTGGTACTTGTAGTGCAATCATGCTTGTTGGCCTAACAGGCTTCATGCTTTAGTTCATCATTCTAGCATGTGTTAGCTTCGCTCCAGCACATTTTTGCCACTGATTTAACATGCTTGAGGTCTGTTTTAAGTAGTCTTGGTCATATATGGCTTGCTTTGCATAGCTATGGCATAGTTGACTTCACTAGCTTTGTGTTTAAGGTCCCTAGCATGCTTGGAATGTGATGTTTGCATGGTATAGCCTCATTTCTCACATGTTTTCAGAGCATATTTCATTGCCACACTCTCACATTTTCCACTTCTTCAATGTGTTTGAGAGTTGTGTCTACATGTCTTGTTTGTGAGCCAATATGTATGCATGCTTGTCTAAGCTTTTGGGCTACCATCTCAACATGTTTTGGGTCTTATTTTGCCATGTTATAACTCTGATTTCAGTTGGTGGAGTCACCTCTTGCTTGGTTTTGATACTTGTAGTTTAATCCCACTCATTGGCCTTGTATGCTTAGTGTTTTGGCTTACCATTCTAGCTTGTTTTGGCTACACTTCATCATGTTTCTAGCATTGTTTTGGCCTGCCTTAGGACTATTTTGAGTGATCTTGGTCCTTTGGGGCTTGCTTAATATGGCTATGGTGCAAGTACCTTAGCTAGTATTGAGTTTTGAACCTTCTAGCATGCCTTATTTGTGGTGTTTATGTGATTTGGCATCATTTAACACTTGATTTCAGAGCATATAGCATTGCCATATTCTCATGAATATCACTCTTTGATTGTGTTTGATAGTTGTGTTGAATGCCTAGCTTGCGAGCCATTGCATGAGCATGTTGTGGTAGCTTTTGGTGCTTCATTTCCAGCATGATTTTGCCACTTTTAGGCATGGTGTAGGTCTATCCATAGCTAGTTTGACCATTCGAGATTGACAGTGCATACCTCACGTGTAATGCCCTTCACTTGCTTTAGTTTTCTTGGCTCTATAACATGTCTTGCATGCATTGCTTCGATGATAGAGTCTTGTGCATGCCACCTTAGCATTGGTAGATGAGCATGTTGCTTGCTTTGCATTGTGTTCAATCGGATGTCGTATTGAACACAAGGAAGATTGGTTCATTTCATACTTGAAGTGATGAAATGAGCCAATCTCCCTTGGTCTCCATTGCCTTTCATCTCTCATGATAAGGAGATGGTCTAAGTGTCTTGTTTGTCATGCATTTATTGAGTTTGTACAAATTGGATCTTTGGCCATCACGCATTGCGATGCTTGATTGGTGGTCTTGGATCCAATTATGCCTCTCCCTTGATGTTTTGAGATGATATGGAAGGGCACAGTACATACATGTTCTAGGGAGACCCTCCATTTTCTCTATTTTATGCTCTATTGCAGCTTGGTGTCACAGCACACCA
Organism: Camellia lanceoleosa; assembly: GCA_025200525.1. Taxonomy (NCBI): domain Eukaryota; kingdom Viridiplantae; phylum Streptophyta; class Magnoliopsida; order Ericales; family Theaceae; genus Camellia; species Camellia lanceoleosa. The sequence goes on along the minus strand of CM045767.1, from coordinate 21,801,907 downwards.
GTGACCGGCACCCTTTCATCTGTGGTCGGCAGTGTTCATCCTTGGCCAGCGCAGGCGGTCGGCGGCCACCATTCATGGCCGGCAAGCCACTGGAGCACTCCCCAGTACTGTTTTGGTAAGTTTCAACAATAAGAACTGGAAGACACCCTGCAAACAGAGCCTCTAAAGAGCATCCGGAGAGCTTTTCGGGGCAAGAAATCGAGTGCATACATGTTCATTTTCCAAACAGAGCTGTGGCAGCATATTTTAAGGCTTTATTTGTTAAGTTTAATTGGCTTTGTAACTTAATTGATTTGTTTAATTAGTTAAAGTTTTGTAATAATTAATTATCTTAGCATAGTTAATTAGTTGATTTGTAATAATCAGTTTAATAAGCGTAGCTAGTTAACTAATTCATTCGGACCCTCCTTCGCAAGGGCAATGTTGTAATAAGGGTGCGTGTGTGTGTGCATGTCTTCCAACCCCCATTTCTTTCTTCCTTTTACTTATCAGCTTTTGATGGTTAGTTTAAGGCATTTTTCAATTAGCATACCTTGTGCTTTGCATGCGTGCATCATTCATTTGTCTTGCATGCACCGGGCTCGATGTATCATTCAAACTGCATTGTATTTCAATACTTACTTGAATACGTGTTTAATAGCATGTTATCAAGTGTTGCATTCATATGCCATCTTAGATAGTCGAGCCTATTTTAGTTGCATTTTGCATGTGTTGCATTAGGCATCTTGTATAATTAGGATCATGCAATGATTTCTAATTGGTTTCTGTTTTGGCTTGGAGTACACTATGAGTGTTTATGCTTTAGCATCCTTGCATGTGTGTAAGTGACTGCCATGATAGCATGCTTGCCATGAGGCTAATTGCTTAAGTGTTTAACTGCATGAATGCCTGTGGATGAAGGCTTCATTGCTTGAATTGGAACAATTCATCAAAATGTGCATTTTAAGCCCACTTGAGAGTGGCAAATCATGTTTTTCTAAGCCCACTTGAGGGTGGCAAATTCACATTTTAGCCTACTCAAGGGTAGCAACTTGAAACCACTTTTCAAAAAACAAACACGAGTTGTTTTGTTCCAATTGTTGTGATTTAGTCTATACTTGTGTGCTGTGCGCATCACGTAGTAAGTTAGCTAAATAACCAGAGTAAGAACACATGTGTTTTCAAAACAACATATCATGATCAGTAGAGGCCAATCCTTTGATCGGCCGAATGGGGGTACTTATTTCATGACCTTCTCCCTTCGTACCCAAGTTCCCGAGCCGAGGCAACTTTGGTGATGACGGACACGTGGCCTTAGGCACGAGTCAGGGTTTCCTAAATTTTCCAAAACAAAATATTTTGGTGGCGACTCTAAAATCTGGCAAAGCAGTCCATGTTTAGCGCTTTTTTTATTAAAATCGATCTTCCAAAATGATTTGCCGGATTCTGACTCTTTCGTGATTTATTAGTCTTACATCGCACTTTGTGAGATTAGATTCATAACCATGACAGGAGTCAGAACTGTAGTAGCTAAGAACCAAATTCGTGCCCTCTTCGAAAAGGGGGCGCGCAGAGCGAGTTTGGGCAGTCTACACGAACCATTCAGAACAAGTATCATGCCCCATAAGTCGGGTCAATGATAGAATTTACGTAAATGCGTGGAATTCCAAGGTCGTGGCAGGCTTCTCCCAGACATGTCTTTGAGCCGATATGCCCTTATTGTCACGACTGAGTCGATCTGATAAGGGTCGTCCCAGTTAGGACCCAATTTTTTCGCTTCGGATTGTTGGCGGTAGGAGCACTTTTTTCGAGACCAACTCTCCTGGCGTGCAGCGGTGCAGTTGAACACGCTGATTATATGACTTAGCAAGTTGCTGTTGGTACCATGCCATGGATACAAGGGCACGGTCTCTCCATTCTTCAATCAGAATCAAATCCAAGGCCAACATCATGTTGTTTCGGCCCAAATAAAAAACTCTTGACTTCAAGGTTGGGAGGCCAATCTCCAAGGGGATGATTGCCTACGTTTCGAAACATAAAGCAAATGGTGTCTCCCCAGTGCACCGCCCCGGAGTAGTGCGATGAGCCCATAACACACTTGGCAACTCTTTTACCCATCTTTCTTTAACTTTCTTCAGCCTCTTCTTGATGCCGTCTAAAATAAATTTGTTAGAGGCTTCAGCTTGGCCATTACTCTGTGGATAAGCCGGAGAGGAATAATAGGGCCGAATACCATACTTGCTACACAGTTCCCTGTAGACACCGCAATCAAACTGGGTGCCGTTATCTGAAATAAGTGTTCTTGGAATGCCGAATTGTGTTATAATATTTCTCCACACAAAACGCTTCACGTCGGTATTTCGGATGTACGTTAGTGTCTCTGCTTCTACCCATTTTGTGAAATAATCTGTCGTGACAATCAAAAATCGCTTGTTACCCGAGACACGAGGCAGTGGTCTGATGGTGTCAAGTCCTTATTGGGTGAACGGCCAAGGACTGGTTATAGAGTTTAACTCTTCAGTGGGCAGGCGGGTCAAATGAGAGAATTTCTGGCACTGTTCACACTTTTTCACGTAATATTCAGCATCGGGTCTCATTGTCGGCCAGTAATACCCCTGTATCACAGCTCGATGAGCCAAAGAGCTCCTGCCAGAATGGGCACCAAAGCTGCCTTCATGTATTTCGGTCAAAAGTTCTTTGACTTTGTTCGGATGGACGCGTTCTAGGTATGGACCAAAAAGGGATTTTTTTTATAAAACTTTCCTTGCGGATCCAAGTAGTATCGCAGGGCTTTGTTTCGTAGCTTGTACGCTTCTTTCTTGTCTACTGGGAGCTGTTTAGAAGATAGGAATGCAGCAATGGAGTCCATCCAACTCGCTCCTGACTCTGTAACATTGACCTAGACTTCCTCAGAAGGGCCAATGCTCGGCTCTAGGATGAAACCTACTTCAATAGTCCGTTTAATCTCTGAGTTGATGGCGGAGGCTAGGCAAGCCAGGGCATCTGCATATGTGTTCTGGTCACGGGTTATTTGGTTCAATTCATGATGGTCAAATTTTGCCAGCAAGGAATTTTCCGTTTTCATATAAGCTACCATACAGTCGTTTTTGGCTGCGTACTCCCCCTTCAGTTGATTGATCACCAGTTTTGAATCGCAAAATACAAGCAAACGTCGGGCACTCAGAAGGTGTGCATTCCACAAACCGGCTAGCAGGGCTTCGTATTCGGCTTCATTATTCGATGCTTCGAAGCCGAGTTTGACGGCCTGCTCAATTATTGCGCCGTCGAGAGCCATGATTTCGGCTCCGACTCCACTACCCTATTGGTTAGATGATTCATCACAGTACAACTGCCAAATGTCCCCAACATAAATTCTCCAATTTGGCTTGGGCTGAATTTGTTTAGACTTGAAGTCGGCTAGACCGCTAGTGAATTCGGCCACAAAATTAGCAAGTACTTGCCCCTTGATTGAGGTTCTAGGCAGGAATTGAATATTGTACTGGCCGAGTTCGAGAGCCCACTTTGAAATGCGCCCCGATGCTTCTGCATTACATAGTACTGACCGGAGGGGGTAATCTATTAGTACCCTAATGCTATGCCCCTGGAAGTAATGCATCAGTTTTCTTGCTGCCATGATGAGGGCTAGGATCAGTTTTTCCAACAGAAGGTAACATTTTTCGGCGTCAACCATTGCCTTGCTTACATAATACATTGGTCATTGCTCCTCAAGCTCTTCCTTTAATAGTACGGCACTGACGGCCCGGTCGAAGACGGCCAGATATAAAATAAGCAGGTCGCTAGGAGATGGTGTTGTCAATAGTGGAACTGATCGGAGATAAGTCTTCAAACAGTTGGAAGCGGCTTTGCACTCAGAGGTCCATTCAAAAGCTTTACCCTGCCGTAGAGTATGAAAGAATTGTCGGCAGCGGTCCGTGGAACGACTGATGAACCTGTTGAGTGCGGCGGCCATCCTCATCAACTTCTGAACTTCCTTGACCGATCGAGGGGAGCCGAGTTCCAGAATTGCTATGATTTGCCTGGGGTTGGCTTCAATTCCTCGGTGGTTGACAATGTAACCTAAGAATTTGCCAGAATTGATCCCAAACGCGCATTTGGAAGCGTTCAGCTTCATTTTGTATTTGCGTAAAATGCTGAATGTCACTTCCAGATCGGCTAGATGAGTTTGCTCTTCTTTGGACTTGACCACCATGTCGTCAATATACACTTCCATAATGTGGTTGAGTAGCTCCTTGAACATGGCAGTGACTAGTCTTTGGTAAGTTGCCCCTGCATTTTTTAGCCCAAAATGCATAACCTTGTAGCAATAGGTTCCTCTCGGGGTGAGGAATGCAGTTTTGTCTTGGTCCTTTGGATGCATGGTAGCCTCTGTAAGCATCGAGGAAGCTCATACACTAATGGCGTGCCATCACATCTATAAGTTGGTCTATTATGGGGAGGGGAAAGCAATCCTTGGGGCAGGCTTTGTTTAGGTCCGTGAAATCAACGCAGACTCACCAAGTCTCATTTTTCTTTTTCACAACCACAGTATTTGAGAGCCATGTAGGGTAGGTCACTTCCCTGATTGCCTCGGCGTTAAGCAACCGGTCAACCTCTTCAACAACGGTGGCAGTGTGCTCTACAACTGACCGCCGGCTTTTCTAAATAATCGGCTTGCATTTAGGGTCAACATCCAAACGGTGCTGTGAAACAGACGAATCTACACACGACATCTCATATGGAGTCTATGCAAATACATCAAGGTTGCCGAGCAGGAAGGAAATTAGCTGCTGCCTATCAGCTTCAATCAGGGAGGCGCAGACCATGAAGAACCTGTCTGGGTTTCCGTCAATTTCAACTCGATCTAGGGCTTCTGTGGCCTTTTCACTTAGGAGCCGCCCCACATCGTCGAGGCTCTCTCGATCCGGCACCTCAATAGAATTCACTTGCAACTCTTTTGGCGTCTTTCCAGCAAAGAGATAACATGCTTGTGCCGATTTCTGGGAGCCATAGATTTGCTCAATGCCGCATTCTGTCGGGAAGCATAATAGTTGATGATAGGTGCATAGCACGACCTGCATAGTATGCAACCAAGTTCGCCCCATGATGAGATTATATGGTGATGGCAGCTTGACGACCAAGAATTCCACATCCACTGTTTGGGAGCCCACTCGAACTGGTAGTGTGATTTTCCCTAACGGGTATTCTGGATTAGCGTTGAAGCCAAATAATGGATAAGTAGCTGGAGAAAGATCCGATTCGGAGAAGCTAAGTTTGGTGAATGTCTTGTAATACATAACATCCAATGTGCTCCCCGGACCAATGAGTACGTGCTCAACGGTGAATCGGTTTACGCATAACTCGATTACGAAGGGATCGATGTGGGGAAGTGTCACTCCGGCCAAATCTAAATCATCAAAAGCAATGCTCGCAAATTCATGGGGCCGTTTAGCTGGAGTGAGTTGATTTTGAGGGTCGGGATTTGATTGAATCGTATGCATCGCAGATGACATTGGTAGGCTGTATATCATGTGGATCATACCGAGTAAAGGTGAATCCTGTCGTAAGGCTATTGCTTTGGTTGAGTTTCCTTTTTGGATGTACTGTTGTAGCCGACCATCTTGTACCAATTCCTCGAGGTGATCCTTCAATGCATAACAACTCTCAGTGTCATGGCCGTGATCTTTGTGATACTCGCACTGCCTATCCCGTTTTCTCGTGTCGGGTGGTCCCACCATTTTGGATGGCCATTTAAAGAGCGGAAGGTGTTAGACTTTGGACATAACCACGCTAATCGACTCTGACAACTCTGTATATTTCTTGTCTGCGTGCCTTGTGTGCTTGCTATCGACTTGCAATTGTTCATTTGCTCAATAGGAGCATTGGTCGCTTGATCGGCGAGAATCACGTCTCTTGTCTCGTTTAGCCCAATGTCATGGTTCAGGGCTCTGAGGTGGTACAGAATTTAACGGCTGAGCAATTTCAAAAGGGGCCGTCTTGTTGGCCATGTTTCCGACTTTAACCCGCAAGGCGTCATCTTCCACTTTGCAGTATTCCTCAACTTTCTTCATTAACGACTAGACTATTTTGGGGGGTCTTCTAGTCAAGGAACTGCGGAGAGCACTATCAGGATGCAAACCCATTTTAAAGGCGGTAATGACCATGGAGTCATTGCAAGCATCATCGACAAGATTAAAGCATTCCTAATAGCAAGTCGAATACGCTCGTAAGGTTTCTCCCAGTTGGATCTGCATTGCCCAAAGAGAGTCGGCTTGCTTCGGCTAGACCTCGTTGGTGATAAATCTTGCCCTGAAGGATTTCTATAGTTAATGGAAACTCTTAATTGACGCCGGCTCCAAATTATAATACCATCTGACGGCCAATGGCCCCAAACTGCTCGGAAATATTCTTCACATGACAGCCTCGTCGTCTGCATACAGCGTCATGGCTTGCTTATAATGACAGATATGATCAGTGGGGTCCGATTTCCCGTCGTACAGGGTGAACGAAGGGACTTTGAACTTCTTGGGTAGCGATGTCTTTGCAATCCGTCGCACGAAGGGATCGTGCTAGTCTTCTTCGTCCGAACCATTTCGTCTTCGCTTATGCCTTACATGTGGACTCTCTTCAGAGGAATTGGTAGTTTCGAGTTGTCCCTTCTTTTTGGGCTCTGAGGATAATGAGTTAGAGTCGCTGTCACTATATTGCTTCCGAACTCGAGGTCTTCGACCACCCGCTCTCAGAGGTCGTCCCGGATCTTGGCGTGTAGCATGATTGGATTTTGCTATTTCCAAGGCTAAGTCCTGACGGAGGCACTCATTCTCAGCGATCATGTTTTCCAGCCTCGGTTTATTTTGCTTCGCCTGTGCCATGATTGCTTGTATTGTCTCATGTGCTGAAGTCGAGGGCGAGTTCTGGGCAAGTGAGTCAAAGTTGAAGGCACGTCTTGCAATGATAGTCTCCGATCCAAGCATGTTTATTAGAGTGAGGTTGTCTCTCTGTGTGGTCTCGTCAGTGACTATCGGAGGGTCTTCCGTTACACCCGCCAAGGATGTATTTAAGTATTCCCACAGACGGCGCCAATTGTGGTGATGTGGTTTGGAAATACTCTTTTGATCCACTGGGATGCTTGAGATTTTCAACTGATGACTTGGACGGCCTGAAAAGAAACAAACACTTCGGTCTGGAGTGCCGGAATTAGCACTCTGACGGTTATGTCAGTGTATACTCTCTTAGTTACTTGTATTTTAAGTTAAGCACAATAATTCTCATATACCTCTCTCTGGATGATATTTTTCTATTTATATCTTTTCTTTCTTGGGCTTTAGGGCTGGGCCCACCTTCAGTTCGTCGTTTAACTATTTACTCGGCTCATTTTGTTACAAGTCGCCCTTTACTCGTTCCCTTACTCAACTGGTTACTTGGCCGAATAGGGTACCTTCTGGATTGTGTATAAGACGGGGCCAAATGCGATATATGAATTTTGACTCTCCAGGTCCAACTATTCAGCCTCTTTACGTCTCCCGATATTCGGCTCCCACAATATACAATGTATTTAAAGCATCATCATATTCAATGACCATCCACAACACATATTCAATGCCTTAATCATACCATCATATTCAATTACACGATTAGTTTCAATTCACCTAATCCTCATGCAATTTCTACAACAAACATAGCTATCCTCCACTGATAACCCAATACAGATATTTCTAAACAGATATACAATCTTTTTAATAGATAATTCATCAAATTACAATAGGTGAGTGATTAAACAAATCCAACTACACCACTCATTTATACCTTTCCCCAATTTCACATTTATCACACCAATTTCATTATTTATACAAAATAATTATTTAACTCATATTAGGGCAAATTTCTTACTTTTTCAAATATTAACCCAAAGGTCAAAATCCACTATTTTAACACAAGATAATCTCATATCCAAAACCCCATAGTCATTTATGTGACCCAACATGGAAACCTCTTTTTTCAATTTGAATCCAAACTGTAAATTTACTCAAGATACTCCCAAATCTCACCATTTATACATAACAACAAATAACTAGGTTAAAGATCATAACAAAGTATAGAATATCCCTACCTCAAGTGTAGAAGTGGAGAAACTTCAAAGACGCCCAAATTTGACTTTATTCGAATCAAATGGAAGCCCGCGGGATGCTCTAACTTTTTATCAAAGAAAGTAGGGTGGTGAGATCACTAGATCTAGGCCAAAATGTAGAGAGAGTGTGTATTTTAGAGAGAGAGGGTCCAAATCTTGGTTTTTGGAAAGTTTTAGAGAGAGAAAGAAATGAAAAAGCGATATAAAACATCACTTTTGCGATTTGATATACTAACAGTCCGCTCGAGCGGAGAAATTGACACTTGAACGTCAGACACAAAGTTTTGTTCCGCTCGAGCGCATAAGGTCCCGCTCGAGTGCAGAATGCACACTTCTAGTATTTTTACAGACAGTAGACAAACCGCTCGAGCGCAAGAAAAGCCGCTCAAGCTTCCACTCGCTCGAGTGTGGAAAACACCCCTCCAGTATTTTGTAGACGTGCAAAGTATTGAGTGTTTGCAAATCTTGCTCAAGCGCGAGAAGGCCCGCTTGAGCAGAAGACCAAAATTTTGGGCAACAACATTCAAGACCAACTAGCAACCAACCTGTTCTAAACACGCCTAAGATATTCCAAAACTCGAATTCAAAGAGGAAAATAAGGAAAAAAAACATCAATAACATTATTAAACCACAAGACCTGAGTCCAAAATACAACAAAGATTGGGTCAGGACCGAAATCGCTATAAAACCAAGTCTATTCCTTGTGTATTTATTGATTACCAGCCTTCTATCAAAGGATATAGATGTCTTGACCCTCAAAATGGAAAAGTGTATACCTCTAGACATGTAGTCTTTGATGAATCATCCTTTCCTTTCTAGTCCTCATCTCAGCCTTCTTCCTCAGTCTCTCCTACTCTGCTTGATTTCTTTTAGCATGCTTCTTCAAACCTACAGTTTTTTCCACTGTCTTCTGCACCACATCCTTCTCTTGCTTCAAAATTTCCTACCAATTCTTCTCTATCCACAGCTTCTTCTACTCCTATATCTGTCCCACAGCAGTCAACTACTCTACCTCAACAACCACCTATTTTTGTCCATCAACAGTCACCTGCTCTGCCTCTGCCTTTACATTTCTCAACTCCTCCTTCTGATTTATTTGTCCCAACTCCTCCTAAATCTCAAATTCCTATCCCTTCTATTTTTATTGATCTCACTTGTTTTCCTAATCCTACTTATCCTACGCTTACCAAATCTAAGACCAAAAATCCCACTTGTTTTACTGCTACCTCCATTGCTACTTTTGAACCTCAAACCTATCAAGAGGCTATTGTTTCTCCTGCTTGGCAAGCTGCTATGTTAGATGAGTATGAAACTCTCTAAAGACAGGGAACTTGGTCTTTGGTCTCTCTTTTCCCTGGTAAACAAGCTATAGGTTGCAAATAGGTTTACAAATTGAAGAAAAATTTAGATGCTTGACTAGTAGCTAAAGGTTTTCTTCAAACAGAAGGTGTGGACTATTATGAAACCTTTAGTCTTGTGGCCAAACAACCCACTATCAGGGTTCTTCTCTGTCTTGCTCTTGATTTTAATTGGCCCATTAAACAACTTGATATTTCCAATGTTTTTTTGCATAATGTTCTAGAGGAAGAGGTGTACATGACTCAACCACAGGGTTTTATTCATTCCACCCAACCTTCTCTTGTCTGCAAGTTATACAAAGCTCTCTATGACTTAAAACAGGCTCCTAGAGCTTGGTTTTCTACATTTTCTACTTTTCTTCTTTCTCAAAACTTTGTTGCAAGTCACTGTGATTTTTCATTGTTTGTCAAAAAGACTTCCACTTCCATAACTATCCCTCTCATCTATGTAGATGATATTCTACTCACAGGTAGTGATCCTTATTACATCCAATCTCTCATTCAACAAATGCATGCTAGATTTTCCATGAAGGAACTTGGTTTTATTAATTACTTTTTAGGCATTTATGTCATCAAGTCAACCTCATGTTATATCCTTTCTCAGTCCAAGTATGCTTAAGAGATTTTGGCCAAAGCTAGCATGAGTAATTGCAAACCTTATTCATCTCCTATGGCTTCTAAATTCTCCACTTTCTCTTCTGATAATGTCTCACCCTTTTCTCAACTTTCTCTTTATCGAAGCTTGGTAGGTGCTCTTGAATACCTCACCATCACTCGACTAGATTTGGCTTTTGCAATCAACACTACTCGTCAATTCATGCAGTCTCCCTTAAATTGTCACTTTGCTGTTGTTAAAAGCTTGCTCAGATATTTGAAAGGTACCTTGGCCCATGGTCTGCATTTCTCTCACGATCATTTTCTTCTTAATGCCTAATTAGATTTAGATTGGACTAGTAGTACTCTTGATAGGAGATCTACAACTGGATACTGCATTTATCTTGGTCCCAATCTTATTTCTTGGATTGCTAAGAAACAACCCACTGTGTCCAGATCCTCTTTAGAAGCTGAGTATAGGGCCTTAGCTCAGACTCCAGCTGAACTCTGTTGGCTTGACACGTTACTTGCTGAGCTTCATGTTTCTGCCCCTATTCCTACTCTGTGGTGTGATAACCTTTCAGCCATTGCTATGGCTCATAATCCTGTTTTTCATGCTCGTGCAAAACACATTGAGGTGGACTATCATTTTGAACGGGAAAAGGTTGCTGCTAAGACCGTGCACATTGCTTATATTCCTACTACGGATCAGGTTGCAGATATCTTCATTAAACCTCTCCCAGTGGCTTGCTTCTAGTATCTTCAAAGCAAACTCTTAGTCTTTCCCAGTTCTATGAGTTTGACGGGGGATGATAAGGTTTACACCACCATCTGCTCAGCCTCACGAACAAGAAGTGCAAGAAGCTCAAACAGAGCTCAGTGCAGCAAGTTCAAGAAGCTCAAACAAAGCTCAGTGTAGCTTCCACTTAAATGCACGTGTTTCATTGCGCAGCTAGTTTGTTATAGATATTAACCAAAGCTGTTAGGTTGTTAGAGTAGTTAACTAGAGAATGTTAGGCAGTTATAACTCAGGTTAAGGTTAAGATGTGTGTTAACTTGTATAAAAACACTGTTGTACTTACCAATTGTGGTATTGAATATTAAGATCAACATCTTCTACGTTGTTTTTACCTTTCATTTAAATCAATTAGAATTCTGCAGCAAAAAGGCAACATATGCCTCACATGTATGATCTTTGTGGACTTTATTTATTTATTTTTATGGATAATATAGTAACAGTCGTCATATTTTTAACAAAGTTATATTGTGATTCTTGCAATTCTAATTCTATCAATTTTAAACTCACACTTGCAATCATATTTCAAAAGCATCAATGTAATTGGAAATGTTTTCAACTATGTATTTATTGATTGGTAATGAGGAGAATAACATTTTTTTAATAATGTCTGACCCTTGTGTCAATGCAAGTTACTTTGATCTCACGTGAGATCCTCTCCATTACATTTATTTAAGAGTAATAAAATAATTATGATAATTTATCATTATTTTTAATTTAAAAAGAATCATTACAAACCTTAAAATAATGTAATAGAGATTATTTATTAAAACATTGGAATGGAGAGAATCACAATTCGTTTTTAAGATCGTGTTTTTAACATTTTGGCAAAAACAATCTCTAACTACATGGTCTACTAGACCATTCAATTAATTTATGTAATGATTTAAAAAAAAAAATTCTAAGTCATTACACGGTAGGTTTTTGAATTGTTGTAGCTTGACAATTTTTTTTCACACCCACTAATCGTATCATACCTTGATCGTGTTATGAATAATTGGATTTATTTATTTAATTAATTTTACTTTAGTATAATGTCTAGAATGACTAGTAATTTGTTTTCTCTTTATTAGATTCAAAAAATTCAACTATGATATGAAGATGAAACATCTAAAATCTTTTTTTTTTAATCAGCAAAAATGAAACATCTAAAATCTTCCAAGATTATGATTTGTAATTAGAATTGAATTGCAATATTGAATAATAATTCCCAATCAAATAATCATAGATCTAATCCAATGATAAGATAAATTGAAATTATATCTATTATTAAACAACAATAAGATAACACAACGATTTAATGTGAAAAAATTATAATTGGACTCCTCCAATTATGATAAAAAAATCACGGGCCAAATCACAAAATAATTCACTAAAAAAATAATGAAATTGTACAAGAGAATCCTCAATTACCTAACAAATTCATGCCTGACTGAACTCAACTCGTTGTGTCTCTTCCAATACTATCTTCATGTTGGAATTGCTTCACTTAACATTGAATCTACAGCGCCAATGTTGAATTCATGACGATGAGCCACTTCGTAATCCACTTCAAGTGCTTTGGAATCCTCCGATGAACATCTCTCTAGGAAAGTGTATTTGAATGATAAATCCCTTGATGATATTTAATGTAAAGCTTGTTGACCCATAGATCACTCCTAATTCATCAAGGTACACAAATGGATCACATTAGAGAACTCTCTCTCTCTCTCTCGCATTCCAAGAATGAATATTAGAGAGTCTCACTTTAGAGATTTGATCCAGAAACGCACTTTTAAGTGACTATAGCTGCCTTGGTCGCTCAAGCGCCACATTGGTCACTCAAGCTCTGATTTCATTATTGTAGTTTCTCTGAGATTTTCTTGAGATGCTGTAGAGAGACAATGGTCACTTGAGTGAAGAAACTCCCTTGCAGTACTTTTTAAACACAGTCTGAGATCTTGCAAGACATCCAAGTCCGCTCGAGCGACACTTCTTTCACTCGAGAGATCAAGCTTCTTGCCACCGGACCAAAGCTCTAATCTAGTTGATCGGTTGGGCTTGGTGGGCAAGGTTGCAATTTTCGGTTGGTGCGTTTGGAAGGCTAGTAATGATTGGATTTTTAATCATAATCCTTTAAACCCTTCTCTCATTTTGGATCAAGCTGTGGCCCTTTGAAAGGAAGTCTCTGATCTTCAGCTCCACATTCCCTCTCCTCTAGGCTCTATCGAAAGTGCTCTTGGTCCTTTGAGGTGGACTCCTCCAGCTCGAGGTCTTCTTAAACTCAATTGTGATGCTAGTTTCGCTAAGGATAGTTCCAAATCACCTCTAGTTGTCACTTTGAGGGACTGGAGGGGTAACCTAGTAGATGGCATCACTACTACAGTACAAGCTGTTAGAAAATTTGGTTTATAAGGCTTATTTTGAGCCAACTTTGAGCCCAAAATTGAGTGGGCCCCTAACGTCGTTTGGGGTGGGTCCAAAGAGGTGACGTGTTCCTTGCCACATGGCAAGTCACATGCTGAAGACGGTTTGTCAAAACCATTTATGAGTGAATGGAAAGTTGACGTTGTTTTTGGGTTCGTGGAATTGAACATTTAAAGAATTAAATGTGGGTTTCTTTGAAATGGGTTGTCCCACATTAAAACTTTAAGAGAGCTTGTGTATGTATATAAGCTCTAGAGTACAATACTTAGGTTGGGCCCTAAAGGGCACCCCAAGTTTGTAGAAGGGAGGAGTTATGGAAAAAATGAACCTTAGCCCAAACCACCACACACACGCGCACGCGCCGCCGCCGCCACTGCCGTTCGTTCGGCTAAGTAGGGTGTGGGTCGGCTCTTTTATTAATTTTTTAAAAAATTATTGCGAGAAAACTTAATTTAATTCAAAAATTGAATTTATTTTCTGTCTATTGTTTACTAACTTCTGTTCAAATTTCCTAAACAGTTTCAAACTATTTTTCAGTTTATAACTGCCAGAAACTACTACAGTTAACAGATTTGAATCTGTATAGATCAAACTGTCTAGCAAATCTATTGGAATTCAAACAGTACCTATTCAATTCAAAAACCCATCTGTTCACTTCAAATTTTGCACCTGTTCAGGTCTATAAAACCAGATCTGTTCCAGTATTTTTCCATATTTGAAAATCAGTCTGAAATTTATATTTTTGCTGTCCAATTTTCTCCTTTGCATTATTTATTCTTCATTCTAGTTTTAGAGAAAATTAAAGAGAGTATAGAACACAAGGTTCTAGTTCGCCGAACAAATTTGTTTGGAGTGTTACTACAAATTTGTGAAGATCATTGTATTCTAGGAGATAGACGCCACACACTCAACTTGGTCTTTAAATATTCATTCGGCTCGGTTAAAATAAATTCGGTACGTTATTTATTTTATTTGTTTGATTTTGTTTAAATTTATTTATTGTACACAGAAGATTGTTCAAACAATCTTAAGACAGATTCGAATTATTCTATTTACAGAACTTTTCGTTTATTTCCTTTCTTCTTTCTTCTTCTTACAAAAATTATTTTCTGTGGGTTTACAAAGTAATATTTTTGTTGGAAAACAAATAGTAGTGATATACTGTTAGACAGATAGTAGTAATATACTGTCTATTTTCTTTGACAACTAGTAGTAATATACTGGTGTCATTAACAATTTAGAATATTTATTTGTGAAGTTAGTAAGAAATTAATTTTGGTTTTCTTAAGTAATTTCTAAGTGTTCATTAATTAAAAATAAATTCATTTTTTTTTTAATTATTGAAGTGTTACAGAAAATTTAATTTTCTTTGTGAAATTAATTTGATTAAATAAAATTTTATTTTATTTCCAAATTAATTGAACAATAAAAGTTACATTCTTGTTTCTTTTATTTTTACAAAATTTAATTCTGTGAATTTGGATTAATTTTCTGTGTAGTACAAATTATAATTATAATTTTGTTTTATAATTTAGAATTCATGGCTACTGAAACTAATGCCCAAACAAGTATTAGAGTGGTAGCTGCAATTGCGCCAACCTCCTCTCCTGTTGTGACGATACCGGTAAATCACAGTGAGAAGCCAGAGAAGTTCTCTGGAATTGACTTTAAAAGATGGCAACAGAAAATGCTATTCTATCTTACAACTTTGAACCTGGCTCGTTTTCTCCGTGAGAATGCTCCTATTTTGAAAGAGGATAAAACTGATCAGCAAGTAGTTGCTGCGATCGATGCCTGGAAACATGCTGATTTCCTTTGCCAAAACTACATCTTGAACGGACTTGACAACACATTATACAACGTCTACAGTCCTATCAAGACAGCAAAAGAATTTTGGAAGTCTTTGGAAAAAAAAAGTACAAAACAGAAGATGCTGGCTCAAAGAAATTTGTGGTTGGCAAATTTCTAGATTTTGTGATAGTTGATTCTAAGACTGTGATCAGCCAAGTTCAAGATCTCCAACTCTTTCTGCATGACATTCATGCAGAAGGCATGTCTCTCAGTGAATCCTTCCAAGTTGCAGCCTTAATTGAGAAATTACCACAAGGCTGGAAGGAATTCAAAAACTACCTCAAACACAAGCGCAGAGAAATGTCTTTGGAAGAATTGATTGTGCATTTGAGGATTGAAGAGGACAACTGCAATTCTGAAAAACAGGTTGGTAAGCATCCTATGGAGTCTAAGGCAAATGTGATGGAACATGCTCCAAAAGCAAAGAAACGAAAGTTTTTTGGGGAAAGTTCATCACAAGGCTCTAAAGGAGGGGGAACTAAAAAGTACAAATTTAACGGCAAATGTTACATCTGTGACAAAGAGGGACATTGGGCTAAAGATTGCCGTAGCAAAGGCAAAAGCAAAAGAAGAATAAGCATGAAGCTTGCTCAAGCCCATATGACTGAAGCGGACAATATTTCCAATGGTGTAGATGACATTAATCTTTCTGCAGTTGTTTCCGAGGCAAATCTTGTCGGAAATTCTAAAGAATGGTGGGTGGACACTAGTTCTACTCGCCACATTTGTGCTAACAAAAAGATGTTCACATCTTATTCTACAGTGGACAATGGTGAACAACTTTTTATAGGTAACTCCTCAACTTCCAAAGTTGAAGGACAAGGGAAGATTGTTCTGAAGATGACATCTGGAAAGGAACTCACTCTCAACAATGTGCTGCATGTACCAGACATTCGCAAGAATCTTGTTTCTGGATCTTTATTAAGTAGGAATGGGTTTAGGCTAGTGTTTGAGAGTGATAAATTTGTACTTGCTAAGAATGGGATGTATGTAGGAAAATGTTACATGTATGATGGCGTTTTCAAGATGAATGTAATGGCCATTGTACTCTCAGTTGTTAATAAAAATACATCTTCTTCTTACTTGCTTGAGTCTTCAACTTTATGGCATAGTAGACTATGACATGTTAATTATGGATCTTTACATAGATTAATTAATATGGAATGTTTTCCTAAATTTGACATTGATTCAAATCATAAATGTGAAATTTACATTGAGGCAAAATTATCCAAAACTTCTTTTCATTCAATTGAAAGAAATACGAAACCACTTGAATTAATCCATAGTGACTTTTGTGATTTTAAATCAATTCAAACTAGATGTGGGAAAAAATATTTTATCGCTTTTATAGATGACTATACTAGATATAGTTATGTTTATTTAATTCAAACCAAAGATGAAGCTTTGGAAACTTTCATTCAATATAAGAATGAAGTTGAAAATCAACTTGGTAAGAAAATCAAAAAACTAAGAAGTGACAGTGGTGGTAAATATGAATCACCTTTTGGTGAGTTTTGTAAAGAACATGGAATAATTTATCAAACCGCCGCTCCTTATTCACCTCAGCAAAATAGAATTCTTGAAAGGAAAAATAGGACTTTAAAAGAAATGATGAATGCCATGTTAATAGGTTCTAGATTACCTCAGAACTTGTGGGGGGAAGCAATACTTTCTGCTAATTATATTTTAAATAAAGTACCCTAAAAGAAAGTGAATCAAACACCTTATGAATTGTGGCATAGGAGAGTACCATCCTACAAATATTTAAAAGTGTGGGGGTGTTTGGCTAAAGTGGCTATTCCTAGTCCTAAAAAGACTAAGATAGGTCCTAAAACCATTGATTGCATTTTCATTGGTTATGCCAAGAATAGTAGTGCATATCGGTTTTTCATTCATAAATCAGAACATAGCGAAATGTATGTAAATACTATTATGGAGTCTTGAAATGCATCTTTCTCAGAACACGTATTTCCAAATAAGACTGGACAAGAGACTAGTAACAATAAAAGATCTCATGATGCTATTACTAGTCAGGATCAAGAACATGATCAAGAACAAGAGCAAGAGTTAGATCAAGAGGAGCCTAGGCGTAGTAAACGTGTTAAAACCTCAAAATCTTTTTGTCCAGATTTCTTAACATTTTTGTTACTGAGGCTCCTCTATGGAAAGAAGCTGTCAATAGTGAAGTTAAATCCATCTTGCAAAATCACACTTGGGAATTAGTGGACTTGCCACCAGGTTGTAAACCTCTTGGGTACAAGTGGATTTTCAAAAGAAAATTGAAAGGAGATGGATCAATTGACAAATACAAGGCAAGACTTGTGGTCAAAGGTTTTAGACAAAAAGAAGGTCTTGATTATTTTGACACATACTCACCAGTTACTAGAATAACATCCATTAGAATGCTAATTGCTATTGCGTCTTTGTACAATCCAGAAATTCATCAAATGGATGTGAAAACTGCTTTTTTAAATGGTGAGTTAGATGAAGAAATTTACATGGAACAACCAAAAGGTTTTTCTGTTCCAAGAAAAGAAAAGAAAGTGTGTAAATTGGTTAAATCATTACATGGTTTAAAACAAGCGCCAAAGCAATGGCATGAGAAATTTGACAAGACAATGATGTCAAATAGATTTAAAATTAATGAGTGTGACAAATGTGTTTATATTAAAAACACAGAAAAAGGTTATGTCATTGTATGTCTTTATATAGATGATATGCTCATCATGGGTAGTAATAATGATATGATTAAAACTACCAAGAAAATGTTGAATAAACATTTTGACATAAAGGACATGAGTGTTCCTGATGTAATTCTTGGTATGAAAATTACCAAAACATTAGAAGGATATGCTTTGTCACAATCTCATTATATTGTGAAAATACTTGACAAATTTAGCAAAGATGATGATCATCTTGCTAGAACACCTGTGGATGTTAATTTGTTTCTTTCTAAGAATGTACAGGAAAATATTTCTCAATTGGAGTATGCCCAAATTATTGAAAGCTTAATGTACTTAATGAACTGCACTCGCCCAGATATAGCTTATACAA
Organism: Camellia lanceoleosa; assembly: GCA_025200525.1. NCBI lineage: Eukaryota > Viridiplantae > Streptophyta > Magnoliopsida > Ericales > Theaceae > Camellia > Camellia lanceoleosa. The sequence continues at coordinate 21,783,744 of CM045767.1, read as the reverse complement.
TAAGTAAATTAAGTAGATATACGAGTAATCCAAGAGTAGAACAATGGAAAGCTATTATAAGGGTTCTTAGATATCTTCGATTTCCTCGTAACATTGGGCTTAATTATACTAGATATATTGTAGTACTTGAAGGATACTGTGATGCAAATTGGATATCGGATACTAGAGACTCAAAGTCTACCAGTAGGTATGTCTTTACTCTTAGTGGGGTGGCTATATCTTGGAAATCTTCCAAACAGATTTGCATTGCTAGGTCTATTATGGAATCAGAATTCATAGCTTCAAACAAAGCAGGGGAAGAAACAGAACGGCTTCGCCACTTTCTTGAAGATATTCCAATATGGCCAAAACCGGTGCCTACTATATACATACATTCTGATAGTCAATCAGCAATAGGTAGAGCACAGAGTCATATGTATAACGGTAAGTTACGACATATTCGTCGTCGACATAATACCGTAAGACGACTACTCTCTAATGGAATTATTTCCATTGAATATGTGACGTCTAAAGACAACATAGCGGATCCATTAATCAAAGGGTTAGCAAGAGAGCTAGTTGAGAATTCATCAAGGGGAATGAGACTTAAGCTTATTAAATAAGAGTTACCACAACGGAAATCTAACCTAGTTGACTGGAGATCCCAAGATCTAGGTTCAAAGGGACAACCAAGTTGTGTATAACTCAGAAGGATCACTGGGGAGTCTAACTCCTACCCATTTCTATGATGAAATAGTGATGTCTGTAGCTTTTTAGGTTAAATACTTTTAATGATTCTTATATCTAGGTAAACCTAGTGGAGTATGGCAGGATACTCTTCATAAGAATCACCTATGTGAGTGTGAACTAGGCCGGTTCAATGAGATTTGTGAAGGGCTACAAGTCTTTAGAGCACTCATGAAAGACCAGGTTGTTCAGGGCCAAAATGAACACAATAGTGAGAACTAAACTGTGTCTAGAGATATACTGTGTGAGTTCTATTGTCTTGGTTTACACAAACGACTGAACAATTCAAGACATCTTGTTCAGTGGTTAGCTAGTAAATCCGATAGTGTCTCACAAGGGAAGGTTCAAAGCCAAAAGCTATCTATCCTTTGCAGAATATTTTCAATTTCTGTACTCTCTGTAATTTGATCATGTTGTTGCATTTTCTCTCCATCAAATTCCATTCATGTGGGGGATTGTTGGAAATTTTGGTTTATAAGGCTTATTTTGGGCCAACTTTGAGCCCAAAATTGAGTGGGCCCAAAACATTGTTTAGGGTGGGTCCGAAAAGGTGACGTGTTCCTTGCCATGCGACAAGGAGCACGGTGAAGACAGTTTGTCAAAACCATTTATGAGTGAATGAGAAGTTGACGTCATTCTCAGGTTCGTGGAATTGGACATTTAAAGAATTAAATGTGGGTTTCCTTGAAATAGGTTGTCCCACATTGAAACTTTGAGAGAGCTTGTGTATGTATATAAGCTCTAGAGTACAATACTTGGGTTGGGCTCCAAGGGGCACCCCAAGTTTGTAGAAGGGAGGAGTTATGGACAAAATGAACCTTAGAATAAACCACCACACACGCGCGCGTGCGCCGCCGCCTAAGTCCGTTCTGCCGAGCCGAGCCGTGCTGGGCGCAGGTATGGGTGTGGGTTGGGTCGGTTCTTGTATTAATTTTTTGGACAAAATTCTTTTGAATTTTTTTAAAAATTATTGCGGGAAAATTTAATTTAATTTAAAAATTTAATTTATTTTCTGTCCATTGTTTACAAACTTCTGTCGGAATTTCCTAAACAGTTTCAAACTGTTTTTCAGTTCATAACTGCCTGAAACTGCTACAGTTAACAAATTTGAATCTGTACAGTATAAACAGATCAAACTGTCCAGTAGATCTATTGGAATTCAAACAGTACCTGTTCAATTCAAAAACCCATCTGTTCACTTCAAATTTTGCCCTTGTTCAGGTCTATAAAACTAGATATGTTCCAGCATTTTTCCAGATCCGAAAATCAATTTGAAATTTGTATTTTTGCTATCCAATTTTCTCCTTTGCATTATTTATTCTTCATTCTAGTTTTAGAGAAAATTAAAGAGAATATACAACACAAGGTTTTAGTTCGCCGAACAAATTTGTTTGGAGTGCTACTACAAATTTGTGAAGATCATTGTATCCTAGGAAATAGATGCCACATAACTGTAAGCACCGTAGCGGGGCGAATCTGCCTTAAGGACAGAGTGTCACACACTCGACTTGGTCTTTAAATATTCATTCGGCTCGATTAAAATAAATTCGGTACGTTATTTATTTTATTTGTTTGATTTTGTTTAGATTTATTTATTGTACATAGAAGATTGTTCCAATACGAGCTTCTTCAACAACTTAAGGTGAAGTTCAAGCAGTTCAAATGGCTTGTGCCTTTTCTCAAACCCCTTAATCTCTCGCATGTTCAAGTGAAAAATGACAACCAAAATATCATTGAGCTGAGTGTTTCTGAGTTGGTGCCTCCATGGGATTGTCAAGCCATCATTCATGATATTTACACCACTAGTTCAGATGCCACATATCATTCCATTGGGCTCCTAGAGGTGCAAATCAGGTTGCTCATTGGTTAGCTTCTCAAAATCTCAAAGGCTTGCTTCCACTGGATTGGGTGGCAAACGTTGTGAATAAGCCTGATTGCGTTGGCCTAGCTAGGAGTAGGAAGCATGGACGCTGAAGATATGGACTCAAAGATGGCTATTGGTTCGAAGATTGAAGAGTTATAGTTTGAATACAATTGTTGTTGTTTCATTTAATGCTTTTACATTATGAGTTTTGTCTATAAATAGTGTTTTAGGTGTGGAAGTTGAGCAGAAGAATAAGAGAGTTAGAGAGAGTGAGTGTTTGAAAGAGGGGTAATTTCCTTTCCTTGTTTGTGTTCTATATTATTTGAGTGAAATAAATCTGTTTTTCTTTTTACAAATTCTCTTTTTTGTGTTTGTTTTGTGAACTCTTTTATCTTCGGATGCTATGTAAGTCTTTTGGCATTTCCAAGTTAAAAAAAAAATAGCTTCCTGCTGCAAATAGTCACTCACTTACCCTCATAATGATATACAAGAGTACATGGAAATGAGTAAATACAGCTCAAAATGTTTGCTACTTGGTATTGCCAAAAACAAGGAGGTAATAGAAAAGAAGTCTCAATTGGTCAAAGAACCATTCAATTTGAAACTGAGAAATTGTCTGTATGTTCTACTTCTTTTAGTAGACTGTGGATAGCAGATGAGTCAAAGTTATAGCGATCCCGGGTTTTCCCTTTTACGAGCAGTATTCCGGACTTGAGTTCCATGATTGAGTATTGTTGTTTATGTCTCGTTCTGTCCTTTAATTCTTTGTATATGAGTTTTAAGATGTGTTGGGTAGATTTGTAACAGGTTGGTTGTGGTTAGAAACAAAAGGTTGCTGTCCAATTTTTGGTCTCTTCGCTCGAGCCATAACTTTGTCGCTCGAGCGAGCCTTGTGTTTTTGCTTATTCGCTCGAGCGAGGGTTTGTACGCTCGAGCGAGTATTGTGGGTCTTCAGGTTTTCTTTTCAGACGCAGCTTTGGCTCGAGCAAGCTTGGTCTGGTGTGTCTCTTCGCTCGAGCTAGAGGTCCTTCGCTCGAGCGTGCGTCTGTGTCTAAGTTTGGACCTGAAGGTTGTGTTTCTTGGCTCGAGCGAGCTTTCCTTCGCTCGAGTGAGCGAGCTGTATGTCTTGGGTTTCTTCGCTCGATCGAGATTTCCTTTCGCTTCGAGCGTGTTGTTCGCTCGAGCGAGGCTTTGTGCGCTCGAGCGAGGTTTCTTTGTGTTTGGTCGTTCAAGCGATCACTCCTTTGCTCGAGCGAGCCTCGAGTATATCAGTTCGTAGCAGTGTGTTTTTATACACTTTTTCACTCTCTTCTTCTTCAAAACCCTAGATCCGACTCTCTCTCCCTCTACATATCCTTGGTTCTTGGGTGTGTCTGCTCTAGTCCCTTTGTAAAAAGTGTGGAGTTTGGTGTGGGTTACGTTTTGATCCAAAAATCATTGGGTTTGGAGCATCTTGGGTTTTCTTTATCTTCTCCATTTGGTCTCTTCATTTGAGGTAGGGATATCCTACTCCTTCTTATGAGTTTTGACATAGATTTTAGTCATTTTGTATAAATGGTGGATTATGGTAATTTTGGAAAAGTTAAGGTTTGTTTTAAAGTTATAAAAAGGGGGTTTTCAATTGTTAAACTCCATGTGTATGTGAGACTTTGGAAAATGGGATTATTGTTGTTAAATTGGTAGAATTTGGTCTTAGGATCAATATTTGAAAAATGGGAAAAATGCCCTAATTATGTTGAATAATTAATTTGGGAAAATATGAAATTGAGTTGAAAATCATGAAATTGGAAAATTATGGAATTGAATGGTGTAGTTGGATAAATAAATCACTCACATATGAAAGCATTGAGATTTTATCTGTTTGATAAATTTATTATCTGTTCAGAAATAACTGCTTTGGGCTATCGATGGAGGATAGCCTTCATTGTTGTAGACACTGTATGTTGATTAGGGAAAACTGAAACTAATCAAATGTATTATGTCATTGAATATGACGGTTGAATAGTCACATTGAATATGTGCCTGGATTGATCATTGTATATGATAGAGCTTTTAAATACATTGCATATGCATCTTGTTTGGGAGGAGATAGGGGATGTACTCCATGGTTTGAGAGGAGATAGGGGATGTACTCTCAAACCCAATTGGGAGGAGATAGGGGATGGACTCCATTGATAACTAAGTTGGCCGGAGTGTCCAGGGTGAAAGTCTCGAAATCCTAATTGCGTTTGCATAACGTAGATGAATTGAAGTATTGAAATGCTAATAATATGAGTTGTAGTCTCATTTGAATTGTGGATAATGGAAGTGTTTTAATATGAGTTGTAGTCTCATTTAATAGTTTGGCTAGATAATGAGCCATGTTTATGAATGTGAATTGGTTAAGTAAAGGAAAGTGGAATGAAACATAGATGTATTCGTCATGGAACTGGAAAGTGCTGCAAATTGGTTTACAATTGTTAACCGTTTATCGAATGCTAATGTTTTAGTTATTTCTCATACTTGGTTTAGTAATTTCTACTGGGCTTTGGCTCACCCTTTATGGGACATCATTTTCAGGTGTAGGTGACATGCCACCTCCAAGGACGTAGCTTGGGAGGCTTAGAGATCTTTTGTTATTATCTTTTGTGCATTACATGTAAATCAAACCAATGGTTTATTTTGTATATAGAGTTAGAACTCTTCTTTTGTTGGACCAAGTGTTGACTTGGAAAGTTATAAGCCCGTAGGGCATTTACTTTTGTTGTCAACATGTAATACTTTCTGTAAGAATACTCTGATGTATGGAATATGATATCTCTTTCTTGTATCATGAACATGTGATTTATAGGTTTATTTTGAGGGCGTTACAAAAGTAGAGGGGGGAGAAGTTGTTAGCCAGTATGTGTTTTAGCAGTCTTGAGATGTATATTACAAATTGATTTTGTTAATATTTTATTGAAATATATTCTATAGTTCATGTAATTATAATATTAATATTTATGTTAAGATTAATATTTTTCAGGGCATTTGGTTCATAAATCTAGATTTTAGGTTCCAGTGATTCACACGTTAAACTCTTAAACCCATGAAGACACAGTTTTGTAATTTGTGTTGGTGGGAGGAGGCTTTTAGAACTACTTATGAGAGCAACTCTAAGGGTAAGAGGCAAAATGTCTTGTAAAAGTATATAGGAAGATAATTTTTATTTTGCATAACTAATAAGTCAGTGTTTACTCTAATTATACTATTTATTTTAGCTAATCAATCAAACTTACTTAAGTAATTTTTGGAAGAAAAATATTATAAACACGGATAAATGAACAAATACTTTTTTTATGACATGCTGCATATGTTGACGTGGTATTTGTAAATATATATTTTTAAATATGTAATTAAATTATTTCATTTAAAAAAATGTATTAAATTATTTAAAAATATATATATTTTTTCAAATGGTAATATAGAAACACAAAACCAAATCAATTGGATGCAATACACAAACACAAAACCGACCAAAAGAAGAGTATTTGATCAGATGGAAGGAGCAATGTCAGCGGGAAACGTTTTTGCCTCTTAACAAAGTCTAGCTAGTTGTGGAGAGCCAAAATCAAAATGGACATTTTATGCATAGCCCCTAGGAGAAGGGCAAAACCAATTGCATTAGTAAAAATGTCTCAGGATGCTCTTTTGCCTACTCCCTCAGAGATGCTCTAATAGTCTAAAACACACTTAGAGAGAGGAGTTTTTGGTTTGCTAAACTCAAACACAAATTTATTTTACTCGATAAATTTTTTTAAAACAAAAAACAAAAAAAACAAAAAAAAAAAAAAGAAGAAAAAAGAAAAGAAAAAACCACACCAAGATGAAAAGCTTCCCTTTTCTCTGTCAAACTCGCTCTGTAATTCTCTCTTATTTCTTCTCTCCCTCCCACACTCTTTAATTATCGAATACAATACTTATATATATAGACTAGCGGTTGGCACACATAATGTGTGTGCAATTTAAATAAATAAAATAGAGAATAAAATATTTATTATATATTGCTTGTCACTCAAGTGGTAAGAGTCTTTTTCATTAGAGTCAAAATCAAATGTCTGAATCCCACTCTTTCCATTCATTTATTTTTTCTTTTTTTTCTTTTTTCTTTTTCTTTTTAAATAGAAAAATGGATACTTGGCAAGTTGGCAGCATAAGGAGAGAAGGTTTTGCGACTCTGAAAATGTTACAAGCCAATTTGTAGCCAATTTGTGTTATAAAATCTTAATCGTTATTTTGTGATTTGAACTCGATTTAGTTGTTCAATTTCTAATTTTTAATTTTATTTATATTTAATTTTTTTTTCTTCATATTAGTCAAATTGACTACCTACCCTGATTTGGCAGTATTAGTTGTTAATCAAATCATAAATTAACTATGAACCAATATGTATCTCATCCCTAAACTAATTTGGGGCAATGTTGCTCCACTTAAAGCCCAATTCCTTTGGAGAGAAAGGGTGAAAACTACAGAATCAACAGTAGTGTTGTTAATGAGTGTCCATTCTGCAAAGCTAGTGCTGAGAATGTGAACCATATCTTTGTGTTATGCCCTATGATCTGAAGAGTATGGTTAGAGATGCTACAATGGTGGGATGTGCGGTGGGCATCACCTGTTACTGTGGAAGGTGTTTCTGTTCCGGTGGAGGGGAGTTAAATTCAATAAGTCAATCCAAAAAATTTAAGAACTTGTTCCTGTGGCTTTGCTATGGTCAGTATGGAGGTTGAGAAATAATTGTGTGTTTAACAACTGGCAGCCCAACATGGCTGAACTTGTGGAGATTGTGAAAGTGAGGGTTGATCTTTGGGCTAAGTCTAACCTTAAGGAGATTTCTCATTCAATGCATGATATTATGGAGAATCTTAGTCAGATTAGGCACAGCTAGCTGTGGTGAAGTTGCTTGGCCTGTGCTACTGTGGAGTTCGTTGCTGCTGCTTGGGTGTGTTGCTTTTGTGTTATGCTTGGTTGGTCCCTCACCAACTGGGGTTGGATGCTATCCTATGATTGGGCATGTTCTTTGGTGTCAACTTAGTTGAGATTGTTGAGCTATACTATGATGATTTGTGCATTCTCTCCTCTCCCTCTATTGATGTAATACTCTTATACTTTATGTGGTAATTTCATCAATAAAGGTTTTTTTGTTGACTAAAAAAAATATATTGCATCTTGAATAGAGTAATACACAGTTAATTTCATTCTCATCGATATGTTGGAGTGTATCCATAATAAAAGATAAAAAAAAAACAAAAAATACATATCAACTAATATCTGAAAGGGAAAAAAGATTGACACCCATAATCTAAAATAATGGTGGAAACTTTGATCAAAAGACTTCGTTCTATTATTATTTATTCATTTAGACTGAAGGATGAAGACAAAAGCTGTAATTAAACAGATTTCTTGATCACAGCCAATCAAGCTGCCCTTTTCTAGGCACCATCCTCCGTTGTAGTAATTGGAATTGAGTTTTGATGACCAGTGTTGCTGCTGCTTAGACACAAGTGACCTATATAACAAAGGCACTTCCCTTGGATACATTCATTGCATGTAGGACCACATGGATTTGTTTCAGCTACCTGTGCTAAGCTCCTCCCATATGCTTCAGGCACTCCTAAAAACACATTTTCCTTTTCTTAGTCACTTCATTTCATTTTATTTTATTTTATTTTATTTTTGATAAATTATATCATTAATTGCGGTTGTTTAGGTGAACTACAACTTTAATTCCGTAGTTTTAATTGAATATATAGTTTGAATCTTACACTTTCAGGAAAACTAAATTAGGAAGCTATTAAAAAAAGAAAAAAAATTAACCATTGGTAATCAATAATATCTAAAAGGGAAGGTATTAATTTTTTGTAAAACAAGAAACATAAAATAGAAAAACTAATTTAGGAAACTTAATAATTTTACACTATTCTATAGTATTAAACTAGAATATTCCAAATTAAATATTAATTTTAAAATAAAAATTATAGATTTTCTAAAATCTTGGCTGCACTGCATCAATATGATATACATATTTTAAGGGATCTTATACCACAGAATTTTTAAACAAAAGATAAATTGTGTTTTTTATCCTATAATTTGATTGAAATTTCAATTTGATCCCTGTTATATATTTCAATTTGAACAATTGAGATCCTATATTTTCAGTTCTGTTTGAATCGAAGGAATTGTAATTGGACTAAAACTGTAAAAATCAAATTATTCAATTTGAAATAGCTGAGATGAAGGTGAATTTAAATCAAATCACATGAGTTAAAAGTGCAATTTATCATTTTAAAAATTATACATACACTAGTTATTTAAGAGAAAGATAGAGATACTAACCAGATGAAATGACCAGCAGAAAAACCAGCAAAGCCAAGTAGATGAATGAAGACTTCTTCATATTTAGTTCTCTATAGCAACTCCTTCTATACAATTTCTATGGTGTAGTGTCTGGTTTCTCTACACCGGTGACTAGATATATATATATATATATTATATGGAGATATGAAACTGAAGAAATAAATGCTTGCTGATTTTTGGCATTTGGTGTAATGATTGTTCACACGTGTTCAAAAAAAAAAAAAGATTGTTCACACTCTGTTGAAATTCTCTAGAGTCAGATCTGGATTGGAAAAACGCTGTCCCGACTCGTGACAGATATTATTTTGATAATTTGAATAGATATTTTTTAGACTTTTAAAACGATAAGTCTGTTTTTTAAAATAAGTTTTTTATTTTATTTATTTATTTTTATTTTATAAGACAAACGTGATAAAAATAAATATGTTATAATTATTGAATCAATTTAATTTTAAATTTTTTTATGAATAATATACGCAAAAAACTCTAAAAAATGAAAAAAAAAATTAATTATCAAAACGAAATATATAATAAATCTCACAGACCCAAATAACGTCTGCAATCCATTTCAATCCCATTCACACACTATGAGCATGTTTGTTTTGAGGGATAAGGGTGTGGGATTGGACTATTAGTCCCACCAGACTAATAGTCCATTTTTTATTTGAAAAATTTTGCTCCGGACTAATAGTTTTCCCGAACTATTAGTCCCACAAATATGGGACTATTCTATCCCATGGGGGATGTGGGATAGAAACTATGGGATTGGAATCCTATGAGATTATTTTGTTAAATGTCCATTTTACCATCCATGTTATTACTTAGTAAACAATTAGAAAATGGTAAAATAATATTTTCAACATTTATAAATTATTTTTTTAGTGTTGTTAATTTAAAATTATATATTAAATAAAAATTATAAATTATAAATTATAAATTTAATTTAATTAAAAATTATGGCCTTATAAATTAAATTTTTTTAGTGTTGTTAAAAAATTAAATTTACATATTAAATAAAATTATTTTTTTAGTGTTGTTAATTTAAAATTATATATTAAATAAAAAATATAAATTAAAAATTAAATTTATTTAAAAATAATAAATTATAAATTATGCCCTTATAAATTAAATTTTTTTAGTGTTGTTAAAAAATTAAATTTACATATTAAATAAAATTATTTTTTAGTGTTGTTAATTTAAAATTATATATTAAATAAAAAATATAAATTATAAATTATAAATTATATATTATAAATTTAATTGAAAATAATAAATTAAAAATTATGGCCTTATAAATTAATTTTTTTTAGTGTTGTTAAAAAATTAAATTTACATATTAAATAAAATTATTTTTTTAGTGTTGTTAATTTAAAATTATATATTAAATAAAAAATATAAATTATAAATTATAAATTTAATTTAATTGAAAATAATAAATTAAAAATTATGGCCTTATAAATTAAATTTTTTTAATGTTGTTAAATTATAAATTATAGATTACAAATTTAAAATTATATATTAAATAAAAATTATAAATTACAAGGGTAAAATAGTCTTTTGAACATTTATTCTTATCCAGTCCGTCTAACCAAACATTGGATTCACTAAAAATAATTCAACACAGACATATAATTCCATGACTAAACAAACATAGGATACAAATTCAATCCAACCAAATAATCCGGGAACAGTGTATCCCGGGACTAATAGTCCGATGGATTGCAATCCCTCCTTATCCAGTCCGTTCAAACAAAGGGGGACTAATAGTCCGATGTTGTAAAATTTCAGAGCTGGTCGTTAGTGTGAACAAGTTTTAGCAATAGTTTAAAAAAATCATCACTAATTTTCAACTTTCAGTGACAATTTAAAAATTTGTCACAGAAAAATGTCAATAATTGTAAGTTTTAATTACAAATTATAAAAATTGTGATAAAAGAAAGTTATTAATTATTAAATTTTAGCGACATATATAATAAATCGTTATAAAAAATTATTTTTAATGATAATTTTATTAAAATATATTTTTAATATAACTTAATAAAAATTTAATTTAACTATTATAATTTATTGATAATTTATCCAACCAGGGAAATTGCCACGAAATTAAACCGAATGGTGAGTCATGATGATATGTTTAATGGTCGGTCATGATGATATTTTTGTCAATTTTACAACAAAGGTGATTATGATTGATTGGTTTTTAGAGATAAGTATATATGTTTGTCAAAAGTGAAAACCACAACAACATATGCTTTTGTGTGTGAATTTGTTCAGTGTGAACGAATTGTCAATTAATGGAAAATGAACAACAGCATACCTGTCAATTAGCGGAATCAATGGATTAATTTTAGCGGAGTCAATGGAAAAATTGACAAATAAAAAAGTAAGTTTTTTTCACATTATTTAAACAATCCACTCCATATTTTTGGTCAAAAGTCATATTTGATAATTCTAATGCCAACATTATAAATTCAGACTTATGGATCTAAAATTTATCTAAAAAAATAATAAATGATTTAAATTTATTTTATTCATAAACTCCACATTTCATCAATTTAATTTTCACAATATAAATATATTTGAAAGAAATTTATGTGTTGATAAAGGTGAATTCAAAGCATTTTTATTCGAATAATATAAGACGAGAATCTAATTTTATGAACTACATAGGAATCCTCATAACTGTAATTGTCAAAAATTGGACTGGGAAGGAGTACCGGTATAGTAGTATTTACTGTGCATTTATACTCCATGGTATACTGATATTATCAGTACAACAAATTAAGTTTTTAGAGATAAAAATTTATGGATAAAATCTCTTTTTATTGACTAAATATTTTTGCTATCAAAAGTATCATTATTATATTTTTAGCAAAGAAATTGGATATTAGTGATGAATTATTATTATTTTAAAACAAAAAATTTAGCAAAAAAACTAGAGACTGCAAAAATTTTATCAAAAGTTCTACCAAATGTTTCACATGAGTGTGGAACCCACACAAAGTGGGTCCCATTTGATAGAATTTTTACAGTCTCTAGCATTACTCAAAATTTTGTCTAAAAGAATAAAACTTTTTAGGAATAAATTATTTTTTTCCTAAAAATATATTTATTAGCGACATTTTTAAAATTTTGTAGCTACAAGTTTTGTTTTTAACTTTTTGAGACGACTTTTTATCAACTATTTTCGTGATAACAGAAATTGATTTTTAAATATTTTTTAACAAAATTTCCTTTTTTAAACATAAAAAATTGATTCCTAAAAGTGATATTTTTCAAAACACTCTAATAAAACAACATTTTAAGGGCCTTCTCCAAACCCAATAATGGTAGAGACCTCCGCTTTTTTTTTGGTGGAGAAACCTCACAACTCCCAAAGTTATTCACAACACTCATGTTATAGGCGCCACATATTATGAGTGGTGTGGATCACTTTAAGAGTTGTGAACGTCCTCCAAAAAGGAGGTTTCACTCATTTTCCCTGCCAAACCGTAGATAGGATTTTGTCCATTGGGGAGTAAAAGCAAGCTATGGATCAAATTTTAAAGGCTAAATTAAAAATACATCCCTAAGATTTTATTAAAATACGAATCATCTTATGTGATTTTGAAAATTATATTTCATCTCCTGAAGTTTCTAATTCATAACAAATTGTCCATTTTATCAATAAAACATTAAGTCAATTAATAGTTTTTAATGATATTAAAAATATATTTCAATTAATAATTTAGGTAATTTTATTATTATATAGGAGAGAAATTATAAATTTTATTTTTTTAGTTAATTCTATTAAATAAAAAATTCTAAGAAGGGATATTTGTAATTTTTCAAATCACAAGAGTTAATCTGTATTTTAAGTAAACCTCGGGGCTGTATTTGTAATTTACACAATTTTATTTATTTATTTATTTATTTATTTTTAAGGCTCGCAAAACTCCAAAAGTGGTTCAATTAAAATAAAGCTATAAAAACTAAATAAAAATATTTAGAATTTTTTTTTAAAAAAAATGATGTCACTCCAAACAAGTAAATTATATTTTTAATTAAAAAAGGCAAATTAATAGAATGTGAGAAAAAGTATATTAAAAATGTACAAAAATATGATAAATTGTTTTGAAATTCATAAAAAATTAATTGAATTGAGTAATAAATAGCTCAGGATTGACATATCTTTTGTCTTTTTCTTGTGCCCTAAGCCCTAAGGACACTTGTTAATAAGACTTTGAAAAAAAATATTTTTTATGTTTATTGAAAGATTTTTTTAAGATATAAATTAACAATCACTTTTTAGTAGAATATTGTATTAAAATTATAGGGGGCATTATATGAGGCATTAAATTTTGGAGTAAATTACCAATAGGATCTAATAATTAGATTTCATTCCTATCAAGTCTCATTGAAAATAAGTCATAGTAAAATCATCGCTGAAATAATTTTTTGTGACGATTTTTTTATATATCACTAAAAATTGATAATTAGTAACTTTTTTTTGTCACGATTTTTATAAATTGTCGTTAAAATTTATAATTAGTAGCTTTTTTTGTGATGAATTTCGTAAATTGTTACTGAAAATTAAAAATTAGTATTTTTTTAAACTGTTGCTGAAACTTATAATTAGTGACTTTTTGTGACAAAAGTTTTAAACTGTCACTGAAAATTAACAATTACTAATATTTTTTAAATAATTTTTAATAAAAAATATCATTAATTATCATAAAATCTATTAAATAATAAATTTATTTATTAAAACCTATACGTAAGTTTCACTAAATTTTGCAAGGTAAGCCTCATAGCAAGTGGTCTTTTCAATGCATTAGGATGTCGTGTATAAGTTGGGGGGCTGCAGGGTATAATAATTTTTGTCATATATTTTTTAAATACATTTTATTTTAATTAATTTCCTTGTATAATTTCATTTCTTACCTTTTTAAAAAAATAAATAAATCTAATCTCATAAATTATATCTAATCTGATTTCTTATTTTATTTTCTCAATCTAGACACAACATAATGAAACTTGTATCAATAAATATACATGAAAACCCATTTATTTATCTCTAACAGTAAAAGATTGAGATAAAAAATAAGATTATATAATGCATTTTTTTTAGAAATTACAACACTACACTATATGTAGCTGCAACAAAGATATTGGTTTTTTTTTATCAACGAAAAAAGAATTTATAAATAAATTAAGAAATCCCCAAGTACATACAAATAAGAAGAAAAGAGATGGGATGAGAGAAGAAGAAAAACAATCAGAGCAATGCTGACAAGGAGTCAACAAAGCATTACAAAAGAATGGTTTAAAGGAGCTTTCTTAGGTGTGCAACCCACAAAAGGTGTAAGTGGGTTGCACACTATGTGCCACTAACACAAAAGGTGTAAGTGCAAGGTAAAAAATGTGTAAGTGTAAGGTGTAAGTGAACACAAAAAGGCGTAAGGTGTAAGTTGCACACTATAGCATTACCCTGGTTTAAATTCAAGTTGAGAGAATTCGAGAAACCTGTGAGATCTATCATGATTTTTATTTTAATGATTTGATTTGTTCATTTGTAGAGTCCTTAACATATATTATTTAGAAAATAAGTTAGGTTTTTAAAAAAAAAATTGTAATATTTTCATTTTATCATATTTGCTTCTAAAAAATAAACTACAATTATGTTTCTGAAAATAAAATATTTATTTTTGTAGACATAAATACAATAAAATAAAAATGATATTATTATTGGATTGAACTATTTTTTATTTTTTATTTTTTTGTATGAACACAATTCACGAAGGATCTTACAAAATGAAGGGTTTAAATCAAGCTCCTTAAGTTCTCTTAAGTTTAGATTTAAATTTGAAACAAGTTTAATCTCAAAAAAAAACAAAAAAAAAAAAAAAACAAAAAAAACAAAAAAACAACCGACTGCATTTGTGAGATTAGCATTTTTAAGATTGGATTGTATAACCTATCTCGTGTTTATATTAACTTGATTATAATATATAATTAATAGTCGGAACCTATAATCTTCTATTTTGTTTCACATTCTCTCTTAGAATTCAATTGTGCGGACCTCAATTTATATATTTTATTAAATTATTAGTCTAATCCTATGATCATATCTATCCAAACAAACCTGGGATATTGTTCGTCTTTATTTGACCCATGGGAATGGATTAGCAAGTGATTTATTTGTCCTGGAGCATTTAATATTTGGAGCATTTAGATTTGTTCCCACTGAGTAGTGTGTGGAGGTGCCGTCCAGCCGAAAGGATTAAAATATGGAATTTGATGTATAGATTAGGCCATCAAGTCTTTATAATTATAAGTTAAGTCTATCCAGCACAACTCACAAATAGAGAAAAACTTAAAAGAATTATACAAAGAGATATAGAGGGAGTTTGTTATATAGGGAGTTAATGATAATTGAGTTTATTTGCATACTTTTTTCTTCTATAGTAAGGTGTTTTCACTGTTTTATCTGTGAACGTATGCTTATTATTTATTTTTATTTTTTTATCAGGAAAGAAAAAATTTATTAATGACGAAATCATATATTACATATGGGAAAATATCAATAAGGATGAGAAAGAAAAAAGGAGAAAAAGAAAACCAAGCATAGTGTTGGTGAGAAATCAACACTAGCGCACAAGACCACATACACTTATTGTTTTATTGAAGGTAAATTATAAATATATCGTTTGAGATTTAGTTAAAATATAAATTATCTCTTGTGATTCTGGAAAGTATATCACGTCCCTTAAAGTTTTTAATTTCATAACAAATAATCTCTTTTATTAGAAAAACACAAAACCAATTAACAATTTTTAATGATGTCATAAATTTATTTCAATTAATAATGCAAGTAACTTTATTATTGTTTAAGAGGGCAGTTAGAAATTTCATTCTTTCACTTAATTTTGTTAAACAAATTTTTTTAATAATAAGATATTTGTAATATTCCAAACCACGTAAGTAATCTATATTTTAAACAAATTTAAAAAAATATAGTTATGATTTACCCTTTTATTTGCTATTAATTATTTCATTTTGATACCCACCCAAATCACTATCATTCCATAACATAAAGCACGTAGACCCAAAAAAAAAAAAAAAAACACCTAGTAGACAATTCCCCACCACGCCTTAATATGACAGTAATGTCCAAACAAAATAAACACCTAAAATATTATCCAAACGCGTTTATGTTAGGGAAAATCGATGATTCTCCACAAGTAAATCAATCAATGAGAATAAAAATTAATGCGGAAAAATTAAATCAAAGACAACACAAGAATTTTTACGTGGTTCCCTCAATGTGAGTTACATCCACGAGATCGAAATCCGATTCCACTATCAACCAAATAGGTTCCAAACGATTACAAACGAGACACTAATGGTCTCACAAAACCACCCTTAGGTGAATTCCAAATAATCACAAATAAACAAAGAGGAAAGACCTCACCAAACAGAAGAATCAAAATCTTCGTAACTGTGAGTTGAAGACGACCCAAAATAACGAACCGCATAATCGAATCAAGATGCCCAAAGAACCAAGCTTCAAAAACCAAAGTTGACCCAATATCCCAATCTTGAATCTTGGGCACTTATCAAGAACCTATAGCAGCCGCCACTCTTGCTTGTGTGTTGAACAACCAAAAACAATAATGCCTCCAATAAACAAAATATAATATAATATAATGAATGGGGTTTTGTAATCAAACCCTAATTGTATCAAATTGATTGGGCCTCCACAAATATAATATATAAAAATATATTATACTAAACCAAGCCCAATTAAAACTCTTTTTCCAAAACCAATTGGGTCCCACACTCCAATAAGGAGGTATCCCAACAATTCTCCCCCTACCGACTTAGGTGGAGACATCAACCATACCCGCCAAAGTTCGACACTTTAAAAGTTTGTCCCTCGACAAAGTCTTAGTCAACATATCCGAGATATTATCATCTGTGTGAACCTTTTCGAGTTGCAACAATTTCGAATCTAACACATCACGAATCCAATGGTATCTCACATCAATGTGTTTCGATCTCGAATGAAAAGTAGAATTTTTACTCAAGTGTATAGCACTTTGACTATCACAATAAAACACATACCTTTCTTGCTTTAAACCCAACTCTTGCAAAAATTTCTTCAACCATAACTCTTCTTTGCAAGCTTCTGTAATGGCAATAAATTCAGCTTCGGTAGTTGAGAGAGCAACACATTTTTGTAATTTAGATTGCCATGCCACAGCTCCCCCTGCAAAAGTCATCAAATACCCCGAAGTAGATTTCCTAGAATCAACATCACCAGCCATGTCAGAATTTGTGAACCCATCAAGCGTCGGTTTACCATCCCCAAAACACAAACACACCTTCGAAGTCCCTCGAAGATATCTTAGAATCTATTTTACCGCTGCCCAATGTTCTTTACCCGGATTAGAGAGAAAACGACTCACCACACCAACGGCGTGAGCAATATCCGGCCTTGTACAAACTATGGCGTACATCAAAGAACCAACTGCTGAAGCATAAGGAACTTTCAACATCTCTTCTTTGTTTTTCTCACTTGTAGGACATTGATTCGAACTAAGTTTGAAGTGACCTGCAAGTGGACAACCAACCGGCTTTGCTTTATTCATGTTGAACCTCTCAAGAACTTTCTCAATGTAGCTTTCTTGAGACAACCAAATCAGTCCCTCTTTGCGATCACGAACAATTTTCATACCAAGTATTTGCTTTGCCGGTCCCAAATCTTTCATAGCAAAAGATTTACTCAACTCCAATTTCAACTCCGTTAATCATGGTAGAATCTTGACCCACAATTAACATGTCATCAACATAAAGCAAAAGAATAATAAATTTGCCATCCGAAATTTTTCACAAACACACAATGGTCCAAGTGGTTTTAGAAAAGCCATTCTTCATCATGAAAGAGTCAAATTTTTGTACCATTGCCATGAGCTTGCTTGAGGCCATACAAACTTTTCTTCAATTTGCAAACAAATTTCTCTTTCCCTTTCTCCACAAAACCTTCTGGTTGTTCCATGTAAATTTGTTCTTCAAGATCACCGTGAAGAAATACGGTCTTTACATCAAGTTGCTCAACTTCAAGGTTCATACTTGCAGCCATGCCAAGTACAACCCGAATAGAAGACATCTTCACAACCGGCGAGAAAATCTCGTCAAAGTCAATGCCTTTCTTTTGCCCAAAGCCTTTAACAACAAGGCGCGCTTTGTACCTCAGATTCTTTCTATCATTCTTCAATTTGAAAACCCACTTATTTTTCAGAATTTTCCTCCCTTTAGGCAACTTCACTAAATCATAAGTGTGATTTTCAAGTAAGGAATTCATCTCCTCTTCCATAGCCTTTTTCCAATCATCTTTCTTTGCATGCTCAATTGCTTCTTGGTAGCTCTCCGGCTCCCCTTGATCAGAAATCAACACAAATTCATTGGGAGGATACTTTCTTGAAGGTTGTCGGTCCCTTGTAGATTTCCTCAACTCAAGTTGTGGTGGCGGTTCTTGAGTTGGATGCTCTTCCTCAATTTCTGGCTCAACTTCATTAGGATTAGCATCATCCTCCACATCTTCAATATGTGGCTGCACATCTCCCCCATTTTCATCATCAACTGAAGATGAAGGAGATGGATCCATATCAATGAGATCACTAGTTTTTGGCTCTGGTGGATCACCTTTACCAAAGTCTTCAATTGTTTGGTCTTCAAGAAACACAACATCACGGCTTCGAATGACTTTCTTATCGACCGGATCCCATAATCTATACCCGAACTCATCACGCCTATAGCCAAGAAAAATACATTGTCTTGACTTACTATCAAGCTTGGACCTTTCATCCTTTGGAATGTGAACAAAAGCTCGGCAACCAAACACTCTCAATTGCTCATAAGACACATCTTTGCCAGTCCAAACTCTTTCAGGAACATCACCATTCAAAGGATAGCAAGGAGACAAATTGATCACGTCAACCGCTGTACTCATTGCCTCACCCCAAAAGGATCTTGGCAATTTAGCTTGTGAAAGTAAACACCTTGTTCTTTCTACAATGGTGCGGTTCATCCTCTCGGCAACGCCATTTTGTTGAGGAGTCTTCTTAATCGTCTTTTGATGCCGAATACCTTGGTCATGCGACAATACTCATCAAATGGCCCAATGTATTCACCACCATTGTCTGCTCGATGCACTTCAATTTCGGCCTGCTTTCTTTCAACCATGGCCTGAAAATGCTTAAATACTTCTAGAACTTGATCTTTAGTTTTTAGTAGATAAGCCCAAACTTTCCTTGAATAATCATCAATGAGAGTAACAAAATAAAGTGCACCACCATGTGTTCTAACTTTTAAAGGACCACAAACATCCGAATGAATTAACTCCAACACATTTTCTTTTCTAGAAGCAACATTTTTATGAAAAGAAACTCTATGTTGTTTACCCGCCAAACAATGAACACAAGTTTTAAGATGTGTACCTTTCAAACCGGGTAGAAGCTCTTTCTTGAACAATACTTGCAGTCCCTTTTCACTCATGTGGCCAAGCTTGCCACAATTCGGTAGAAGTATCATCTTCAAGTGCATTGACAACACCTTTACAAATTTTTCCTTGCATCGAATAAAGTGTATGAGTCTTCTTGCACTTAGCCACCACCAAATAACCCTTTGTGAGCTTCCATACTCCATCACCAAATTTGTTGTTGAAGCCTTCATCATCTAGCTTCCCAGTAGAGATCAAATTAAGGCGAATGTCGGGAACATGCCTCACATCTTTAAGCAACAATTTGCAGCCCAAATTTGTTTCCAAGCAAACATCACCCATGCCGATAATCTTGGACAAACCTTCATTACCCATTCGAACAGAACCATAATCTCCTGCAGTGTAGGTAGTGAAGAAATCAACTCGAGAAGTCACATGAAAAGAAGCACCAGAATCAATCACCCAATGACTCTCTTGGCTCACAAAATTGATACAATCATCTTCACAAACGACCATGATATCATCGGTAGTAACTGCTGTTGTGTCTTCTTGCTTCTTATCCATACTTTTGTCACGCCTTTTCTCTTTATTCTTGAGCTTTCGGCATTCTCGCTTCATGTGCCCTTTCTCATGGCAATAATAACACTCAACGTCTTTCTTTGAAAAAGAACCATCTTTTGATTTGTCACTATCACCCTCAATAGGTCCATATAAATCTTTACAAAATAATAGGTCCTCTATTTTAGTTTCCCAAGTTACCCAATTGCTTCCGTTGAAGCTAGACATACGACTCACATTCCCCTCCATTGATTTACACAAATAATTAAACCCAAATAAACCGTAAGCTCTGATACCAGTTGTTAGGGAAAATCGATGATTCCCCACAAGTAAATCAATCAATGAGAATAAAAACTAATGCGAAAAAATTAAATCAAAGACAACACAAGAATTTTTACGTGGTTCCCTCAATGTGAGGTACATCCACGGGATCGAAATCCGATTCCACTATCAACCAAATAGGTTCCAAACGATTACAAACGAGACACTAATGGTCTCACAAAACCACCCTTAGGTGAATTCCAAATAATCACAAATAAACAAAGAGGAAAGACCTCACCAAACAGAAGAATCAAAATCTTCAGAACCAGAGTTGAAGACGACCCAAAATAACGAACCAGACACCAACCGAAGATGCCCAAAGAACCAAGCTTCAAAAAACCAAAGTTGACCCAATATCCCAATCTTGGGCATCATATCAAGAACCTATAGCAGCTGCCACTCTTGCTTGTGTGTTGAACAACCAAAAACAATAATGCCTCCAATAAACAAAATATAATATAATATAATGAATCTAGGGTTTTGTAATCAAACCCTAATTGTATCCAAATTGGATTGCGCCTCTACAAATATAATATATAAAAATATATTATACTAAATCAAGCCCAATTAAAACTCTTTTTCCAAAACCAATTGGGTCCCACACTCCAATAAGGAGGTATCCCAACAGTTTACACACTAGGTATCCCAATCAAAATTTGGAATAGTTTAATGTAAATTATCCTTAATTATTATCTTTGTTATTGCTGTGAAATGAAGAGGATTATAACTTGCATAACATTGTAGGGTTCGGTTAATGAATGCCCTAAGAAAATTGGTTACTAAAATTTAAATTAATTATAATCTTTATTCCATGCACTCTTATGTATTATATACGAATATTCAAAAAACTTGTTAATAAGTACCGCAAAGACTCTCATTAAAATTTAAAAATAAAATAAGAATATATTACCGAGACATGCTTAAAATCCTCTTCTTTGGAGGTTTTATTTTTTCACAAGTACATGTGCTTGTAATGCACTTATGTCGTGACATTATATTCACAAATCCATAGTATGGCTTTTGGTTATTTGTAAACTATATTAACTCTCAAAATTTTCAAATTATGAATGTTAATCGTCCAATTGATTATCAATGAACCAAGTTTGGAAAGATATCTTAGCATTTGAAAATATATAAGTATCATATCAAATAATATATAAAATGTGATCAATATTTTTACACCATCTATTAACCAAAGAGTTATACTAGAGACCCCAAATGATTTACTAAATTTTTTACTAAACTTCTCACATGTGGGTTTATATGGATCGCACACCCATGTAAAAGATTTTGTGAAAAATTTAGTAAATCATTTGAGGTCTACAATATTTTCTTTGACAAAATACATGCCCAGATGTACTTTTTTTCACTTCAAACTTAAATGTACCCAAATCCACATATTTAAGACATTAAATGCTCGAATCCACATTTGTTTTGACATTTATCTGTTGTATTTTTTTAATCTAGTAATGTTAATTACATGTAATTAGAATATAAAAAATATATTATGTGGCTGTTACATCTATAAATAACAGTTCAACCGAAAATGGAAATCCCGGACCAAACCACATCAAAGCATATTTCCTTATCTCTTCATTGCTGCCTTGTCCTTTCATTTCGTGGGAGTACCACAAAATAAATAAATAAATAAATAAAAATAAAAAATAAATTAAAGAAACAAAATATTACTCAAGTAGGAGTAGAATTCAGTTCTTGTACTATAACTAAACTTTGAAAGAGTAGGAGCAGCAATGTAACGTAATTTCAAATTCTCTCATTGTAATTGAAGAAGTGTAGTGATCAATTACATTTGTCCTATTCTTTAGTTATTGCATACTTATACTCTCTAATTGGTTCTTATTTTCACTAGAGGTGTACACGGGTTGGTTCGGGTTGGGTTAGACCTCTATCCACTACTGAACCGGAATAATGCGGTGGATGATGTTGGGTATACTTCTTTATTGGAGTGTGGGACCCAATTGATTTTGGAAAAAGAGTTTAATTTGACTTGGTTTAGGTATAATATATTTTTATATATTATATTTGTGGAAGCCCAATCCAATTTGAATACAATTAGGGTTTGATTACAAAACCCTAGATTCACAATATATACATATATATTGTTTGGTTCTTCAAAAAGGGTGTGGCGGCTACAACATATTTAATTATTTGGTGAGTTTGGTTTTAGTGGATAGAGCAGCAGGTTTTGATCAAAATTTTGTGGGTTCTTTGTGAGTAATTTGATGCTGTTACAGTCTCTGTTTTGAAGATAGTTTGGTTCGTTATTTTGGGTCTTCTTTAACTCTGATTCTGAAGATTTTGGTTCATCTATTTGGTGAGATCTTTCCTCTTGTTTATTTGTGATTATTTGGAATTCACCTAAGGGTGGTTTTGTGAGACCATTAGTGTCTCGTTTGTAATCGTTTGGAACTTATTTGGTTTATAGTGGAATCGGATTTCGATCCCATGGACGTATCTCACATTGAGGGAACCACGTAAAAATTCTTGTATTGCCTTTGATTTAATTTTTCCGCATTAGTTTTTTATTCCCATTGATTGATTTACTTGTGGGAATCATCGATTTTCCCTAACAATTGGTATAAGAGCTTATGGTTTATTTGGATCTATTTATTTGTGTAAATTAATGGAGGGGAATGTGGGTTGTATGTCTAGCTTCAATGGAAGCAATTGGGTAACTTGGAAAACTAAAATGGAAGACCTATTATTTTGTAAAGACTTGTATGGACCCATTGAGGGTGATAGTGGCAAACCCGAGGGTATGAAAGATGATAAATGGAAGAGGCTTAATCAAAAAGCCGTTGGTGTTATCCGTCAATGGATTGATGACAGTGTATTTCATCATGTTGCTACTGAAACTTCGGCATATGATTTATGGAAAAAATTAGAGAGTCTTTATGATAGAAAATCAGCCACAAATAAAGCCTTTCTGTTTCGTAAGTTGGTTAATTTAAAATATAAAGAGGGCAGCCCTATTCTGGAACATCTGAATGAAATAAAGAGTATTGTTAACCAACTTGCTTCTATGAAAATTATTTTTGATGATGAGTTGCAGGCTTTGATGTTACTTAGTTCTTTGCCCGAAAGTTGGGAGACTTTGGTTGTGACAGTTAGTAATTCGGCGCCCGACGAAGTTGTCACAATGGGCCAAGTCACTAGTAGCCTGTTGAATGAAGAAACTAGAAGAAAATCAGCCGGTTCCTCTCATTCGGAAGCATTTGTTGTGAGAGGCCGAAGCAAAACAAGGGGGAGGAGTAAGACTCCTCATGGTCGTGATCAAAGCCGTGACAAGTCAAGAAATGGTTCTTTTTCAAAGAAAGACGTTGAGTGCTATTACTGCCATGAGAAAGGGCACGTGAAGCGGGAATGCCGAAAGCTCAAGAACAAGGAGAAAAGGCGTGACAAAAGTATGGATAATGAGCAAGAAGACACAACGGCAGTTACTACCGATGATCTCATGGTCGTTTGTGAAGATGATTGTATCAATTTTGTGGGCCAAGAGAGCAGTTGGGTGATTGATTCTGGTGCTTCTTTTCATGTGACTTCTCGAGTTGATTTCTTCACTACCTACACAACAGGAGATTATGGTTCTGTTCGAATGGGTAATGAAGGTTTGTCCAAGATTATCGGCATGGGTGATGTTTGCTTGGAAACAAATTTGGGCTGCAAATTGTTGCTTAAAGATGTGAGGCATGTTCCCAACATTCGTCTCAATTTGATCTCTACTGGGAAAGCTAGATGATGAAGGCTTCAACAACAAATTTGGTGATGGAATATGGAAGCTCAGAAAGGGTTCTTTGGTGGTGGCTAAGTGTAAGAAGACTCATACACTTTATTTGATGCAAGGAAAAATTTGTAAAGGTGTTATCAATGCACTTGAAGATGATACTTCTACTGAATTATGGCATAAGCGACTTGGGCACATGAGTGAAAAGGGGCTGCAAGTTTTGTTCAAGAAAGAGCTTCTACTCAGTTTGAAAGGTACACATCTTAAAACTTGTGTTCATTGTTTGGCCGGTAAACAACATAGAGTTTCTTTTCATAAAAATGTTGCTTCTAGAAAAGAAAATGTGTTGGAGTTAATTCATTCGGATGTTTGTGGTCCTTCAAAAGTTAGAACACATAGTGGTGCACTTTATTTTGTTACTTTCATTGATGATTATTCAAGGAAAGTTTGGGCTTATCTACTAAAAACTAAAGATCAAGCTCTAGAAGTATTTAAGCATTTTCAGGCCATGGTTGAAAGAGAAACAGGGCAGAAATTGAAGTGCATCCGATCAGACAATGGTGGTGAATACATTGGGCCATTTGATGAGTATTGTCGCAGCCAAGGTATTCGGCACCAAAAGACAGTTAAGAAGACTCCTCAACAAAATGGCGTTGCCGAGAGGATGAACCGCACCATTGTGGAAAGAACAAGGTGTTTGCTTTCACAAGCTAAATTGCCAAGATCCTTTTGGGGTGAGGCAATGAGTACAGCAGTTGACGTGATCAATTTGTCTCCTTGTTATCCTTTGAATGGTGATGTTCCTAAAAGAGTTTGGACTGGTAAAGATGTGTCTTATAAGCACTTGAGAGTGTTTGGTTGCCGAGCTTTTGTTCACATTCCAAAGGATGAGAGGTCCAAGCTTGATAGTAAGTCAAGATAATGTATTTTTCTTGGCTATAGGCGTGATGAATTCGGGTATAGATTATGGGATCTGGTCGACAAGAAAGTCATTCGAAGCCGTGATGTTGTGTTTCTTGAAGACCAAACAATTGAAGACTTTGGCAAAGGTGATCAACCGGAGCCAAAAACTAGTGATCTCATTGACATGGATCCATCTCCTTCATCTCCAGTTGATGATGAAAATGGGGGAGATGTGCAGCCACCTAATGAAGATGTGGAGGATGATGCTAATCCTAATGAAGTTGAGCCAGAAATTGAGGAAGAGCATCCAACTCAAGTACCGCCACCACAACTTGAGTTGAGGAAATCTACAAGGGACCGACAACCTTCAAGAAAGTATCCTCCCAATGAATTTGTGTTGATTTCTGATCAAGGGGAGCCGGAGAGTTACCAAGAAGCAATTGAGCATGCAAAGAAAAGTAATTGGAAAAAGGCCATGGAGGAGGAGATGAACTCCTTACTTGAAAATCACACCTATGACTTAGTGAAGTTACCTAAGGGGAGGAAAATTCTGAAAAATAAGTGGGTTTTCAAATTGAAGAATGATAGGAAGAATCTGAGATACAAGGCACGTCTTGTTGTGAAAGGCTTTGGGCAAAAGAAGGGCATTGACTTTGACGAGATTTTCTCGCCAGTTGTGAAAATGTCTTCTATTCGGGTTATACTTGGCATGGCTGCAAGTATGAACCTTGAAGTTGAGCAACTTGATGTGAAGACCGCATTTCTTCATGGTGATCTTGAAGAAGAAATTTACATGGAGCAACCGGAAGGTTTTGTAGAGAATGAGAAAGAGAAATTTGTTTGCAAATTGAAGAAAAGTTTGTATGGTCTCAAGCAAGCCCCGCGGCAATGGTACAAAAAAATTTGACTCTTTTATGATGAATAATGGTTTTTCTAAAACCACTTCGGACCATTGTGTGTTTGTGAAAAATTTTCCGGATGGTAAATTTATTATTCTTTTGCTTTATGTTGATGACATGTTAATTGTGGGTCAAGATTCTACCATGATTAACAAGTTGAAGGTAGAGTTGAGTAAATCTTTTGCTATGAAAGCTTTGGGACCGGCAAAGCAAATACTTGGTATGAAAATTGTTCGTGATCGCAAAGAGGGGCTGATTTGGTTATCTCAAGAAAGCTACATTGAGAAAGTTCTTGAGAGGTTCAACATGAATAAAGCAAAGTCGGTTAGTTGTCCACTTGCAGGTCACTTCAAGCTCAGTTCGAATCAATGTCCTACAAGCGAGAAAGACAAGGAAGAGATGCTAAAAATTCCTTATGCTTCAGCAGTTGGTTCTTTGATGTACGCCATGGTTTGTACAAGGCCGGATATTGCTCACGCCGTTGGTGTGGTGAGTCGTTTTCTCTCTAATCCGAGTAAAGAACATTGGGCAGCGGTAAAATGGATTCTAAGATATCTTCGAGGGACTTCGAAGGTGTATTTGTGTTTTGGGGATGGTAAGCCGATGCTTGATGGGTTTACAGATTCTGACATAGCTGGTGATGTTGATTATAGGAAATCTACTTCGGGGTATTTGATGACTTTTGTAGGGGGAGCTGTGGCATGGCAATCTAAATTACAAAAATGTGTTGCTCTCTTAACTACCGAAGCTGAATTTATTGCCATTACGGAAGCTTGCAAAGAAGAGTTATGGTTGAAGAAATTTTTGCAAGAGTTGGGTTTAAAGCAAGAAAAGTATGTACTTTATTGTGATAGTCAAAGTGCTATTCACTTGAGTAAAAATTCTACCTTTCATTCAAGATCGAAACACATTGATGTGAGATACCATTGGATTCGTGATGTGTTAGACTCGAAATTGTTACAACTCGAAAATGTTCACACAGATGATAATATCTCGGATATGTTGACAAAGACTTTGTCGAGGGACAAACATTTAAAGTGTCGAACTTTGGCGGGTATGGTTGATGTCTCCACCTAAGTCGGTAGGGGGAGAATTATTGGGTATACCTCCTTATTGGAGTGTGGGACCCAATTGGTTTTGGAAAAAGAGTTTAATTTGACTTGGTTTAGGTATAATATATTTTTATATATTATATTTGTGGAGGCCCAATCCAATTTGGATACAATTAGGGTTTGATTACAAAACCCTAGATTCACAATATATACATATATATTGTTTGGTTCTTCAAAAAGGGTGTGGCGGCTACAACATATTTAATTATTTGGTGAGTTTGGTTTTAGTGGATAGAGCAGCAGGTTTTGATCAAAATTTTGTGGGTTCTTTGTGAGTAATTTTGATGCTGTTACAGTCTCTGTTTTGAAGATAGTTTGGTTCGTTATTTTGGGTCTTCTTCAACTCTGATTCTGAAGATTTTGGTTCATCTATTTGGTGAGGTCTTTCCTCTTGTTTATTTGTGATTATTTGGAATTTACCTAAGGGTGGTTTTGTGAGACCATTAGTGTCTCGTTTGTAATCGTTTGAAACTTATTTAGTTGATAGTGGAATCGAATTTCGATCCCGTGGACGTACCTCACATTGAGGGAACCACGTAAAAATTCTTGTGTTGCCTTTGATTTTATTTTTCCGCATTAGTTTTTTATTCCCATTGATTGATTTACTTGTGGGAATCATCGATTTTCCCTAACAAATGAAAAATCAACCGTTGCCGACCGGATTTGTTGTCGAAATCGCCCGTAGATGATTTTCGGTTTAACAGTTGGGTATCAGAGCCTCCACCATCATTGGGGATAATATGAAATGGGTCTAGAATGCATCCTCCTATACTAAAGGCTGATTCGGAAGCTACTGTAGAGACGAGTATTGCCAAGACATCACATGCAACTTGGGACAACACTCTATACTTGGAAGAATTGACCTTCCACCATCCCAATATATCAAACTTTTCTTCATTGGAAGCTTCACACCTATCTGCCAAGTACCTATCGACCTCAGATTTACACAGACTAGAGCATTCCTCTTCCAAATAAGTATTAAATTGAGAAGCAATTAATAGATGTGGATCATCGCAATCATCATTAACCTTCATTGTTGATCCTTCACACACATTAGACATTTCGACAGTTATTGAATCATGAGAAGCATAATGCTCATATAAATGAGACAGACAATCCATTACTCGACCTGCCATCTCATTCACCACTCTTTCAACAAGCAATTGTGCAAAACAGAATTTTAGATACCTTAGTTTCTTCCTAGGATTAAGTAAAACAGCAACATACACAAGTAACTTGATTTTCTCCCCATTACCCAAATACTTTTCAAATTTTTCTTTCATGTTTTGTGCCATTGTGGACAAAAGTTTGTCATCCTTTTTGATTAATTACTTTGTCTTGGTTTGGATGACAAACATCTCATCAAAGAAGTAGTTGGAAGTAACAAAAAGAGAACCCGAAAATCGTTTGGTTGCATTGTAAAAAAGTTTTAAGAACTTTAAAAAAATTCTGCAATTATTCCAATCTCTTGCTGTTGGAGATCTCCTTGACTTTTTCCTCCCATTTTCCCCATCCCCATCCTCATTCTCATCTTCATCCATATTTTTATCTTTGTGGACACCCCATTTTTGACTGTCCTCAAGACTTAGACGTCATCGCTTGCGCACGCAATGATTGTGCTTGTTTGTGTTCGTTTTGAGCGCCCGAAGTCCTCGGCGGAATGCCTTGTCTTTGAGCCTTTGAAACTTGTTCTTTCTCTACCTTGTTTTGGACCAAAACTTGGTGTCTCGACCTATTGGTGACCTGTCGGCCACCCCCCAAGGCTGTTGGCCATGGGTTGTGCCTACCGGCCATGGATGTGGCCGGTCGGCCACCAGTCTCTTTTTCCAGATATTTATTAACAGTTGTGCCAGCTGTTGCACACTGAGTTGCACACTGAGTTGCATCTTCATACACTTGTATGGTAGGATATATCTAAGCTCAAGGGGTGGATTTCTATAAATAGGGGGTGTCCTTCCCCATTTTTAAGGGTTAGCATT
This sequence comes from Camellia lanceoleosa, assembly GCA_025200525.1. Taxonomy (NCBI): domain Eukaryota; kingdom Viridiplantae; phylum Streptophyta; class Magnoliopsida; order Ericales; family Theaceae; genus Camellia; species Camellia lanceoleosa. The sequence continues at coordinate 21,754,782 of CM045767.1, read as the reverse complement.
TTTAGAACAAAAGTCTCTCTCTCTCTCTCTCTCTCTCTCTCGTTATTTTGCATACACTTGCCTAGTTTCTCTTAGCTTTTGCACATCAACCCATAGCCAAACACTCTCACCTTTGGGCTGAGATAACTTGGGAACTTGTTTGAGCTCTAGAAGGAGGTTTGAGCTTGAATTTGTGGCTGTTTTGTGCTATGCTTCAAGGCCTCGTTTGTTTTCAGAGATAAAATGGAGGGGATTAATAGTGAGGGGATTGATAGTGAGGGGATTAAGTAAAATTGTGTTTGTTTTGATGATAGTTGTTAGTGTAAGGATTGTCAAATTATTTTTATATAAAATAAATATAAAATAATAAAAAAATATAAAAAATACAAAAAAATTAAACATTAATGTTTTTTTAAAAAATACCCAACATGTAAAAAATTTAAAAAAAATAAAAATAAAATAAAAAATTTCTAGAAAAAAATAAAACAAATAAAATAATAATTTTTACTTAACAAAAAATACAAAAACTTAAACATTAATATTAAAAAAAAAATGCTTGACATGTAAAAAATAAAATAAAAAATACATAAAAATAAAAAATTTCTAGTCCGCCGGACTATTTTTCTAATACCAAGTCTTGGAGGCCCATCCGAATCCCCTTGGGGAGGCCCATCCTAATCCGGAGCTCACTATCAGTCCCCTCCCCATCTCTCAAAACAAACACAATATTAGTAGGTCCCACCTCACTACCAATCTCAATCTCCCCTCTAACTCTCTAAACAAACGGGGCCACTTCAAAGGTATAGAACTTACCTTGCCTAGACTTGTTTTCAATACTTGCTTTGCCATCTTTTAAAACTATTTTGGGGCTGGTTTTGGCATGTAAAAAGTTTGGTTTTTGAGACCTAAAAGTGGTGGTTTGAGCTCTTTTGAGTTAGGGAGTTGTTCACCCCTTTTGCTTTTTAGCTTATTAAGCTTTTGTGCCATCTTTTCATCACTTTGAAAACAATTTTTTTGGGCCTTTTAACCACTGAATCTCAAAAGTTTTTCAGTGGTAAAAACCTTGTTTTGAAGTCCAAAATTGGAGGGGTTAGCCTCCCCTCCTTATGTCTTGTTCGTATGCCTAGTTAGCTTCATGACTTAGCATGTTTTTTTAGCTTACCTTAGCTTTAGTCCAGCATGTTTTTGCCTTTGTTTTGACTTATTTTGACTCTGTTTTGGGCTGGTTAATTCAGTGAAGGCTTGTGTTGCATAGTTGTAGGGTTAATTCCTTCACTAGCATAGTGTTTTAATGCTTTGATCATCATTGTTTTGAGTTAAAAGTGTGTTTTAGTGTTGTTTTGCACTCCATTTCAGCACTTTAATCTTTGCAAACTCCCTCCATTCTTCACTTTTTTGTTTGCTTTGAAAGTGGTGGTCTAAGTGTGGAATTGGGGTGTTGCACCTAATGGCTTAATCCCTTAGGGGGTTCATTACCAATAGTGTAATGCCTTTTTCATGCCCAAAGTAACTTGTGGTTTAAGCCATCTTTCCATTAGAGGACACTCACCTTTGGACTTAAACGATTAAAGAATGAATCGGTAATGTAAAATGAGTACATAAAATGAACAAGTAAAAGAGACAAGATAAGCATCTTCTGTGTTGCATTGCATGTGTTCAAATTGGACGTTAATTCGAACATAAGGAAAACGGGACATTTCATACTCAAAAGTAATGAAATGTGCCACTTTCCTTGGTCACCATCACCCTTGATCATGCATGATAGGGTGATGGTCTTTTTGAGTCATGTTTTGCACTCATTAAACTTGTACAAACTTGGTTCTTTGGCCATCATGCATGGAAATTGCTTGATTGGTGGTTTGAGAGCCAAGAGTTACACTTCTTGAAGCTTGTTTGATGATAAGGAGTGTAACAGTACACACAAACCTGTGAGAATACACTATTTTGCTCTGTTTGCTCTCTGTTGCAACAAAAAAAGGAGTTCCTATCATCAGTGGCTGACCGACCACCAGTGGTAGCCGACCGGCCCTCTGTTGGCCACCAATGAAAATTGCACAGTGTGTTGGTAAGGTGGAGCAGAGGCATTCTGGGAGTTAGCAACATTGTTGGTGTTCAAATGTGCAAACAGAGGCGTTCAGTGGCAAGGTGGTGGCTTTTTCAGGTGGAGAAACCAAGCATGCATGCACCCCTCACTTCCCGAGGCCATTTAATTGCTTTGTTTAGTTAATTAGTGGTAGCTAATTAATTAGTTTAATTGCTTTGTACTTAATTAGCTTAGTATTTAGCTAATTACTTCGATTTGTAATATTTAATTAGCTTAGAGTAGTTAGTTAAAATTGTGTTGTAATAGTTAGCTTAATTAACATAACTAGTTGGTTAGCTTATTTATTCGGACCCTCCTTCGTGAGGGCATAATGTTGTAATAAGTGTGTGTGCGTATGTATGTCTTCCAACCTTACGTCTTTTTCCCTTTTATTTAATTGCTTTTGATGTTTAGATTAGGGATCATTTTCAATTAGCATACCTTATGCTTGTATGTTTGCATCCATTCATTTGTCTTCCATGCACTGAGGCTCAGTGCATCATTCAAACTGCATCGCACTTTCAATACTTCTTTGAATACGTGTTTTACCGAATGTTGTTTAAATCGATTCATATGCCATATAGTAGTCGAGCCTATTTAATTGCCTATTGCATGTGTTGCATTAGGCATCTTGTATAGTTAGGATCACGCATCTTTCTAACTAGTTTTTGTTTTGGCTTGGAGTACTTAGTGAGTTTTTATGCTTTAGCATACGTGCATGAGTGTGATTGCCATATGACCATGATTAGCATGCTTGCCATGAGGCTATGTACTTAAATGCTAAACTGCATGAATGCCTGTGGATGAAGGCTTGTTGTTTGAATTGGAACGATTCAACAAATGTGCGTTTTAAGCCCACTATGTTTGATGGCAAATCTGCATCTTTAAGCCCACTTGAGGTGGCAAATTGAAACCATTTTAAAAAACAAACATGAGTTGAATTGTTCCAAGTCTTGCGACTAGTCTATACTTGATTGTGTGCGTCACATAGTAAAGTTAGTTTAAAAACGGGAATAAGAACACATAATGTTTATAAAAACTCGTATCATGATTAGTAGATACCGATCTTTGATAGGGCGAGTAAGGGTGTTCATTTCAGGATCTTCCACTCTTGTACCTAAGTTCCAGAGTTGAGACAACTTTAGTGATGATGGACACGTGGCTTTCGACACGAGTCATGATTTCCTAAATTTTCCTAAAAATTAAATATTTAGGTGGCGATTCTGTATCTGGCAAAGCAATCCAATTTTGACATTATTTGATTTAAAATCGATTTTTCAAAAAGGTTTGCCGGATTTGGACTCTTTGGTGATTATCAGTTTCACATTGCACTTGTGAAACCAGATTCAGAACCGCGGGAGTCCGAACTGTGAGGTTTTCTTTCCAAATCCTTTCCGAAAGGCGTGGCACAGAAAAAGGCGAGTCCACAGTTTTTGGTGACTTTGTTGGGGATTTAGAAAACTTGACTCAAACTAATAATATATTATTTTATCTACACTTATGTGTTTCTTTGCATTTGCATCGGTGCGCTTAAGTCACAGTGTTTGCCATCTGCTATTCCTGAACAGTTTGTCGGAGGCTCACTTGGAAAAGCTTCACAAAAGGCTAACCGGTTGCTGGCTCTGCCATGATGGGAACACAACCCTTGGATCTGGACTATTGCTGTATCATTTGATCCTCTTTTCACTTCTTGGTGTTAGGTGGGAGAGGTATATTAGGTAGTCTTACTGAGGTACCCTTTTTGACTAATCGACCTAGTTGCATATCGGAAGGCATAGATACTGTTCCAAACTAGGACAGGTTGCTTACCCGAATGCAGGATTGTGTGAAACTGCTTGTTTGCGTAGTGAACCCCTAGCTCCTGACGAAACTAGGACAAGGTAACCCTACCCCATCATAGGAGTGTTTTGGCTCTCACTTGCTTGATACGTGCTTTAGAGTGAAAACTCTACAAGAATGTATGCATCAATTGCAAGTCTGGGTATCAATTTTGGGGCAGAAATTTGGGACATAAATCAGTGTTTGAGTACAGTTATCTAGCTTATGATTGCAACTGTGTGTTGTTTCTGTCTGAGTTGAGGTGCTATGCGATTTCTGATTTTTGTTTCTTTTTGCTTTATTTTCTTTTTGCAAGGTAGTCTTTCACCATTGCTTCAGACGATTCTGTTGCCCCTCCAAGCACTCTGGACCCGAGTTAGAAGGATTTGTAGATCTAGGGATCTAGTCAGGGGACAACCAGTGTTTGTGTCACTCCCGCCGGTTACTAAACGGAGGAAGGTTCGGTAGAATTCGCCAATTCATCAGTCACCGTTTATGTTGTCTGCGCCCAGCTAAGCCCGATCATCTACTTCTACTCCAGACAGAGAGTACTCGCCAGTTCTGGTAGTTTAAAGTCCTCCAGCCAACATGGAAGACATGTTTCGTCAACTCCAGCAGACTATTGAGAACATGCAGCTAGATGCTACCCGACAAGCTGAGACCACAACTTGCCAAGCCGAGGTTGTAGCCTACCAAGCGGAGGTAATAGAGAGGCTTCAACAACAGTAGCCACAACCTGCAGTAGCCTCAGCATCCCATGCACCCCCAGTGGGAATCCCAGCACCCGGGGTCACAATCAATGTCCAGGAAAATGCGGGCATTCAGGCGGATCCTATCCCACCTCAAATCTCCAAGGCACCGGTTTACCCGATATATGCGCCATTTGAATTCGAGGACGACCCTACTGCACTAAAAGTGAGCAAGCTGGAGAAGCTCTTTAAATGGGCACAAGGTGTGAACTCGATCCCTAACATAGAGGATGGCCATACTGAGTCGGTGGTGATGTTGCCAGATAGATTCAAAATGCAGCATATAGATCGGTTTGATGGTTCCGGGGATCCTATGGTCTATCTACGACTATTCTCTGACATCTTACGACCCATGGGTCTCACCAGATTACAGAAGCTGTCACTCTTTGGCTGGACCCTATTGGGTATAGTGGCCATTTGGTATGCCAAAGTTGATGACTCTATGAAGCGAAACTGGGAGGAAATGGCTGAGGCCTTCATAGCGCAGTACTCCTATAACACTCAGATCGAGGTCACAACTCGTGATCTTGAAGCAACTCGCCAGGAGCCGAAGGAGGGCTTCTTGGATTTTGTGACCCGTTGAAGGGCCAAGGCTTCTATGATGACCATCCGACTTGCTGAAAAGGTCCAGATCAGAATGGTGGCCCGTAACCTGCAATCAGGACTGTTACAGAAGATGATAGTCTTACCTCTGTTTACTTTTGCTGACCTCCACGAAATAGGGGTGCAGATAGAGGATGCAATGAAGCAAGGTCTGATAGACCACAAGAAAGAGCAACCCAAGAGGTCTTTCATACGCCGTTCTAATGCGACTATAAGTGGTAGTGCAGCTGCAAGGCCTTCCGATGTGGGTATGGTCACCACCACATCGAAAACTGCTAAGCCCTTTGCCGGTACATCTGATACAACCTCACAAACCTCGAAGCACCAACCCTAAGGCCAAAGGGTCTTCACCCCTCTATATATATCCTTATCCAAAGCCTTAGGGGTCCTGATCAAAAAAGGGCACCTTAAGCCACTAGGGCCTAGCCCTCTACCCAACCCTCTTCCCCTGAAACACAACCCGGCCAAATACTACGCTTTTCATCAACAGCATGGTCACGACACTGACCTATGCTTTAGATTACGTCATGAGATTCAGGATCTCATTGATAACAAAGTGATAACGCCTCCTCAAAAGCCTAATGTCACTAAAAATCCTCTCCCACCACATAACTAGGTCCCTCCACCTCGGCAAATAAATCTCATCCATACACTGGTCGTTCCTTACGACCCCAGTGTATACATCACCCACTCCTACCTACCTAAGCCGACGCTATTCATCCCAAAATGCACAAATTTGTGCATGATGAACGTGTCCACATTCCAACCCATACCTTGGTGATGATCGTGGTAGATGAAGGCAGGGTCGCCTTGATAGAGAATGGAAATGTCAATTCAGTGCCTGAGGGCTCCGTGGACTCATCTGAAGAGGAGTACAACCTGTGCCGCTACATTGTGCCAACCAATCAGGCCAAACCAAAGGTGGAGTTGCCAACAGGAATGGAGGTCAGTGTGGTTCGGGAGGATGGACTAAGCCAGGGATTGGATGATTTAGCCGACCTCGAGGAGGACATCAACCATCTGTAGTTCTTCGATGAGCAAGATTCGGGAGATGTGCAAATTAACTGGTTTGATCTGAACGGGTCAGCAAATAATTCAGGATGGCTTAGTGATGAACCTGATGTGGATGAGGGATTTCAACCAAAGCTGGAACAGCCAGAAACAAAAACTGTTACAAGGGCCGAAACGGCCGAGGACAAGGGGAATTTGCCAGAGGGCGCCGGTATCAAGAATTTCACTCAAGAAATGGGCGTCATTAGTACTGTTGATACAAAGCAAGAAGCCGCACTAAAGCGGTTTGAACAGGAAAGGGATGGGAATATACAGGAAGTTGGAAAAACCAAACACCCTGTAGGGGATAACTGTGATGTGAGAGTAATTACAACAGAACTGGACAATTGCTTGTCGGTTGCTGGAGAAGTATGGTGGGAAGATGATGATCTACATCTTGCCCACACAGACGAGGATTGGGGCCAAGACCTGCCAGACGACACTTCGTATTCTAAGGAAGTGGATCATATGACTAGAAGCGGGCGGTAGTTCAAGCCCCCACACTTAGACCAACCAGAAGCATTCAAAAAGGATAAGGAGACCGAAAAATAGAAGGACAAGCAGTTGGAAGAAGAAGCTGTACTGAAGTAGCTAAAGAAGATCCAAGCAGACATATCCATCCTAGTGGGACTTGTCTTCCCAGGAGGAGCTTCACCTACTTTGACCTTCTCGGATAGGGAATTACTGCCTGAGGGCTCTGCACATAACAAACCGTTGTACATCTCAGTTGAGTGTAGAGAGAAGTGGGTGCCGGTTGTATTGGTTGACACTGGGTTTGCAATCAATGTTTGTCCATCTCACACGGCTTATGCTATTGGCCTGAAGCTAGCAGATTTTGTACCAACGACCCCGGCGATCCAGGCTTAGGACAACACGAGAAAAGAGGTGATGGGAACAGTTCAGATCAAAACACAGTTCGGGCTGGCCCAACAGGATGTTGAGTTTCACATCCTGGATGTTTCGACTACCTTTAACTTTTTACTTAGGCGACCCTGACTGCACCAAGTAAAAGCTGTTTCTTCCACCTTGCATCAAATGCTGAAGTACCCTCTTGGAAAGGGGGTAGCCATTGTGTTTGGGAATTCATCTATACATCCTTTGCCTGAAGTCACTACACCTGAACTGGAGATTGTACATGGCGACAAGGATGTTTTCTTGTTTGGTTTTACCTTGGCTGAGGCCCGGGTGGTATAGAATATCCTAGCTATTGATGAGGGCCTATACGTTAGTGCTTAATCAGTCTACCTCATGAACAAGCTATAGTATATACCCGGGATGGGATTAGGAAGGAGCAGCCGGAAACGCGTTGCTGCACTGGCTGAAGTGCCACATAACCCTCATACCTTTGGCCTCGGCTACACGCCTACCAAAGAGGACTGGGTGAGAAAAGGAAAGGAAATGGCAGGAAGAGCCAAAGCAAAGAAAAATGGGAAGCGCTATGAACTTGTGCATAGACCAATTCAGGGAACTCTGAAGGACCGCTTTGTCCGAGAGGGGGAAGACTTCCCATTTTGCGGCTTTCTTGAGCCATGGTTGAACTCTGAGAAGCGGCGTCTACTCGGTTTTGAGATTTTCTTTGACCTACAACTGCAAGAGGGTGAAGCCACAGAGGAACAGACTGAATTAACTGTTAAGGTTGAATAGAGTACAGAGGGTGAGTCCAACGGAAGTGAACTTGAGATAGGAGCAGCGCTGGCGTGTCTCTTTTCGGATCCTCAAAAAAAACTGGAGAGCTTGGGGGATGACTTCACCGTTTCCATGATCGGAGACCAATCAAGTGTGGACTCTTCTGGTGGTATTCTGGATGTATCTAACGTACCCTCTCTCATTTGGTAGCTAGAGGAGGGCCTTTTTTTTTTTTTTTTCTTGACAGTTCTGATTCAGGTAGTGAGTCGGAATTTGATTCCATAGGGTCTGTGGAGTCAGAATCAGATTCCAGTTCTTTTGAGTTGGAGTCTGGTATTCCTAGGGTTGATAACCCGGATGTTGTAGTTTTGTCTAGGTCGTCTTTTTTGAGAGCATATTCTATGCATAATTGGTAATGGCATGGTCTATGCAAACCAAACAATTTGAGAGCATATTCTATGCATAATTGGTAACGGGAGCATATTTTACGCATGATTCAAGAGCGAAAGTAATAAGCATGTTCTATGCATAATGCAAGAGCAGAAGCACATTCTACACAGCTAGAGTAAGAGCATGTTCTATGCGATAGTATAAGTGGAATGCACGTTCCATGTAACAACAAAGAAACACAAATTCTATGCAACAACAAAAGCATATTCATCAAAACCAATTCAAGAACAACTTCCGATTTACCTCTCGGAAAAGTTGCAATATGTTCAAAAGGATACATCTTGCAGATGTTAATGAGTGACGAACATCGTGCACTGGAAATGTAGTTCTGAGCTTCCATAGAGGCATTTTGAACTCAATAATGAACAATCCCTTCAATTTTGAAATCCAAGGTCACAAAACAGAACTAGGGACACGGAGGAGACCCTTGGAAACCCGCCGGCCACAAGAGGGGGCCGCCGGCCACCTGCCGGCCACTGGTGTGCCTTGCCAGCCATCGATGGTGCCTTGCCGGCCATCGATGGCTGTTTGGGGAAAAGCTTTCTTTTCATGCACGGGCCTTTAAATACAAGCCATTAGGGCTCATTTCCTTACACCTTCTTGACTGAAAATATTCTCTCTCTCTCTCTCTCTCTCTCCAGGTGTTTTCCCTCTCTAAATCTGAGCCTTTTACGCGTTTTCCAACACCTCACACAAACTTTATTCACTAAATCCTCCTAGTTCTCTTCGCTTTGAACCGATTGGAATTTGATTTCGACACTTCTTTCCTCATTTCCACCATTCTAGGCTCATTCCCCTCGAGTTTCTCTCGAGTTCTATGCACTTTTCCTGGCTTTGACTTTTTCCTTCATTTTCTCTCTCTTAGGTTGACTTTTTCCAAGTTTACCCTTTTTCTTCACTTTTCACCCGTTTCGTACCTATTTTCAGATGTCGGACGATTTTCTTCATGATGGGGCTCCTCTCGAGCTTCCCCCAGTAGACTTTGAGGTGGATATCGAGACCGAACCAGAGCCGTTATCGCTGAGTGTACGGCTTTTTGATCTAGCAAAGTATCATCCTCAAACACATATATTGCCCACTACCGCAGGCATTAGATGTTTTACTGATTTTGCTGACAACGTGCTAGAAGACCTCCTGTTGAGGGAGCCAGACTCTCATTTATCGGCCATTGCCATTGAGGTATGAACTCTGTTTCTATGTATTTATGCCTTTAATTTTTTGTATTTCTTCCATTGCTTTCATCTGACTGTGTCTCATACATTGCCTTGACTTGATTGCATCTCATGTACTACCTTGATCTGATTATATCTCATGCACTGCCACAGGGTGAGTCTCGTGCGTTTAGGGGTTATGGTGTGACGGCTGCCTGAGATTGGTACGTCGAGCTTCCAGCTGGAGTTTGTGACATTGTTGACGAGGCAAGCTTCAGCCTCTTTTGCTCTAGCTTGACTCGGGTTACCGCGAGCCGTCTTCTTTTAGGAGCACTGGTGGAGAGGTAGTGAGACACCACCAACTCTTTCCACTTTTCCACCATAGGGGAGATGACGATGACTCCTTATGACTTTGCCATGATCATCGGCTTAGGTGTAGAGGGTGATCTGATCCCTCTTGACCCAGATATGGAGGAGTGGGAGGCAGCCTGGCTTTAGCTGCTTGGGGCACATCCACCGATATACCAGACGTGTATGGTGCGATACACTTAGTTCGGGGAGCAGTTTAGGGGGACCGAGCCTGAGACGATAGAGGAGATAGAGCAGTATGCTAGGGGATTTTTGATGTTCATCTTTGGTACCTCCTTGTTTTCAAACAGGTGGAACACCGTGGGCCTGTATTTGCTGAGTGCCTTGATGACTCTTCCTTAAGTTCAGTTTTATGATTGGAGCGGAGCCAGCCTTACCACATTATATGGATATATGAGTTCTTTCTTCCGCCTGTAAGGGAACTTGGTTAAAGGCTACTGGCGAGCCTGGGAGGCACACTTCTCAATTCCCTCTTTACACTTTACATTTTCTGCTCAGCATTTCTTGCTTTACATCTGTTTAACACATGTACTTTTTGCTTTGCACTTTCTGAATCTGTTCATACTGTAAGCTTTCAGCTTTGCACTTTCTGCCTCTATTCATATTATGTTGATTACATACCTCTGCATTCTCCCTGCAGCTATGGGTGTACGCATACTTCCCAACTCTTGCCGTAGAGCCTGTAGATGAGATTTCATTGACAGTCCCCTTTTTTTCAGTATATGACGGCCAGCTTCGTTGTAGGACTTATGAGCCTTTCTTGTTTTTTTGCCAGTACTTCGATATGGTAGCGGTGCACGAGGTAACTCGAAACACAATCATTTTTGCTTTATACCTGTTTTGATTCATACATTAGCAACTGACAGCAACTAATAACCTATAAACTTTACATTCAGATCACATGGCAGCCCTAGGCCACGATATCGACAGAGCTTCAAGCCCAGTACCATGTGGCTTGGGGCATTTCCTGCTATTATATTATACTTGAGGGCTCGATTTGTCGAACCTAGTTCCTAGGCAAGCACTTTGTGCGCCAGACCATAGGCCTTCCTGTTCCGTTTATACCGATGGCACCGCTAGTGTCCATGAGAGTGACAGATGAGCTATCTGTCGAAGAAGTGATCTAATTCGTGGTAGGCTTGGAGGCAGAGTATTTTCGTGTAGAGGGCGATTACACGGCCTTTATCTAGACACACTTGATGCCACCTCTAACTGGTGTTTGCAAGGGTGAGGAGTTGAGAGCTCCCGCTGCAAGAGTGAGACGCAGAGCGACCCGGGCAAGTAGAGCCCGTGGCAGAGGGGTTTCCCAGGCAAGGCAGGGGACCGGGTGGCCAGAGCTGCCTACTGCACTCACATGTTGGTGGTATACTAGGGAGGCCTATCAGATCCCGATTGAGCCCGCAGTAGCTGGGCATAGATACACCAGAGCCCAGGATGCACCTCTGGTATGTACCATATTTTTAGTTTTCCTATCTCCTTCTGATATTTGTTTGTTCTGGACATTAATCATTCCGAATGCATTTACAGGCACCTCCAAGATATACTGAGGATCTGCTTGAGCTACTAGCCTCATTTGAGGTCATGATACTGAGGAGGGAGGTACTGCTCGATTTCCATGGCATTCAGGTAATTTCTTCTAGTTTTCTTACATTCCAGTCATCAAATTTCCACTGACACATTGAATTTGACATGAGAACTTCCCCACACTACACTGATACTGTATCTGAAATACTGCACTTCCATATTGTATTCATACTCTATACCTAACCTCAATATATACTCATTCTGCCCCATACTTGCATCTGATATGCATACTGTGGCTGACATATAACAAACAGTCTTTTTAGGTCCCACCCATATTGGGTGCGCCAGCAGGAGCAGTACCAGGACCAGCAGTGCCTCCTCCGGCAGTAGGGAGAAAGAGACAGGCTCCAGCATGCAGGGGCACCTGTGATGAGATTGGTCCTTCAGAGCCTATTCTAGATGATGACAACGCTGAGACTAGCAAGGCTGAGGAGGTAGCGAGTCAACATTCAGAGTCATCAGATAGTGGAGATGATGACGTTGGCTTAGGTTCTGAGAGTGGGGATACTGATGCTGAGGAGGGCTCCGAGGCGGAGAGTGGAGATGGCTTTGGTTCAGACTCTGATTCTGGTCCAGACAATGGTGCCGATGGAGACAATGCCCCAGAGTCCCTTCCTCCGAGGAAGAGAACAAAGAGAGCCTCTAGATCCTGAGATGACTAACGCTGATCTTTGTATTTTTGCTTAGTTTCTTTTGGTTTATAGTGTTAACACATTATACAGCTTCGGACAGGTTTTATTTAAAAACTTGTTCTGCACCTTTTGTAAAAGCAACCATGATCAGAATTGAAACCAAGTTTTTTTTGAAAGAGTGTTGTATTTTGCATTATGAGCACCTCACTGCATGAAAAATAAGATTGAATTTGATAACGAAAACCAAATACTTGTATTGTCACAACAGTCTGAATCAGGTAACGAACCGACCAACAGTTGACATACAAACAAAGCACTATACAACTCGATAAGCAAAATAACTCAATAAACAACAAATACAACATGATAAACTTGTTAAAAAAAGAAAAAAAAAAAAGGACTCAACACAAGACCTCAAGACACAAACAGCAAAGCAAAACACATGCATCCTACATTATTCTTCACAAAGGAGAAAAGCAGGTATGAGAGGAAGGTTGCCGGCCATAAGTGGTGAATGCTAGCCACATGCCGGCCATGAAGGGTGGCCTGTCGGCCATGAAGGGTGGCCTGCCATCTATACCTCTTGCCGGCCATCAATGTGTATTACCTCCACATTCTTGACACCTGGCTTCCACTCACTGCCTCATCTTCCACAAAAGGCTGAGCTTCGTGATTTCTTCATTTCAACTACAAATTCTTCACAAATGAAGCCATTTTTCGCCAAAAAACTCTCTGATTGGATTGCAGCTTTGGATGGCTCAGAAAAAGGTGAATTTCCAGGGTTTCAACATAAATGCACTATTCACGTGGAGTCATTCTCCACTTTGTTTTCAGTCCCTTCATGTCCCTGCTAGATGTTGGAACTCGATCACACATGTTTTTAGCTTCGGGGCACAAGAGATTTGCCCAATAGTCGAAGAATTTCAGGCGCTAATGGAATTCTATTTTGATGAGGAAATTCTGCCTCAGCCCTGTTTTGGTCACATCCAAGCTTTGGGAAGGATATGTGGGCTCACTTTACACGATGCCCGATCCTTGGTTCACAGATAAATTTGGATATCCCGGTTTGATTCATCGATTTTCGATGCGGTGGTGATCACGATCTTCTTTGGCGGGGTTTTCGACAACACGCCTTTTGTTTTTGTATGCTAGCACATTTCCTCATTGCCCCTAGTTTCAACAGGTCTAGCATTCGACTAATCGAAGTGGCCCAAGGTTTGAAAGAGGGCAAGAGTTGCATTGGCTTGACATTAGCCAAGACTTTGATGGGTCTAGACGCCTTTCATCAGCGAGAGACAACCAAATTTGCGGGAAGTCCACTACTTTTTCAGGTAATGTTTCCCACATTTTCTAATATGTGTTTCTCACATCACTCGGCACTCATGCTCTGTTTTTCTCTCAAAGTTCTTTTCTCACTTTTTCTCTCAGCGCACATCTCTCTATTCTTTAATCTCTCTTTTCTCTCATCCCTCCCCAGATATGGCTCATGGACGTGTTGAAGGTAGTCGATTCTTGCCCTGCATATTTAGCACGGGGCTATTTCTTTTGCCAACGGCTAGTGAATTTCTCGAACGAGGGGTGGTGGTGCCATTGGATGTGCAACAGGTCTGCTATTAACATTGCTTGGCGTTGCCCTTGGTTTGATCTACCCAAGATGAGCTACAGCATGACTCGGTAACCTGACATTCAGTTGATTGGCTTGATACATTGTGTATTCTACTTTCCATTTCGGTTCAGGCGTTAGTTCAGACACGACTAGACTTGCCCAGAAGAGGGGGTAGAGTACCCGGCTTCATTCCAGATTCGAGGTTCACAATTGGCTCGATATCCCACTGCGTAGAGGATAAGAGGGCTTCTGGCTCCTGCCCCTAGTTTCAACTGCGCACTTTCTAGCGAGTGCCTAACTTGGCTCGAAGATAAGGCACAAACCGGGCCCACTTTAGTATCAGAAGCTTCCACAAGCACAAGTTGGGGACGCAAGAACACCTGACTCATCTATGCCCCGAGTTTATTGCTTTGATCTTACTTTTCAAGTTTTCTTTTTGAATGTAATAAAAGCAACTTTAATTTGTATCAAGAGTTGGAGAACTTTGTATTGAAATCAATGAAATTGAAGTTGTGGGCATTGAAAATTCTGTTTTTGGTCCAAAAATGGTCTAAGTTGTAAAAGGATTAATTTGAACAAAATCAGCTTTTATCAAAACTTTCAAAACCATTTTCAATAAGGATCACAACTTGACACACATGGAATCTATCCTCGAGACGTACAACCCAGAATTCAAAAATGAAAAAGTGTCCCTTGTTTGAATAGCACTGCTTAGCGTTGTAACTAACTCTTCTCTCAGAGTAAGGATCACAACCAAACTTTCAAATAACGAATAGACAAGGATGCCTTGATCAAACACATGGACACAGTTGATTTGGAGGTGTTTACGGCCGAGCTTCAGAATGAAGTTGCCTACATATCCCGAAGATGGGAATCAGGCCTTATGTAGTTCGGTTCGGGTTCACTCGAGTATTAACTCTCTCCTTTTATGGCCTAACTTTTGCCAAGGCCGCCCTTTCTGGGTTTTCTACCTTGCGAACTCAGTTTTTATTTTTTCCAATTTTTTGTGCTCTAACTTTTGCTTAGGTCGCCTTTCTGGGTTTTCAGCCTAGCGAGCCTCTCAGGGGTAATATTTCTTCAACTTGCCCAAGTTAATCGGTTGGGAAAATTCTAGGCCATCCAAGTCCATGATAATAATAGCTCCACCTGACCAAATAGTTTTGAAAATGTAAGGACCAGTCCAATTGTGTCTGAACTTGCCCCTAGGGTCATGGATGGGAGCTCGGTTGTCTTTCAATACCTAATTCCCTTTCTTAAGATTTCGAGACTTAACTTTCTTATTAAAAGCCCTGGCAATCCTGGGTTGATATCCTTGAGCATGTTACAGTGCTTTCAGCCTTCTCTCATCAAACAGCATTAATTTTTTGAACCTGCTCTACTGCCAGTCCGCTTCTGCTATCTGGCACTTAGCTATAACCCACAGCGATGGAACCTCTATTTCAATCAGCAGAACAACTTCCATCCCATAAACAAGAGAGTACGGAGTTTCCTCAGTAGATGTCCGAATTGAAGTTCTGTAGCCCCAGAGAGCAAATGGCAATTTGTCTGGCCAGTCCTTGATGTTCTTGTTAGCAGCCTCAACAGCTCTGTTGGTTTGCAGCCGATATGTAGATGACTTATGAAAAGGTACGTTGTATTTCTCTAACAAGTCGATCACTTCTTTCTTGAAATGGGAGCCATTGTCTAAAATGATCTCATTCGGGACTCCATAACAGCAAATGATGTTGTTTTGGATGAACTTATCCGCATGCGTTGCTTTCAACACTGCATAAGACTGAGCTTCCATCCACTTTGTAAAATAGTCAATTGTCAACAGAATGTACTCATGCCCATTTGACCCTTTCAGCATAACTGCCCCAATGACGTCAATTCCCCAGACTGAGAAAGGCCATGGTGAAGTCATGTTGTACAGCTTCAACGATGGGATATTCATGCGATTTACATGGATTTGGCATTTGTGGCATCGTCGAACAAAACCAATACAATCCTCCTGCATGGTAGACCAGTAGTAACTTTGTCTGAGAATCTTCCAGGCTAACATTACTTTGCTTATGTGTGCTCTACACTCTCCCCCATGGATGGCCTCCATTAGGCGCTTCGATTCTTCTGTGTCGACATATAACTTGTGCATTCCCAGATGACCCCTCTTATACAACTTACCCTCGCAGATGATAAATTGAACGGCCATCCGCCGTATTGCCCTTTTATCTTTGGCATTTACCCCTAGTGGATAAACCTCCTTTTCCAAGAAGTTCTAGATATCATAATACTAGGGGTTTTGATTTTGCACTTCATCTATTGCGGCTATTGACTCGTAGGCCGACGTATATCTTTGTTCAATAATGATCGAACGCATTCAAACTCCAAAAGGGATGTCTATCATAGAAGATAGAGTTGATAAGGTGTCAGTGAACCTGCTGTTCTGTCTTAGTAGATGAGTGAAGGTTAGCTTCTCAAACTTATGAATCAGAACATCCTGGGTTTGGTGATAGATCTTCATCTTTTCTTCTTTGACCTTCCAATCTCTATTTGCTTGAGACACAACTAGGTTCGAGTCCTTGATGATGTCCAACCTTTTTGCCCCTAGTTCGAGGGCAGCTTCCAAACCAATGATACACGCCTTGTATTTTGCTTCGTTGTTGGATACCTTGAACCGGAGTTTGAAGGCTAAGGGTATATGGGAATTGTTGGGTGCTATCAGCAACACCCTTATCCTATAACCGTATTGATTAGATGCTCCGTCAAAGTACATTGTCTAAATCTCTTCCTCGATTTGCAGAATAGCTTCATTTGGGAATAAATATTCTACCGCTTTATCCCCTTTCACTGGGTGATCTGCCAGGAACTCCGCTACTACTCTCCCCTTGACAGACTTGCGAGTGACATACTGCAGAACAAATTCAGAGAGGAGAAGCAACCAACGGGCTAGCCTACCCGTAAGCGCTGGTTTTTCAAAGAGATATTTGATGAGATCTAATCTCGAAACCAGAATTATAGAGTGAGCTAACAAGTAGTGCCTCAACTTCCTGGTAGCCTATATCAAAGCTAAGTAAGCCTTCTCCAGTGAGGTGTAATGGGTCTCATAGTCCAGCATTTTCTTGGTCAAATAGTAGATGGCTTTCTCCACTCTATCCTCAGATTCTTGAGCAAGCATGCATCCTATTGTTGTGTCCATTACTGACAGATACAGAATCAAGGGCTTCCCTGGCTCTGGCGGCGACAACACAAGCGGGTTTTGTAAGTACTGCTTGATCTGCTTGAAAGTGAATTAACATTGGTCATCCCATTGAAATTTCTTTCCTTTCTTGAGGAGACCAAATAGTGGTTCAGAAGTCAATGTTAATTTTGAAATAAACCGTCTTATGAATTACACTTTACCCAGAAAGCCTCGCACCTCCTTTTTAGTCCTTGGTGGTGGCATTTCTAGGATGGCCTTAATTTTGGAAGGATCTACCTCGATTCCCCTTTTGTGATCAAGAAACCAAGCATTTTCCCCGCTATTATACCAAAAGTGCATTTTTGCGGATTCAACCTCAACTGGTATTCTCTGATCCGTTGAAAGAATTTCTTCAAGGCGATGTAGTGGCCCTCTCTTTCCTTGGACTTGACAATCATGTTGTCTGCATATACCTCCACCTCTTTGTGAATCATATCATGTAGAATTGTGGTTACAACCTATTGATAGGTAGCCCTAACATTCTTCAATCCAAACGGCATCACCCTATAGCAGTAGGTTCCCCACGGCGTAGTGGAAGCGGTTTTTCTCTCTGTCTTCAGGTGCCATCAGAATCTGGTTATACTCGAAAAATCCATCCATGAAGGATAGCAATGAATGGCCTACGGTGAAGTCTACCAGTTCATCAATGTACCGCAAAGGAAAGTCATCCTTCGAACTGGCTCTATTCAGACCTCTGAAATCCACACACACTCAAATTCTGCCATCTTTCTTTGGCACTGGAACGATATTGGTCAACCAAGTTGGATACTCAGATACTAGCAAGAACCCTACGTCTATTTGCTTGGTGACCTCCTCTTTAATCTTCAAAGCCCAATCCGGGCGTATTCTCCGCAGTTTTTTCTTGACGGGTTGGGCTTCGGGGTCAAGAGGGATCCGATGTTGTATAATCTCAGGATCGATTTTAGGCATGTCTTTGTAGGACCATGCGAAAAACATCTTTGAAATCTTTTAATAAAGTGACTAAGTGCTCGTGTCCTCTGAAGACAACGTGAACCCGATCTGGACCAGACGCGGATCCTTCTCAGTACCCACATTAATTGAAATGATTTCATCAACGAGGGGTTGTACAAACCTTTCATCCTCTTAATCAATCAAATGTTTCAAAACCAGAGGAATTCCTTCCTCATCGTTTTCATTAAAATTTTGAAAGTCATGATCAATGCAATATACAAGTGGCACAGAGAAGTACTCAAAACCTGCGATGGCATTCTCATTCACAAAGTCCAGCTTATTCAGTTCCTTGGTTACAACCGGCTCAAAAGAAAAGGAAAAAGACGGCTTGGACAAAACCTCGGTATCTGGGTTATCAACCCCAAGAATACTAGACTCCGACTCAGAGGAACTGGAATATGATTCCGACTCCACAGACTTTGTGGAATCAGATTCCGGCTCACTACCCGACTCAGAATTACTGGACAAGAAGCCCTCCTCCAGCTACCAAATGAGGGACTGTGCGTCAGGTGCATCCAAGATACCACTGGAAGGGTTCGTACCCGATTGGTCTTTGATAATGGAAACGGTTAAGTTATCCCCCAAGCTCTCTGAGTTGATCTGAGGATCCGAAAGGAGACGTGCCAATGCTACTCCTCCTTCAAGTTCACTGTTGTTTGAATCACTTTCTGTGCTTTTTGCAGCCATAGTGGTTAGTTCAGTCTATTCCTCTATATCACTATCTTGCCGTTGCAAGTCAAAGAAAATTTCCAATCCAGGAACCCGCTATTTCTCAGAGTTGAACTAGGGTTCGGGGAAACCACAGAATGGGAAGTCTTCTCCCTCCCGAACAAAATAGCCATTCAGAGTTCCCCGGATTGGTCTATGCACAAGTTTATAGCGCTTCCCGCTTTGCGTTGCTTTGGCTCTCTTGGCCATCTCTTTTCCTTTCCTCACCCAGTCCTCTTTGGTGGGCGTATAGCCAAGACTAAAGACATGTGGGTTATGTGGCAAATCGGCCAATGCAGTAACGCCCCTTGACCACTAAAGACATGTGGGTTATGTGTTGTAGCTTATTCATAAGATATACAGATTGGGTGTTGTAGCTTATTGCAGCAGCTCATTTTTACATAGAATTTTTGTATCTTTTCACTCAAAAACCCTACATCAGCTCTTTCTCTCTCTAAAAACCAATTTCTCTCTACAAGTCTCCTAAGATCTAAGGGTCTTTCTACCCTACTCCTTTTGATAAGGAGTTGGAGCATCTCGAGCTACCATTTCATTCGAATAGAGTTTGATTTCATCACTTTTGAAGTTCCACCATTTCTCCTTTGGACTTCTGCACTTGAGGTAGGGATATTCTACACTTTGTTTATGAGCTTTAACCTAGTTATTTGTTATTATTTATATGTGGTGAGATTTAGGGTGTTTGGAGAAAACCTAGGGTTTGAGTTCATGATTTAGAAAGAGAGGTTACTATGTTGTGGTCTATAAATGAATATGGGGTTATCTTGGGTTAGAATGGTAGATTTTAACCTTTGGATTGATATTTGGAAAATGGGAAAATTTTCCCTAATATATGTTAAATAAGTATTTTGTATAAATAATGGAATTTGTATGAGAAATGTGAAATTGGGAGGATGTATGAATGAATGGTGTTGTTGGATTTGTTAAATCACTCACTTATGAAAATTTGACGAATTATCTATTACAAAGATTGTATATCTGTTTAGAAATATCTGTATTGGGCTATTGGTGAAGAATAGCTATGATTGTTATAGAAATTGCATGAGGATTAGGTGAATTGAAACTAATCATTTAATTATGTCATTGAACATGACGGTATGATTAAGGCATTGATTATGCGTTATAGATAGTCATTGTATATAATGATGTTCTTAAATACATTATATATGTATAACGTTTTGGGAGGAGAAAGAGGATGTACTCCATTGTTTGGGAGGAGATAGGGATGGACTCCATTGAGAATTAAGTTGGCCGAAGTGTCCAGGATGAAAGTCCTGAAATCTTATGTATATATGGGTACCAATCCCGCTAACGAAATTTTCATAAAATGGCAAGGTTGAAGTGTTTGTATGAGAAACTATGTTAATTGAGAACCACTGAGTTGTAGCCTCAGTTGGATTGTTTGAAAATTTTTATATATACTTGTCATATAACTTGAAATGAATAAATGGAAATGGATCAGGATGTGAATACCAACATTGAATGGTCATGGAAAGAATGTAAGTTGGTCATGGACATTAAACGTTTATCTAACACTTATAGCTTAGTTAAACCTTATATATTGTGATAGAATGTTTCTATTAGGCTTTGGCTCACCCTACTTGGGAAACCACTTTTAGGTACCGGTGACATGCTTCCTCCAAGGACGTAGATTGGGAGGACCTCGGAGCTGGAGGCTCTATTTTGTTTTGTAAATGCTTAATGTTTATTCAAGCCAAGGGCTTTACATGTATTGAGCGTATGACTCTTTTTGGTTGTAACCAAGTAATGTCTTAGAAAGATGTAAGCCCGTAGGGCTTTTATTTTGTTGTTATTAGTTAGTGTTACATGTTGTAGATTCAGGATGAACATTTATGAATGTATAATGCATGTAATAGCTTTTGTAATACAAATTCTGATATATGAAAATATACAAATTCTATTATATTCATTTCTTTTATGAGTTAGGTTATTTGTATTATATTTTGGGGGCGTGACAGGATGCACAATCCGTAGTGCGTGATCAATACGCTGCATTAAGAACAAATACAATTGTAATTAGCTTGTTCCATCTTAAAAAAAAAATGTAAATGATGTGTGTGCAATATTGTCATACCTCAGCGTCCTGTACATCAGATCGACTATCCTGTGCACGTAGGTCAAAACCAGACCGATGTGTGGGGTTTTGAATATATAAGTGTGTGATGTTTGTGTACCACTGCATGTAACCATCAACACAATCAACGGGATGTCTAACTGGGGTACTGCACCTCCAAGCAGATAAAACATGATTATCCCAACTCTCACATATCTGATCAAGATACTGATACATCACTTTATATCGGCTTGTTATGACACCTCTAACAGCACGAACAGGGTCAAGTGGCGTAGGTGGGATGGTCTGAACCTTACCAAACTATCTAAGAACCCTTTCAGAATGACAGAGTTCAACTACATCCAAACATTTCAAACAGCCGCTGTTAAATGTGATCTCACGACATGGGTGATATTGATGGCAATGTCGACATGGATCCTAAGTAACCTAAGAAAGAAACACAAATGAAATCTTGATGAGTGACATGGAATAAGAACACTTAATTAAACGAATATTATTTGTTATACCTCATCAAATGCCAATCTGTCAGGCTCCTCCCGCAACGCCTATAGGTGTGATACCGTTGAACCAGCTTCCCGATAAGGAGTCCATTGATGCACGCAAGGCAATTGTATAGTATATTCCATGTTTTGGTGAGGTCTAAATGGCTGAAAATGCTCATAAATCCATGCCTCCAATAATGTCATGTAACTAGCCATCTGTCCAATAACTGATCTCGTGGCAAATCCCAACTGTTGGTATAAATATGCCAATGCAGCTGCACCCTGTAGACACCCCATTTTTGACCGACCTTAAGACTCAGACGTCATCAATTGAGCGCTTGGTGATGTTGCATATTGTGCTCGTTCTGAGGTTGCGGAGTCCCGGCTACGAGCCTTGCCTCCGGACTTCCGGACTCTTTTGTGCTTTGTCTCGGTTTGCGAACCAGGCTCCGTTTTCTCTGTTTTCTCTTCCCAAAGGGAGGGAGAGGTCTCGTAGACCATCTCTCAGTGGCCGTAGGCTACGTTTTGTGGTCGCAGGCCATTTTTCCCATTTCGGAGCCCGGTTCTCGGTTTTCGGAGCCGTCAGGCCGTGTGCCTCGGTTCGGGACCGTCTAACCATCTCCGATTGCCCCGGTTTTTGGCGTGCATCTTATTTCCTCCCTTTCGAGGGACACTGTGGTCCGAGAGACCAACTTCGTGGTCGGACACCACTCCCGGTGCCTAACAGCCCACTTTCGGGGCCCCGAACTGCGTGTTTCGGCTCCCGAACCCTCATCTTGCATTTTTGGGCCCCGACCCAAACTTGAGATAGTCATATTTTGAGGTCCTTTTCATGTTTGATTAAGGACCTTTTACTGTTTGACATCTCCATCTGTCACTTGTCTCTTTACCTCTTTTTTAGGCCTGTTTTGCACGGTATTTTAGGCATACTTGTGGGCTGTTTTGGGCTTGGTAATAAACTACAAAGTTTCTTATTTTGAGCCCCTCTTCAACTTTGTTGAAGGATTCTCGGCCATTTGAGACCCGAAGCTATCACTTATCCCTTTAACCACCTTTTGGCCCTTTTTGGTGCACCCTTTGCTCAAGGCTTCTTGAAGAAGCCTTGACCCCTTGTCTTGGCTTCCTCAAGAAGCCTACCAGCTGTCTTAGCTTCTCCTAGAAGCCTTGGACCATTTGCACCCTTTGCCCCTTTTCATTTAGCTTCCTTGGGAAGCTTAGAGCCTTTTCTTTGTCTATATAAAGAGCTCTTCTTCTCCATTGCTTAGGGTTGGAGACTTTGGAACAAAAAACCAGAGAAATATATGTATATCTGATATATACATATACATCCCTCCATCTCTCAATATATCTCTCTCATTCCACCTCCAAACACCCTTGTTCTTGGGCCATTCCTTCACCACCACCTAGCACCACCACCACCACTCCATTTCCAGCGGCTTGGAGGTCTTCTCAGAGGGTAGGAGGCACTGTTTTTCAGTCAAAAGGGCAGCCAAGAGTTAGTCTTCAAGGGTGAGTTCTCATTCTCCCTTTTCTAACCTTTTCTTGATCCATATCTAAGCCTTGCTTGCAAGCACTTTTGGGCTCCGACCCAAACTTCAAATAGTCTTATTTTGGGGTCCTCTCATTTTTGATTGAGGACCCCTTGCTGTTTGGTGATAGCATCTAGCACCTATCTCTTTACCCCCTTGTATGCCATGATTCTTGCATAGTATATTTGGCTGGTGTATAACCTGTTTTTGAGCATGTAATAAACTGTAAGTAGGCTTATTTTGAGACCTTCTTCAACATTGAAGAAGGGCTCAACCATGTTTGGTAACTCTATCTTGCACTTGTTTCATAATCTCTTCTATTTACCGTAATCTTGCATGCTTTGTTAGTCTACCATGCTTCTGTTTTTGGGTCTTCAACAGGCCTGAAAAGTTTCTTATTTTGACCCCCTCTACATGTCTCATGAAGGGTCTTTGACTGTTTGATGCACCCTTTATATACCTCATGTTGTGGCCTCATTTTGCCCTTGTTTTGCATGACATTTTGAGCCTATTTGTATACTGATTTTGGCTCGGCCATCTGCTTTAAATAGCCATATTTTGGGTCCCTCTACAACATTGTAGAAGGGCCCTCACTTGTTTGGAGCCTCCATGTATCGGTTATCTCTTTGCCCTCCTTGTGGCCCTTTCCTTGCGTAGGATTTTTCCCATACTTGTATGTGTTTTTGTGGCCATGTAATAAACTGAAAAATGCTTGTTTTGGGACTGTCTAGCTGCTGTCTTCATACTTCATGTTCATATCTTGCACGTTTGGCATAGCTATAGGCCATTTCGGGTGCCAAAATTCACGTTTCGGGACTATTCCGTGCATCGGATGTACTTTGGCCATGATTCGGGACTGTTTTCCCCAACATTTCAGTGCTGAAATTCCATTAGCATGTTTGCATATCGTTTGCCATGCCATTTCATGCCTTTATGCCATTGCCTCGGTTTGCGTGCCCGTGTGCACGCATTTCGAGGCACTTCATTTTCATCTCACGGCCTCTTATGTGAGTGTGGTTGAGGTTCTCTCATGTTAGTATAAGTCCATGTTTCATTGTATATGCCATCGTCTCGGTTTGCGTGCAAGTGTGCACGCATTTCGAGGCGCCTCATTTTCATCTTATGGCCACTGTTTTAGGCTTGTTTGAGGCTGTCTAATCTAGTTTAAGTCCATTCCCTCATGTGTTGTAGCATGCTTACTTTGTATGTGTTGCTTAGGTTATGTGCCTAGCATGTTTATATACTTGCATGTTCATATTGCATGTTAGATTGCATGCTTAGGTTGCATTTGACATGCATGCTTTACCTCTTGAATTGAGTATGATAGAGGTTGAGCTCTTTGTTTGTTTATGTGCATTTCATTCCACATTGAAGTTGCACACTTTGGCTTCTTGGGCCATCATGCATTGAAATGCGTGATTGGTGGCCCGGGGGTCGAGGGCCATGCTCCCTTGAGTCCATTGCATGATAGGGAGTGTGTCCGTGCATACATTTGTCCCAAAATTCCATACCATGCTCTGTTGCTGTCTGCTGCTGTCAAAACTGTCTCCTGCAGGAATTTAGTGCCGACCGGCACTCTTCAGTGCCGACCGGCACACTTTTTGTGCCGATAATCTCAATTGCAGCCGGTGGCCAAACCCTGCAGCCGATGGTCCAACCCTTCAGCCGGTGGTAATATTCAGGGTATGTGGAAGGTGTCCCAGGACTCTGGCAATTTTCCAGAGAGGCAGGGCAGCAAAAGCAGAGGGAACAGAGGCATGGTGCGGGTTCCCGGGCAAGGCGGACATCGAGCATGCATCATTCGCGCATCCCGAGGCGAGGGGCTGTGGCCCCCTTTTATTTCACATTTATTTATTCAGTAATTAGAATTTGTAATATTTATTCATTTATTTTGGGACTGTATTATTATTTTGGTCCCTCCGAGTGAGGGCGCAATTGTAATAAGTGTGGGTGAGTGTGTGTATGTCTTCCAACCCCCACTTCTTTCTTCCTTTTTATTTACCTGCTTATGATGGCAGATTACGGCATATTTAAATTAGCATACCTTATGCAATGCATGTGTGCATCCACGCATTTGTTGACATGCATCGGGCTCGGTACATCATACAAACTGCATCGTACTTTCAATTCCAAATTGAATACGTGATAGTTGTAGCATTTCACATGCCATGCTTAGGATAGCCGAGCCTGCCTAGATTACATCTTTGCATGTGTTGCATTAGACATTTCAATATGCTTAGGTCCATGCATGGATTTCTAATAAGCTTCTGTTTTGGCTTGGAGTACTAGGTAAGCTTTTATGCTTTAGCATATCACATGCGTGTGAATGTTGCCATAACAGTATGCTTACCATGCGAACTAAGTGCTTATGTGAGATAAACTATTTGAATGCCTGTGGGTGGAGGTTGGGTTGCTTGAGTTGGAAAACTCATTGAAATCCGTGTTTTAGCCTACTTGCGAGTAGCAAACTCCAAAGCATTTTCAAAACGAACGGATATGCAATGTTTATTTCCAAATTAGGCAATCTAATCTATACTTGTTTACTGCGCGCATAACATAGTAATTCTAGGCTAATAATTGGAATAAGAACATGTAATGTTTTCAAAAACGGATATCACGGTTAGTAGAGGCCGGTCTTGGAGGCGAAAGGGGTTGCTCATAGTGACCTTCCCGATCGTACCCAAGCTCGAGCCAAGACCACTTTGGTGATAGCGGACCGTGGCCTTGACAGACCGAGTCAGGGTTTCCTAAATTTCCCATTTTAAAATATTTAGGTGGCGACTCTGTAATCTGGCAAAGCAGTCTATGTTTGGCACTACTTTTCAAAATCTATTTTTCTTCAAAACGATTTGCCGGATTTGGACTCTTTGGTTCAAGATTAAGAACCGACACAAATTGAGTCCGAACTGTAGCGAGGTCCCTCCGCCGGACGTGCTACAGTTTCTGGCGACTCTGCTGGGGATTTTAGAGAGCTTGACTCGAACTCGTGATATCCTGTTTTGACTACACTTATGTGTTTCTTTGCATTGCATGTGCATTGGTGCGCCTAGGACATCGTGTTGGCCATCTGCTATTCCTGAGCGGTTTGCTGGAGGCTTGTCTTGTCAAGGCATGACCGTAAGGCTGACCGGTTGCGGGCTCTGCCAGTATGGGAACACAAACCTCGGTTTTACCGGGACACCCTTTTTTTGACCATTCGACCTAGTGCATATCGAAATCCGTAGTGACCATTCCAAACTAGGACAGGTTGCTCACCCGATATTAGGTTGTTTGAAAACGCTGCGTGCGTAGTGAAACCCTAGCTCCTGACAAAATAGGACAGGGAAACCCTACCCCAACATAGGGGTGTATTGGCTCTCATTTACCTGCTATGTGCTTTTAGAGTGTATCTTTACAGGGAATGCATATACCAGTTTGCGAGTCTGGGTATCCGGCCTACGGGCACCAGTATTAGTATTTTTGAGAATCAGTTATATTTGCGAGTATCAGATTCAGATTTGGGGCAGTGATTTGAGAGCATCGCCATAATAGAACACAGTCGTTCAGCTCTGCTCGTATCTGTTTTGGTGAAGTTGAGCTGAGATGTTGTCTGTTTTCCCTTTT
Organism: Camellia lanceoleosa; assembly: GCA_025200525.1. Lineage (NCBI taxonomy): Eukaryota > Viridiplantae > Streptophyta > Magnoliopsida > Ericales > Theaceae > Camellia > Camellia lanceoleosa. The sequence goes on along the minus strand of CM045767.1, from coordinate 21,728,458 downwards.
GCTAGGTAGTCTTGGAACCATAGCTTCAGAAGGCTCCACTATCTCCCGGGTACATTGGATTTGTGCCGATAGACTTTGTCAAGTCAGAGACTCAGTTCAAAGGTAATCAAGGCCAGAGAAGGCTAGTCGGGCACAGACCACCAAGAAACTTGACTACGGATCGGTGATCTTTGAGTAGTCGGGTTGAGATTTCTGAGCCTACTGCAGACACGTATATACCGGTTGCTCAGTCGAATCAGGACAATATGTCGAGTTTGGAAGAGATGGTGCGCCAACTCCAGGATAGTATGAGAGCCATGCCGCAAGACGCTGTCCATCAAGCAGAATTCGCCAAGCAACAGGCTGTGGTCATAGCCCAACAGTGAGACAATTGCGAGTTAGAACGACAAGAACCGGAGTATCTACTTCACATCATGCTCCTCCCCACCAGAGCTCCAAAGACTGGGAGGCACCCAATGTCGGAAGATACGGACATTCCGATAGGGCGGACCCCACAAAGATTGAAAGTGAGCAAGCTTGAGAAATTGTTTAAGAAGTCTCGGGGCCCACTCTATTCACGATATAGAGGATGGTTATACCGACTCAATGGTGACATTACGGATCGTTCAAGATGCCACATATCGATCGATTCGATGGCTCTGGAGACCCAATGGTGCACCTCCACTTTTTACGATATTCGAGACCAATGGGTTTGACCACGCCGAAATTGTCACTATTCGGCGAACCACTGCAGGATAGCCATAACTTGGTATGCGAATTGGAGAACTCGTGAAACAGAATTGGGAAGAGATGGCCGAGGCCTTCGTGATCAATACTCCTACAACACAGATTGAGGTCACCACTCGTGATCTTGAAGTCACCGCCAAGGGCCAAAGGAGGGTTTCTCGAGTTCGTGACGAGATGGAGGAAAAGGCCTCAATGATGACTACAAAACCTTCCGACAAAGATCGGATCGGGATGATCGTTCGAATCTGCATGGCAAGTTCTTTGCAAAAGATGGTCATTCTACCTCTGTTTACCTTTCCAGCCCTTCATGAAATGGGGGTTCAAATCGAGGATGCCATCAAACAAGGGATCTTTGTAGAAGATAATGAGCCTTTGAAGATGAATGTTGCTCGCAGTCCCAATGCTACTATTGATGGTAGCACAGCTGCGAAATGCTCAGAAGTAGGCACTATCATCACCTCCCTCAATGGCCAAAAACCAACCACTTCAACTCAGCCCCAAACCCGAAAATTCCACCCTCTTTACATGAGTCTCTCTCAAGCTTTGAAAAAGCTGCGAGAAGAAGGGCACCTAGAACTCCTAGAACCCCAACCCCTTTCAAACCCACTCCCAGCCAGACATAACCCTTCAAAGTACTGTATGTACCATCAGCAGCGCGGTCATGGCACCGACCGTTGCTACCGCCTTCGTCATGAGATCCAAAACCTCATTGACAGCCAGACGATAGCTCCACCTCCAGACCCCAATGACCAAGTACCTCATCCATATCTCAACCTAATCCATACACTACCATCCACCTTTGACCCCAGCATATACATCACCTCGGCCCATCTACCCAAACCAGAGGTGTTTATCCCAGAAAGCATGGACTTATGCATGATGGGTGCATCTGAACCCCAATCATCTCAAACTCGTGAACCCACTATTTCTGAGCTGATGAGGATGATCGAAGATCTTCAGAGAACTGTAGCAGATTTGGCCTTTGGAGTTTTGGCTCCATCATCAGTTGCGTCACATACCAGGGAGTCCATGTCGAAAGGTTCCCTAACCTTGGGACAGGCTGCATTGGAAGAAGGCCAATCCCTTAGCAAAGTGGAGGCCAGTGATAAGAACAAGCCAGGTGCAAGCATTAGTCCCCATGAACATCTTCAGTGGGCTGTTGAGGCTTGGAAAGCCGAAGGACTGAACAGACAGCAAGTACTAGCAGTCGTTGCAACGATCGTGGATGGCACTTTTGCCGTTCAGAGTGAGAGCAGTTTGAATCAAGAGGTGAGCTGGGAGAAGGGCCTTTATACTAGGAATGTTCCTTTCAACTCTAGTCCCGTTCTCGGAAGAGACCAGCAAACCCAGTCAGCACCTGACAATCCCTTTGCCGATGCATCCAGCAAAAAGCCACAAACCTCAAAATACCCACCTTGGGACCAGAGGGTGTTTACCCCACTGTACATGTCACTATCAGCGGCCTTGAGGGTCCTGATAAAAAAGGGGCATCTGAAGCCCCTGGAGCTGCGGCCCCTACCAGAAAAACTCCCTCCTATCCATAATCCGGCCAAGTATTGTGCCTTCTATCAACAAGTTGGCCACGTCACTGATAAATGTTTCCGTCTTCGCCATGAAATACAAGATCTGATTGACAATAAGGTCATCGTCGCACCGGCCCCTGCAAAGTCTATCGCCACTGGATCAGCAAACTTGGGGGATAGTACAAGTATGTGATCGGGGGATGAACCACCTGCGGGCGGCACTCAGTTTGCTCCATATGTGGCGTTTGGCACGCACTATTTTGAGCATTTGCAAATGCTAGTTTTGTACTTTCTGACTTGGGTATTGGGTCAGTCCTGTCGTTTTGTATTGAGTCAGTCTTTTCATACTGAGTCAGTTGGATCTGTCTTGTTGTATCGAGTCAGTCCTGTTTTGTTAGAGTCGGGTGATTTCGGGGGAGTTACCTCGGACATCACTTGCTTGTCTTGCGTCTGTCTTTTCATTTTGTTCTGAGTCTGTTTCTGCCAGGGAGCCAGTTGCGCCAACGGATCTTGAATGAAACAGCAGTGATTTTTCACACTCTCGTGTTTGCTTCTGCCGTGTGCCAGTTGTGCCAGAAATTCTAAATGAGATGGCAGTATTTGATTAAAAGCTGTGACTTTTCTGTGCCTTAAAATCATTGCATTGACCTAAGTTTTTCAAAACCTTTTTGAACACTGCGATGAAAACAAAGAGGAAGGAATTCCTTGGGATTTGCAAAAATTTGATCAATTGAGAGAAAGAGAGGCGTGCTAAGCCCTTAATGAATGAAATCTTGCTTGTTAGTGTGAGTACTGAGAAGGACCCTAGCTTTGATCCAGATTGGTCCTACACTGTCTTGGCCATGAAGCGATTTGTCGCTTTCTTAAAAACTTTCAAAAAATGTTTTTGCGCGGTCCTGCGAGGACATGTGTGGAATCGCTCTTGAGATTGTGCAGCTCAGGATCGCTCTCGGCCTCGAGACTCAACCCCTTTGTTTTCAAACCTTGAACTTGGATTCAGAACGTTCAAAGGACAATCACAATGTGAGGCCTATGTGGCCAGATTTGAAGCAGCCCTCGAACAAGAGGCACCAAAGTCAGATCAAGAAGATCAGATCTCATCAGAAGAAGCTTGCAAAGCTAGATCAGAAACATCCCTCGAACTAGGGGCAAAGATGTCAGACGTGCTCGAAGAGCCGAAGATAAGTCCCCTTGCAAATCAACAGCCACTCTCCTGCATACGGATGGCTTTAAAACCCTACAACCATTTGGCATGGACCAAGCTACACTTTTACCCTTTGAGAGGCTCGCTGGGTCGAAAACCCAGAAGGGCGACCCAGGCAAAAGTTAGAGCAAAGAAAAATACAAAAAAATGCAAAAAGAGAGAAAAAAAAAGAAGAATGCAAAAAAAAAAAAGAAAAAAATGAAAATGCAAAAAAAAAAAAAAAAGAAGAAGAAGAAAAATGAATGAAAAGAATAGAAAACAAGGAAAAGAAAGAAGAACAAAGCTCGCAAGATCGAAAACCTGCAATAGGCGCCTTAGCAAAAGATAGAGCATAAAAGGAGAGGTTAAACACCCGAGTGTACCTTAACCCCGAACTACGTAAGGCTTGATTCCCATGTTTGGGATACGTAGGCAACTTCATTCTGAAGTCCAGCCCTAAAACACTTCAAATTCAATTGTGTCCATGCGATGGTTCTGGCCATCTTTGTCTTCTCTGTATCTGAGAGTCTGGTTGTGTTCATCGCTCCGAGGATTGACTACAATGTGTTGCGACATCGTCCAAACAAGGGGCAACTTTCCGTTGCCATTCAAAACGCCGCGGCGCCATTTCAAACAAGGGGCAACTTTTCGTTGCCATGCAGTGTCCTTCAGACAAGGGGCAATTATCCATTACTATGGGTCCGAGGTTGTGCATCTCAAGAGTTGGTTCCATGCTTATTGAGCATTGATCGTTTGCAAAATAGTTTTTGAGAATTTTTACTGAGGTTGACTAATTTTCTCGAAAACTGTTCCATCTTTTCCAAAAACTAGACCACTTCTTGGACCCAAAAAAAAGGAAAATTTTCAGTGCTTACAACCTGACTTGCATGATTTCAAATCAAAAATCGAATAAGCATGTTAATCTAACTTTCATGTTGGTCAAAATTGTTTTAAAACAAAAATGGTCAAAATGATGAACTAGGGGCACAGTTGAGTCATGCTTCCTGTCTTTCCCTCATTTTCAACATACTTGCCAAGAAAGGCACTCTACCTGCCAGAAGAGGGCACAACTGAAGTTAGCAAAAAGTGAAAAGCTCTCGTCCTCAAGCAATGAGGTATCAAGCCAAGTCTGCAAACCTGTTGGAATAGATCAGGGTATTCCACTCCCTCATCTAGACAGATCTTATCACGTCCAAACTCCACAGCAAAGCATCATCAACCGATGTCAGCCACAGATTTGCTACACACCCAGTTGTAGCACAACCCCTCTGTGGGAGAAACTCACTGTTGTGAACAAAAGTCTAGCGAAATGCTAGGGGCAAGAGCCCACAACTTGTTGTTTATCCATCAACCACCCAGGGGAGGGATGAAAAATGAGAGATTGAAGAATAGAGAGATGTGCGATGAGAGGAAAAGTGAGCGAAAGGGTTTTGTGAGAAAAACCGAGCTTGAGGGCCGAGTGATGTGAGAATCACAAATGGGAAAAGGGTGGGAAATAATACCCGGAGAAACTGGCTCCTCGTGCACTGAGAGGTCTCTCGTCTTTGTAACACGTCTGTGTGTCGTGTCTTTTGTTTTGATTGTTTCGATTCTTGCTTTGAGTCGTTCCGAGCATGTCTCGATGTGTTTAGGTTGTTTACCTATCGTTTTCCGTTGTTGAGTCTTTTTTGCTGTGTTCAGTCGTAGGCTCAATACCCGGTTAAGAACTCATTTCTTAATTTCAAAAAAAAATCATCTTGTGTGCTCAGAGTGCTGTGCCATTCTCCACATTTGTGCAAAAAGGAATTTGTTCTTTCAAAAACCGTAGGGTCCACCCCCGATAAGTGTGAGAATAGTAAAATCAGGAGCTATCTGAAGCTATATAGGTTCCAGACTGCAAAGCAAAAGAAAAGAGGAAAAATCGAAGCATCTGAGTGTGTTTCACCTTCAGCAAATTCCGTGATTGTACCCCGGATGTACCCCTTCAAGCTTGTCAATGCTACCGAAGTATGAGTGCGCCTCTACCTCAAGTGTAAGCCTGCTTCAAGTCGGAACGGCAATTAAAGCAGCAGCAGATGTTATCTCTTGCCGATATGAACAGGGTGTACCCTTTTCGAGCTGAGTGTGTTGCAAAGCCCTCTGAGAGGTAAATCGGAGACACTAGAGTACACATTTGATGCTCCTCTATTGCATAGAATATGAACTTTCATATACACTGTTGTTGCATGTGTGCTGCGCATCGTTATGATTCCTGCATAAAATATGCTTGCCTTCAAAATCGCACGGAAAATGCCCCCCATACTTGCATAGAAGATGCATTTCATCGCACTATCTTGTGCACTTACACTTTGTATCTCACTTGCACTGTCATGTGCATCTTGTGGTTGTACATCACTTGCGCTGTTTAGCGTATCGTACTATCTTGTGCATTTCAAATCACTCGCGCTGTTTAGCGTATCGCACTATCTTGTGCATTTCAAATCACTCGCGCTGTTTAACGTATCGCACTGTCTAGTGCATTTCACATCATTCGCGCTGTTTAGCGTATCGCACTGTTTTGTGCATCACATCATCGCGCTATCTTGCGCACCTCCATCGCACTGTCTTGTGCACTCGCGTTGTCTAACGCATCGCGCTATTTTGCGCACCTCAATCTCACTGCATGTTGCATTACATCTCATTCGCGCTATTTTGCGCATCGTATTATTTTGTGCAATTCATCATTCGCGCTATTTTGCGCATCGCACTATTTTGTGCACCTTACTTGCGTTTTGCATCCATTCATTCGCGCTATTTTGCGCATCGCACTGTTTTGTGCATTACACTTCATTCGCGCTATTTTGCACATCGCACTATTTTGTGCATTACATTTGCTCGCGCTATCTTGCGCACCCCATTTGCACTTGTCAGTGCATTGCATTTTAATCGGCCATTTTTTTCGTATCGCACTATCTTGTGCACTCGCGTTGTTTAACGCATCGCGCTATTTAGCGCATCGCACTATCTTGTGCATTCGCACTGTCTTGTGCACTCGCGCTTTCTTGTGTATCGCACTATCTTGTGCACTCGCGTTGTTTAACGATCGTCTTTGTTTAGCGCATTGCACTATTTTGTGCATCACATCATCGCGCTATCTTGCGCACCTCCATCGCACTGTCTTGTGCACTCGCGCTCTCTTGCGTATCGCACTATCTTGTGCACTTGCATGCCATATCTCACTCGCACTATCTTGTGCATTCCATTACACTCGTGCTGTTCAGCGTATCGCACTGTTCTATGCAATTTACTTTCGCGCTTTCTTGCGCACCTTACCTGTACTTGTCAGTACATTACATTGTTTTGCATACAAACTGGCTTCGCATAGCGTATAAGTCCAATTATCAAAATCTTCCCGCATATCATTTGCATTTTGCCCCTGCCTACAGGCATGCCTCCGGGCACATTTTTGTCTATCTTGTCTGCTTTGTCTAAGTCTTCGGCCTTGTCAAAAATGGGTCGCCTCTAGGCTTTGACATTCACTCCCGTCATTCTTATGACTTTCGAGTTCTGTCAAAGAGGGCAATCAGAGACACCCCATTTTTGACCGACCTTAAGACTCAGACGTCATCAATTGAGCGCTTGGTGATGTTGCATATTGTGCTCGTTCTGAGGTTGCGGAGTCCCGGCTACGAGCCTTGCCTCCGGACTTCCGGACTCTTTTGTGCTTTGTCTCGGTTTGCGAACCAGGCTCCGTTTTCTCTGTTTTCTCTTCCCAAAGGGAGGGAGAGGTCTCGTAGACCATCTCTCAGTGGCCGTAGGCTACGTTTTGTGGTCGCAGGCCATTTTTCCCATTTCGGAGCCCGGTTCCCGGTTTTCGGAGCCGTCAGGTCGTGTGCCTCGGTTCGGGATCGTCTAACCATCTCCAATTGCCCTGGTTTTTGGCATGCATCTTATTTCCTCCCTTTCGAGGGACACTGTGGTCTGAGAGACCAACTTCGTGGTCAGACACCACTCCCGGTGCCTAACAGCCCACTTTTGGGGCCCCGAACTGTGTGTTTCGGCTCCCGAACCCTCATCTTGCATTTTTGGGCCCCAACCCGAACTTGAGATAGTCATATTTTGAGGTCCTTTTCATGTTTGATTAAGGACCTTTTACTGTTTGACATCTCCATCTGTCACTTGTCTCTTTACCTCTTTTTTAGGCCTGTTTTGCACGGTATTTTAGGCATACTTGTGGGCTGTTTTGAGCTTGGTTGTAAACTACAAAGTTTCTTATTTTGAGCCCCTCTTCAACTTTGTTGAAGGACTCTCGGCCATTTGATATCCGCAGCTATCACTTATCCCTTTAACCACCTTTTGGCCCTTTTTGGTGCACCCTTTGCTCAAGGCTTCTTGAGGAAGCCTTGACCCCTTGTCTTGGCTTCCTCAAGAAGCCTACCAGCTGTCTTAGCTTCTCCTAGAAGCCTTGGACCATTTGCACCCTTTGCCCCTTTTCATTTAGCTTCCTTGGGAAGCTTAGAGCCTTTTCTTTGTCTATATAAAGAGTTCTTCTTCTCCATTGCTTAGAGTTGGAGACTTTGGAACAAAAAACCAGAGAAATATATGTATATCTGATATATACATATACATCCCTCCATCTCTCAATATATCTCTCTCATTCCACCTCCAAACACCCTTGTTCTTGGGCCATTCCTTCACCACCACCTAGCACCACCACCACCACTCCATTTCCAGCGGCTTGGAGGTCTTCTCAGAGGCTAGGAGGCACTGTTTTTTCAGTCAAAAGGGCAGCCAAGAGTTAGTCTTCAAGGGTGAGTTCTCATTCTCCCTTTTCTAACCTTTTCTTGATCCATATCTAAGCCTTGCTTGCAAGCACTTTTGGGCTCCGACCCAAACTTCAAATAGTCTTATTTTGGGGTCCTCTCATTTTTGATTGAGGACCCCTTGCTGTTTGGTGATAGCATCTAGCACCTATCTCTTTACCCCCTTGTATGCCATGATTCTTGCATAGTATATTTGGCTGGTGTATAACCTGTTTTTGAGCATGTAATAAACTGTAAGTAGGCTTATTTTGAGACCTTCTTCAACATTTAAGAAGGGTTCAACCATGTTTGGTAACTCTATCTTGCACTTGTTTCATAATCTCTTCTATTTACCGTAATCTTGCATGCTTTGTTAGTCTACCATGCTTCTGTTTTTGGGTCTTCAACAGGCCTGAAAAGTGTCTTATTTTGACCCCCTCTACATGTCTCATGAAGGGTCTTTGACTGTTTGATGCACCCTTTATATACCTCATGTTGTGGCCTCATTTTGCCCTTGTTTTGCATGACATTTTGAGCCTATTTGTATACTGATTTTGGCTCGGCCATCTGCTTTAAATAGCCATATTTTGGGTCCCTCTACAACATTGTAGAAGGGCCCTCACTTGTTTGGAGCCTCCATGTATCGGTTATCTCTTTGCCCTCCTTGTGGCCCTTTCCTTATGGGATTTTTCCCATACTTGTATGTGTTTTTGTGGCCATGTAATAAACTGAAAAATGCTTGTTTTGGGACTGTCTAGCTGCTGTCTTCATACTTCATGTTCATATCTTGCACGTTTGGCATAGCTATAGGCCATTTCGGGTGCCAAAATTCACGTTTCGGGACTATTCCGTGCATCGGATGTACTTTGGCCATGATTCGGGACTGTTTTCCCCAACATTTCAGTGCTGAAATTCCATTAGCATGTTTGCATATCGTTTGCCATGCCATTTCATGCCTTTATGACATTGCCTCGGTTTGCGTGCCCGTGTGCACGCATTTCGAGGCACTTCATTTTCATCTCACGGCCTCTTATGTGAGTGTGGTTGAGGTTCTCTCATGTTAGTATAAGTCCATGTTTCATTGTATATGCCATCGTCTCGGTTTGCGTGCAAGTGTGCACGCATTTCGAGGCGCCTCATTTTCATCTTATGGCCACTGTTTTAGGCTTGTTTGAGGCTGTCTAATTTAGTTTAAGTCCATTCCCTCATGTGTTGTAGCATGCTTACTTTGTATGTGTTGCTTAGGTTATGTTCCTAGCATGTATACTTGCATGTTCATATTGCATGTTAGATTGCATGCTTAGGTTGCATTTGACATGCATGCTTTACCTCTTGAATTGAGTATGATAGAGGTTGAGCTCTTTGTTTGTTTATGTGCATTTCATTCCACATTGAAGTTGCACACTTTGGCTTCTTGGGCCATCATGCATTGAAATGCGTGATTGGTGGCCCCGGGGGTCGAGGGTCATGCTCCCTTGAGTCCATTGCATGATAGGGAGTGTGTCCGTGCATACATTTGTCCCAAAATTCCATACCATGCTCTGTTGCTGTCTGCTGCTTTGGAATTTAGTGCCGGCACTCTTGATCTTAAGGCCGACCTGCTTTGTTTGTGCCGATAATCTCAATTGCGGCCGGTGGCCAAACCTCGCCGAGATGGTCCAACCCTTGATAGGTGGTAATATTTAGGGTATGTGGAAGGTGTCGGGACTCGCAATTTTCGAGAGGCAGGCGAAAAGCAGAGAGGAACAGAGGCATGGTGCGGGTTCGGGCAAAGCGGACATCGAGCATGCATCATTCACGCATCCGAGGCGGTGTGGCCATTTTATTTCACATTTATTTATTCAGTAATTAGAATTTGTAATATTTATTCATTTATTTTGGGACTGTATTATTATTTTGGTCCCTCCGAGTGAGGGCGCAATTGTAATAAGTGTGGGTGAGTGTGTGTATGTCTTCCAACCCCCACTTCTTTCTTCCTTTTTATTTACCTGCTTATGATGGCAGATTACGGCATATTTAAATTAGCATACCTTATGCAATGCATGTGTGCATCCACGCATTTGTTGACATGCATCGGGCTCGGTACATCATACAAACTGCATCGTACTTTCAATTCCAAATTGAATACGTGATAGTTGTAGCATTTCACATGCCATGCTTAGGATAGCCGAGCCTGCCTAGATTACATCTTTGCATGTGTTGCATTAGACATTTCAATATGCTTAGGTCCATGTACTAGGTAAGCTTTTATGCTTTAGCATATCACATGCGTGTGAATGTTGCCATAACAGTATGCTTACCATGCGAACTAAGTGCTTATGTGAGATAAACTGTTTGAATGCCTGTGGGTGGAGGTTGGGTTGCTTGAGTTGGAAAACTCATTGAAATCCGTGTTTTAGCCTACTTGCGAGTAGCAAACTCCAAAGCATTTTCAAAACGAACGGATATGCAATGTTTATTTCCAAATTAGGCAATCTAATCTATACTTGTTTGCTGCGCGCATAACATAGTAATTCTAGGCTAATAATTGGAATAAGAACATGTAATGTTTTCAAAAACGGATATCACGGTTAGTAGAGGCCGATCTTCGGACCGGGCGAAAGGGGGTGCTCATAGCTGACCTTCCCCGATCGTACCCAAGCTCCCGAGCCAAGACCACTTTGGTGATGACGGACACGTGGCCTTCGGCACCGAGTCAGGGTTTCCTAAATTTCCCATTTTAAAATATTTAGGTGGCGACTCTGTAATCTGGCAAAGCAGTCCATGTTTGGCACTACTTTTCAAAATCTATTTTTCTTCAAAACGATTTGCCGGATTTGGACTTTTTGGTTCAAGATTAAGAACCGACACAAATTGAGTCCAAACTGTAGTGAGGTCCCTCCGCCGGACGTGCTACACATCCCACGCATATGTATGAATATCATTCAAATCCATCAACAACTACAAGTACACAACAGGAACTCTCATCTCGTTCTTGTCGCTAAAAAGTGTACATCCTAATAGAAATAGCAAATAAACTCTGGCAACACAATCTATGGATTCCTTGGTGTCTGAAACTTTGTAACCACTGAATTTGCTCCGTAACCACTCTAGCTTTATTGATTGTCCCCTAGCAGATGATAGCTCCTCAGTTGCTTCAGTATCATCAACTCCCAATGCAGCTACCACAAGTGCATGTGCCTATTGATCTGTCAAATTTGCAGCACTAACTGATCTACCTGTGATAGGGATCCCCAAGATGGTGCCCACATCATCCAATGTCATTGTCATCTTACCAACTATCAAATGGAAAGTATTTTTCTCTGGTTGCCATCACTCAACAAATGCAAACATTACAATCCTATTCATGAACCGATATGTGCAATGGACCAAAAAAGATAGGCCTGACTACTGCACAATGTCTTTAAAGCTTCTATTGTCAGTTCTTGACTACCACTACTACTTAAGAATCTTGGACACATGATTATAACACCTTAAGGGATTCCTCTCTTGCAAGGTAAGTAATAATTAACAAAAATAATGTGGTTCAATAAATAATTAAATGAATGAAACATGGAAAAATATATATATATATATATACTACCACCTTTTAATCCCGTATAGCTGCTGTAATATGTGCCTTGAAGCTCTTCAATACTGATGGATTTGATGGCCCTCTAGGAAACGGACCAGTGAGTACCTCTTCAGCCTGATCAACATCAGTAGCATCATCATCATCCCCTGAACCATTATCAATCACATCCTCTTCCAAGATTTGAGGTGCTTTCTCCAACACAATATCATCACCCCGACCTCTATCCTGACCTTGACCTCAACCTCGGGTACAAGCAGGATTTGTTAATGCACGACATCGTCTCTCTAAGGCAGTACGTGGAATACGCGAAGGATGAAACAGAAAATAATAAAGTTAATAGAAGTAACACACATCATTTATGTTAAAATACCCACACCTATGGAGCACCAACACTTCAAGAAAGGTGCCATAGCGGTGTTAGACGTAGGGACACGACAAGGATATGTATGGGACATGCCACGTGGCATGTCCCTTTATTTAATTGATTTTCTTTTAAGGGACATTACAAGGATATATATACACATTGAGTTAATGCTCATTTTTGTTAATTTTTTATTATTTGTCGATGTAATATTAATTTACATAGCAAATAAAATATATTTAAAAAATTATTTTTATCGTACTGTTTCCATTTGTTTGAAATCACCATGTCTTGTGTTCGTGTCTGTGTTTTTTTGAATCTTCACCTATATTACATGAACTAAGGTACATCTAATTCCCATGTCCAAAGTTTGAATTCAGTTCATCTAATTCCCATGTCCAAAGTCAATAGGACACAAAAAATCTTATAGACTGAAATGGTGGTCACTAGATATCATATAGGAGGTGTTCACTTAGAGGATTGGTCTGATTTTAAGGTAGACATGGGACCAAACGCTCCTTACAATTCAAAAAAATTTAGAACTAGAACCACAATATTGAAGATATGAAGCAAACTAGAACTGAACCATAAAAAATGGTTTGGTTCGGTTTGGTTATAAGATTTTAGGCAATTTCATTATGAAAAATCCCAATTATAAAAAGATCAATAAATTACAACATAACATAGAACCAACTTGAATTCAATTGTTTGCAATAGGAATAATGGTTATGTAAATTTAAGTTAATATTGTTTCATGAAAAAACATAAACTTAAAACAATGTTTGTGTGCGTCTATAAAGATATATTGGTTATATAAATTTATTAGTGTGAAAAAAATTAAGAACAACTCAATTGGCTAGCACATGCGAAGGCTAAGTTGAAAATTTAATGTTTGATTTTTTTTTTTCTTCTAAAACCTTTTACTCTACTTACTAAATTTAATATAAAAATAGGAAACAATTCAGTTCGGTTCACTATGGTTCTTTTGAGCCTTAATCTGCAAACTGCACCATAATCAAAGGTTTTTGATTATTTATAACTAGTAAAAAAAAAAAAAAACTAAACCGAACCATACAGTTTGGACCGGATCAATTTACTAGTTCTACTGGTTTTTTTGTGCACCTGATGCAGCCAGATTTTAGAAACTTTCCCAATGTGGGTTAGATTACAAAAAAAAAAAAAAAAAAAACATATATTGTTCGACAGTAAAACATTGAACAAATCCTTATAGTTCGACATTCTAGGTCCGAACAAGTTCAACAATAACAGGCCGGACAAAATGCTTTTGTTCGAAAGTCAAGTATCAAACTAAATGTTATTCGACAGATATCGCTCGTACAGATTTTGGGGTTCGAAATTATAGTGTCAAACGATTTGGAATTGATTCATTCAAATACAAGTTTCATGGCAATGGTAAAAAATACATAAAAGCCTAAAATCTAAGCCAAATGAGAACTCACCTACTGCTTTACTCCGTGTTGAGAACCACCAACGACGTCTTTACCACTGCTTTACTCTAAACATAACAATGGTCTTCACCGGTTTAAACAAAGAATGGAGGGGCAGATGGAAGAACGTGGGTGTGTGGGGGTGTGTAAGTGAGTGAGGGAAAAGATGGAAGATTGTGGGCAAATTGTGGGTGGGGTGTGTGGGGAATGGTAAAAATGGAAGATTGTGGTGTGTATTGAGCAAAATATTTATTTATCAAATAATTAGAGGTGTGCCTTGAGTAATGGTTTTCCTTGAGACAAAATGTGGTGTGTAAATAGAGGCACCCATGGATGGCTTGTATTTCGACACGCTTCTTCCACAATTGCCCATAGTTCTTTGAGAAATTTATTTTTAAATCCCATTTAGAGAACTTATAGCCCAATAAGTCCGTAAAGTATTCTTGTGTTCCATCTAATCCCATATATTTGAAATTATATTTCAATAGATCTTTTTTCTCATGTTAGAAGTATTATGTAGACTATTTTACCCTTATACTATATATCTAGAAGAGAGAGAATCATTTATTAGATACATTTATCATCTAGAAATAACTTATATTTTTATACTATATACCTTCATACACCATATAATTTATATATTATATAAAAAAAAAAAAAACCTACACCTAATCCATCCAATCTCATTCTTCATTCTCATTCTCACGCCTCTCACTCTATCTCAGTCTCTCTATGTCCATCTTCTTCTTCTTCTTCTTTTCTCCATCTCGAAGTTCTCTCTCCTCTCACACTCTCTCATCCCCTTCGTGTCGGGATGTCGCCGTCTTTCTTCTCTCTCTTCTCTCTCTCTCTCTCTCTCTCTCTCTCTCTCTCTCTCTCTCTTTATTGCTTTGTTTTTATTTTTTTTTTTTTTTTAATTTTTTTTAGTTTTTTTTTTATTATATTAAAGGTCAAGTTTTTGAAGTATTTTTCAAATTTTAGAATATATATCTATTATATTTCAAATTGATTACCTTTATTGCATCCCGGTTTGTGTATTTTTTTAGAATGTAATTCAATTTTTTATTTGAAATACCAAGATTATTATTTTATTTTTATTTCAAAATTTCACCCCTAGATACATTCATTTATGATATATATAAAATACTATATAAAAATATAGAAGATTAATATTTTTTTTTTAATTTTTTTTTGGCCTTAATGTGAGTGATTCACTTGATCAAAAATCTTCCTTCACCATTATTTTATAATAAGGTGTTGTCAAGGAAGAACATTTGGAAGAGAAGGTTAGTTGTATATATAGAATGATGATTGAGATGATGATGCACTCGCAAGAAAGATGATGGTAAATTGGTGATGAACAATCATTTTTTTTTTCATTATTATACATAAACCGTAGTCTCTTTGTCAGTTTGTTTAGTCGCTGATATTGTGTAGTTTATTCACTAGTATTATCTAGGCGTTGATTATATACATTTTTTTTATAAAAAATAAAAAAAAATTGCGTCAATATATATGAACTATTGGATATGTTTTATATGTTGTTTGATGATTTGTTGCATATTGTTTGTAACTATTATTATTGGTTGAGCAATCATTTTTTATTGCCATTGAACAACCAAAATAATCAATTTTTACTTTTTTTAATTTTGTTTCATGTTTGCACGTTGCAGTATGAATGTTCACTGGAAAAAAAAAAAAAAAAAAAAAAACACTAAAATGCCTAAGATATTGATTTGTGATTATATTTCAATTTTAAATAATGAATAACAATTTCAATCAAATAATTAAAGGCAAATTGACACAACTATTCAACGTGAAAAAAATCGCAATTGGAGAGCCTCCAATTGTGAAAAAAAAAAAAAAAAAACCACTGGTTAAGGTTACAAAATAATCCACTACGAAGATAAAAAGGACTTACACAATTGTACCCTCAATTACCTAGCGAATCCACACTTGAATTGAACCGACCTCGAAGTGCTTCTTCCACCACTGTCTTCACCTCAAAATTGTCTTGCCCAATGTTGAATCCATAATGTCAATGTTGAATCCATTACGATAAACCACTATGGAATCCACCAAAGCTTCAACCCAAGTTTTCCAGAATCCACCGGAGAACACCTCTTTCTTTTGTGAACGAAATAATAAGAACAACCCTTGATGTTTGAGAATCTATAGTTCATTGATCAATCGATCACTTTTTATACACCAAGGAAACTTATATAAAATAGCCACCTATAGAAAAACTTTGTCTTTTATTTCTCTCTAAGATTTTGGACTGCTTAAACCCTAAAAATACCGAACGACGCACTTTATAAAAAATAGAGCCACGAATACTGCTCGAGCACACACTTCACTGCTCGAGTGGTGTGACTAAAGGAGGTGCAAAATATATAGGTTGTAATGGTCTGAAAATCTCTCTTCGTTGCTCGAGCGGTCTTTCAAGGCATCTAGTACTCTTGTTTGCAGGCTTGAGATTCTGAGAGTTGGCTATGTTTGCTTAAGTGCAAAAGTGATCGCTCGAGTGGTCTGTTCGGGATCAGCAAGTATGAAACCCATTTTTGTGCATTTTCTCACTTTTCTCTCTTTTCTCTCATTCACCTTTTCATGTTCGAAAACCCTAGCCGCAATACCTTTGATTTCACTTCATTACACCTAAGATCCACCTTAGATCATTCAAGATTAGTGAAGGAAAAGGGTAGGTCATCCTTTTGATGGATAGAATTGCAGTTTTGTGGAGGTCTTTTCTTGGGTCCTCATAGTTTGCTCTCATCCTTGAGGTAGGGAGTTCTCTTGACTCTAATCATTTATGATTTCGTTTGATTATGTTGTATTATGGGAAGTATGGGTTGATTTGAGTTTAAAATCTTTGATTAAAATATGTCTATATTAAAAAATTGGAGTTTTTGCTCAAAATTTTGAAATACATAGAATGTTTTAAGATATTGATGAGTAATATTTGATGATTGGTGGATTTGATGATGAAATAAAGACAATTCCAAATTTTCTTGAAACCTAGATTTGGGATTTTGTTTTTAAATGAGGGTTTGAATTAAAATTGTACTTTATGTTGAAATTTCAATTAATCTTCTTGAGTATCCGTATATGGAATGAGATTGGTGTTATGATGATGTTAATGGAGGATTTAATGAAGTTGTTTTGGGTGGAAATACGAAAAATGTTGAAAGGTTCAATATATGAATTAGTATATAATTAAAATTGATGGCGGGGATGACTTGGGGACATGGAAATATATACTCCATCCATCCCAAAATATTAGTTCCTTATAGGGGTACAACTTGGGCTGGCTTAACCCAAGCAATCCGAATCCAGTCCAAATTTTTTTAGGGCTTGAACAAGATATTTTCAAATTTGGTATGGGTTTGGGCAAAAATTCAAAAACCCGAATTAAATTTGGACGGGCTTGGACAAAGACATTAAACAATCCGAAGCCCAAATTATACATATATAGATATATAAAAATATTAAATATATATAAATTATTAGCCAGTAAATGATATTAAAGTAATTTAGATTATTGAATCATATTGAATATATATTATATATACAAATAATACAAAATTTTATCTTTTTTTTATTCTTACTCATAAATTGTAAATACTACTATAGCAGCATCTCTCTTATGTTATATAAATGATTTATTTTGATGTTATTAATGATTCTCTATTTAAAAAAAAATGTAAACAAAGTCAAATATTAATAATTTAATACTATGGCTGCAACAAAAAAAAAAAGTTTATTTACAATTTGGGCAACTTGGGCAATTTGGGTTTAACTTAGGTTAGGCTTGAGCAGGCAACCTTGGGTTACAATTCGGGCCTGGGCAGGCTTGGGCAAGTCTCAGCACAACTTGGGCTTGACTTGGATAACCTCCCAACCCGCCCAAGTTGCACCCCTAGTTCCCTATTCCATTTTTTGTTGTTCCAAAATATTAGTCCGTTTTCAAAAATCAAGAACTAAAATAATATGAATTTCATATTTTACCCTTCTTTTAAATTCATTAATAATATAAAAGTATAATTATGACAATTGATATTCCTCAAAAAATGTACTATCAAAGGGTAATTTTAGAAAATCAATATTTTTAAAGTGCAATAATTGTACTACAAAAAAAAAATATTAGATTCCCCAAAAGGGACTATTATTTTGGGACAAAAGGAGTATATATTTCATATCGTATTCATAGAATTGATTTTGTGTGTAATTGAATTGGACTTCAGTCAAGTTACAATATTATGAACTCTTGCATCACATTGCATCCACAGGATGTTGGATTAAGTGTTGAGTTGTGTAATTGGGTGTGTGTAATTTTATAACGTGTTATGTGTATTGAGGTGCCCAAATGTCCTTGCGTTCTTGAAGGTCAGAGAATGTGGGAATGACATTGGTATATGGTTAAGGTGTCCAATTGCCCTTCCGTGCTTAGTGCCGATAAATGTGGGGCATACGGTTGAATAAATGTGTTGGGTGTCCAATTGCCCTTCCGTATTCGATGGCCGGTAAATGCAAATGTAATTTTTTTTTTTTAAATGTAACTAGTTTCCAATTGCCCTTCCGTGCTTGATGGCTAATAAATGTGGAGGTATTTTCAAAAATGTAGGAGGCGCCCAATTGCCCTTCCATGCTTGGTGGCAGGTAAATGTAGGGGTATTATGAGATATGTTTTGGGATTTTATAAAAAAAAAGGAAAAAGAGATGTTCTCAAGAAGAATTAAGGTCCAAGTATTGAGTCAATCGTGGGTTTAAAGTTTACATTGAGTATTGAATGTCAAACAAAGTTACAAGACTTGTACATTATGAGGTGTTGTATGAATATAACCAACATGAGCATTATATATATATATATATTTTTATAATGTGTTAAGTTTATTTCGTATTGAGTGTCATTGTTCACTCCCATTTTATGGGCTGGATATTTCCAAATTCTAAGTGATCAAGGTGTGACTCATTCATTGATAAGTATATAGAGTCCTAGATGGAACATTGAAGCCCTTTTGATATTTTATGTTTCAGCTACAGGCTTGCATGCTAAGATAGAATTTTATTTTCTTTGTGATAAAGAGCCTTAACCATGAAATGTGTAAGTCTCTAGGGTGATTTGATATATATATATATATATATGTATATATAAATATTTTTTTTTATAGTTTCTTACAGTGTAATTTGTTGTAATGTATGAGATGATTGATTTGTGAGAAATAGATGAGTTCTTGATCTATAATTTGTTATCTTTATTTATCTGAAATTTATTAAGGTTATGGAATTGAATGATAATTGTTAGGTTTTATTCTTGGCAATCCCATTTGAAAAAATTCCTTTCAGTTATAATTTTATTCAATCTTTTATTTCAGTGAGGCTATGAGTGTTTAGATGCGAATCCAACCCCAAATTGTGCCTATGCAGAGGAGTTTCTGATCTTAATCCTATCATGTTTGCCATTTCGCTGAGTATGTCGGGGATCGAGCTGCCCGGTTAGCTCGCGGGGGTCTAGGGGATAGCACCTCTTGGCGGGTTTGGGGCAACACCTAGGCGGGGTCGAAGGGTAATGCCCCCGAAGCAAAATGAAAAATTGCAATTGAAGTTGGTTTTTTGCTCGAGCGGCCATTCCTCCGCTGGAGCAGAGATGCAATTCGTTTAGAAGTTTCACTCACCTGCAAAAGTACTGGGAGTTTTTTTTTCCGCTCGAGCGGCCATTCCTGCGCTCAAGCATAGATCCGCTCGAGTGGCCATTCTTGTGCTCGAGCGGAGATTGCATATATGTTTTTTTGTAAATATGTGTTTCAGTCCGATTTTAGGATACGGTTTCCAGATCTTTTTCTTGGGTATTATGGTTTTCATCTTGGGCTTCTTTGCTTGTTTCCTTTGATATCTGTGAGAGTTTAATCATGAATTGAGTGAATTATATCAAAGGGTTTGTTTAGTTTGGTTTATTAAAAAAAAAAAAAAGTGTTATTCTTCAGTGGATTTTGTGGAATTTGGGCCTGAGGCTTTAGTGGATTCTAGAGTGGCTCATCATCGTGGATTCGACATCAACGTTGTGGATTCAACATTGGGTAGGACAATTCCAAGGCGAAGATCGTGGTGGAAGAGGCATATAGGGGTCGAGTCAATTTGAGCGTGGAGGTGCTTTTTCCACGTTAATTCCTTTTGTCTTCTTAGTGGATTGTTTTGTGACTGGCCAGTGGTTTTTCATTACAATTGGAGGTGCTCCAATTGTACTTTTTCCACGTTAAAATCATTGCGTCGATTTGTCTTGATTTTTTGATTGGGATTGTTATGTACTGCTTAAAATTGATACATAATCACAAATCAATACCTAGGGATTTCTAGATTTTTCAATAATAATGGATTGGTAACTAATAAAATGATGTTAATTTTTGAGGCGTTACATAGGTTGACGGCTCGAGTATAACATTCATCGCTTAAATAGTAAAACTTGCTTCCCAGAAAGCCTCTAGATCACAAGCTCCTCAGCATATATACAATTCGAGTTAGATTCACATCTAAACACTCACATCTTCATTGAAACATAAGAGCGAATAAAATTACAACTAAAAGGAGTTTTGTTAAATTGGATTGCCAATTACAAAAATTTAACATTTATATTGGTATGAATTTAGTTTTTTTTTTATATATTTTTTATTTTTAAGGTTAGTTGTATGTTAATTGTAAATCGTGAACATTAATATTGTATTTTGATATGAATTTTTTTTTTTTGAAGGTTAGTTGTATGTTTGTTATTTTTGTTACTATACTTGTTGGTTGAACAATTATTTTGGTTACCAATGAACAATCAAAATAATTGATTTTCACTTTTTTCAATTTTATTTTATGTTTTCACGTTGCAGTGTAAATGTTGACATTGGTATAAGTTTAGTTTTTTTAACGGTGATTGTATGTTAATTGTGAACTGTGAACATTCACATTGTATTTTGATATTAGTTTTATTTTTTTAAAGTCTAGTTGTATGTCTGTTGTTTATTGTAAATATTTACATTGCATTTTGATTTTCGTTTAGATTTTTTGTTACATTATTTTTAAATTTGTACATTATAAAAAAGTATGAAAATAGGATATTTATTAGCTTCCTTAATTTTAAAAAGGTAAGATTTTAAATAAGATATTTATTAGCTTCTTTGATTTTCTCCTAATGTATAGATTATAATTCAAATGAGATAAGTATTCAAACTACAGTAATTTTCTCATAGTTCTAGTTTACATTTTATAATAAATCTAAACTTGAGATTTTTGGTCTTTTGAACAACTGCATAACTAAATGAGTTATTAAAAATTAACTTAAACTAACTGGTATATAAATATTAAAAATAGAATTTTTGAAAAAATTTCCCTAGATCTTTCACTGTGGTGATCATATATGTATAATTTATTTATTTTATACGTATATTATGTGAATACTTAAACATGGCTCTGATACCATTACTGAACAACAAGAGAATACAGTAGCCGTACCAGAAAATGAATCCGTCACCTCTATAGGAAATACAATATCCTCTTTAGCCGAAGCAGCTGAAATGGTAGCTTACCAAGATGTTAAGGAAGCCCTAGATAAATGGACCATACCTGCAGTAGATCCGAAAACAATTTATAAAAAAGGTAAATTTCAATTCTTCAGTAAAACAATCATTAAAACTTTTGAGCATGCATCTTGCATCCAAAATAATGATGAAATAATCCGATTAATTCATATTAATGATTTTATTCCGTTTGTTAAAGGCTATAAGTACATCCATATAGGATTAGTACAAATAGCCTTTAAACCATTGACTCTTTTAGGTCAAAATACCAGCATACAATGTACCCTTCGGGATGGTAGATGCCTCAATTGGAGAGCATCACTCATGGGAGCTATAGAAACCAGTTTATCCCATGGACTAGTGTATTTCAATGTATATCCGAATTTAAGTATTTCAATGACAGATGCAAATATATCAGATGTTCTTGAACTTAGAGTTCTTACTCATGGGTATGAGTATAAACTAGGATCCCCTCCATTTTCGGTTCATTCCAGAATTTACATTAAGGCTTTAACAACTTTAAATCCTTATGTTCGAAAAAAGACTGAAAATGGTAAAACAGTATTAATTGAAACTAATCTATACAGTAGCCAGGTCGCTGTACCTAGGCAAATTCCGTGGTCACAAATAACCTTTCCAGATAGGTGGCATATTCCAAATGCCGTACCTCCACAACCGATAATTCAACATAACATAGATGATGTTATTCAAACACAAGGAGGTAATGTTTATCTCCAATTCCAGCGACCCATGCTTACCCGAAGTACTTCTTCTAATGCTAGTTTTAGAACAGCTCCTAGAAGCTTATCTAATAATAGCTTTAGAACTGCGAATAGAAGTTTTTCCAACAACAGCTTTCAGTCAATTCCTCCGTATAAGGTTGATTTACCTGAATCCAGCAGGCAGTCAGTAGACTCTCTGCAGATACCAGACAGACCACCAAGTAGACCTTCTAGTGATCCCCAGGAAGATCAACTAGATCCTATGACATCAGAAATACAGGGTATCAGATTATCTAGAAATCGAATCCCTCATGGTGTCTATACTGCACCAATTCAACCACCAGGAAGCCCAACGGCTAGTGATATGAACTTTGAAATTTAATGGATTTTACATCAGGTAGTGAAAATAGGAAATTAATAAACCAGGAATTTTATCAGGAGAAAAATAAAGAATTTCGAGAATGGTATTTTACCACTTATAAGCCAGAACAATTAAAACTGTATAAAACTCAATATTATCAACATCTTGAGTTACATCAGAAAATAATACCATTTAAAGAATGGTTTCAAGCTGAGACCCAACCAAAAAGTACAGCTATAGAAGACCAGTATAAAACCTGGACCACAACAGATGGCCAAGCAATTAACTCTATTCATCCGCCTCCACAGGCTTTAGAGTTAGTACCTAATGGTGAAACCACCAGACAACCATTAGTAGCCACTGCATATATTGATGCACAAGCTGGTCGGTTTACTAAAAATGAGTTTGCTCAACTCAAAGATTTTAGTATGACCATCAGACAACATAATTATACTAATCTGATTTGTCAAACAATGAGTAAACAGTTAACCAGAATTGAAGACATAGTTTCTACCTTTAAAGATAGAAGCTTAGCTCCACCAGTAGCTGGAACTTCACCCCTTCATCCCGTCTCTATCAAACCATCATTAGAGCTTCGTAACTTTAAGTTAAAAGCTGCTGATACCGAATTTATGGACACTCTTCTACAGAAAATGCAACATCTCAATGTTCGTCCTCCAGAACCTCCACAGGAATCATCTAGTGGAACTATTAATATGCTTAGATCCGAACCCCAAATTGATGATGCATTATCACCAGAACAGATAAACGAAATTCAAATGAATTTTCAAGAATCGTCTTCTATCAACAAGGTTCATTCTTATAGTCCATCAAAACTACAATTTTTACTTCACACCAGAAACTATTACGCCAGACCCACTCCACCTGACCTTCTCTATGAAGAAACCTATCTTAATGACCAGAATAGTTACCATGGTAAGACCATTTATGAATGGAACATAGATGGCGAATCTGAATATGCAATTCTTAAAAAACTCCATCAGATGTTAATGTTTGCAACTGTATGTCGTCAATACAGTAATCAGGATCATGCTATTGCCAAATTCATTATCAATGGCTTTACCGGGCAACTTAAAGGCTGGTGGGATAATATTATCTCTTTTGCCCAGCAACAGGAGATTCTTAATTCCGTTAAAATGGAAGTAGATCCTACTACCCGACAACCTGTCCAACAGCAAGATGCTGTTTATACACTCATCCAAACTATCATCCTCCATTTTATTGGAACCAGTACTAGTTCTCAGGATCGGAGTAGGGAACTCCTCCAAAATCTGCGCTGTCCATCCCTTACTCATTTTCGCTGGTATAAGGATGTTTTCGTCATCAAGGTGATGCAACGCCCTGATGCTAACAGTGATCATTGGAAAGCCAAATTTGTTGATGGCCTTCCTACCCTTTTTGCCGAACGCATTAGGAAAAAACTTTGGGTCCGCCATGACCGGATGTCTATTTCTTATGAACAGTATACTTATGGACAACTTTGCTCCGTAATAACTGATGAAGGACTTGCTTTGTGTAATGATCTCAAACTTCATTACCAAATGAAACAGCAGAATTTAACAGGCAGAAAAGAGTTAGGTGAATTCTGCGACCAGTTTGCCTATGAACCTATGATTCAATATCCACAAAAATCTAGGCCGATATCGCATAGAAAACCTTCAAAACCTTATCGGAAATCAAGGAAGTATAGCCATCCTAAAACCAGTAAGAAGTTTTCTTCTAAAAAATCTTCAACCCGTAAATCCACAGGAAAAAGAAAAGATAAAACAGAAGTGAAATGTTATAAATGTGGACAAACAGGACACTATGCCAACCGTTGTAAATCCAAAGCTAAATCTAAGATTAATGAATTAATCTTTGATGAAAACTTAAAGAACAGCTACTTAGTGCTTTAGAAGCAGAAGAGAATTCATCCAGTGAAGAGTTCCCATCAGAAGATGAAATTAATCAGCTATATTCGACATCCTCCACAAGTGATGACGAACCAACAGAATCTTGTCCTTGTAGTACTAATCAGGAACAAATATCAGAAATTAACTACTGGAAGTCCATAGTTGAAATGAACGGTTTACATCTAGGAGAACCTAGTAGTATTAATGTTTTAACAGATACCCAAAGAGATATGCTTGCTGTCGCAGACCAGATACAAGATCCAGAAATAAAATTAAAATATTTAAAAATGTGTTATGAGCACCAACAAACAGTACAGGAAACACCTAATATACCCGATTACTCTTATAGCTTGAAACATGTCGTGGATAGAATCCAAGCTAAACCAGTTATTGAGCAGCCAACAACCATCCCGGATTTAAAAATGGAAATAAATGTTCTAAAAACAGAAGTAAAGCATTTACAAACTGCTAGTGCAGCAGCCATTAAAGATATTAAATATCTTCATACTCAGTTACCACAAAAACAGAAAGAAATAGTTCAAGAAACTGAACAGAAACTTGAATCTAAAGATGAAAATAACCAGTATTTGTTACTAGTAAATCAGGTTACCTTTCAGAAATGGTATATAAAGATATCCTTCATGATCAAACCCGATTTTATTATCAAAGATGCTATTGCTTTAGTAGATAGCGGAGCAGATATGAACTGTATCCAAGAAGGTATAGTTCCCACCAGGTATTTTGAGAAAACTACTCAGAGTCTAACCAGTGCAAGTGGCAATTCCATGCAAATCAGGTATAAAATTCCAGAAGCCTATATTTGCAACAATGAACTCTGTCTCCCAACATCATTTGTTTTAGTCAGAAATCTTGCCACAAATATAATTTTAGGCACACCATTTTTATGTCTCCTAATGCCTATTCAAAAAATTGACTCAACCGGAATTTACTCCCAATTGCAGGGAAGAGCTGTTATTTTTGAATTTATTACACAACCATATACTAAAGAATTAGATCAAATTCGTGATCTAGTTACTTTTAAACAGAATCAAATTAATTTCTTATCTAAGGAAGTTTCTTTTTTAACAACAGAACAAAGGTTACAACAACCTTCTTTGCAACAGAAAATTAAACTAATTGAAAATGAATTTCAAACAGAAGTTTGTGGTACTATTCCTAATGCTTTTTGGAATAGGAAAAAATATACAGTTACTTTACCATATGAACCCGATTTTGATGAAAAATATATTCCAACTAGAGCTCGCCCTAGTCAACTGAAAAAGGAATATATGGAATTATGTAAAACAGAAATTCAAAGTCTTTTAGAAAAAAAACTCATCCGACCCAGTCACTCCCCTTGGAGTTGTACCGCTTTTTATGTTAATAAAAACGCTGAAATTGAAAGAGGTATTCCTCGCCTTGTTATCAATTATAAACCGTTAAATGATAAATTAAAATGGATCAGATATCCTCTTCCGAATAAAAAAGATCTTTTGGATCGTTTACAGGATGCCATCATATTTTCCAAATTTGATTTAAAATCAGGATATTGGCAAATTGAAATTGCAGAACAGGATCGTTACAAAACTGCATTTACAGTACCATTTGGCCATTATGAATGGAATGTAATGCCCTTTGGACTTAAAAATGCTCAATCTGAATTTCAACATATTATGAATGACATTTTCAATCCGTTTTCTGAATTTACTTTGTCATATATTGATGATGTATTAATTTATTCTTCATCAATTGAGCAGCATATTAAACATCTTAATATTTTTAAGCATGTTATCCACAAAAATGGTTTAGTGCTCTCAGCACCAAAAATGCAACTGTTTCAGACAACTATCAGATATCTTGGACATAATATTTCAAATGGAAGTATTATTCTGATCAACCGCAGTATTGAGTTTGCTTCTAAATTTCCTGATAAAATTAAAGATAAAACTCAATTACAAAGATTCTTAGGAAGTCTTAATTATATCCGTGATTATTATCCTAATGTTGCAGCTGATTGTAGCATTCTCTTTACCCGACTCCGGAAGAATCCTCCTCCTTGGGGAGACGAGCATACTGCAGCTGTACAAAAAATTAAGGCAAAAGTTAAACAGTTACCATGTTTACAGTTACCTAATCCCAATTGGAAGAAAATAGTTGAAACCGATGCTTCCAATGAAGGATTTGGTGGGATTTTAAAACAGCTTAATCCTAAAACCCAGAAGGAAGAACTATTAAGGTTTCATTCTGGACATTGGAATAAAGCCACTTTAAATTATTCCACTATTAAACAGGAATGTTTAGCCATTGTTAAATGTGTTTTAAAATTCCAGGATGATCTTCTAAATCAGTATTTTCTCATCAGAGTTGATTGCTCTGCTGCTAAACAGATTTTCAAAAAGGATGTTAAAAATTTAGCATCTAAACAGATATTTCTTACTTGGCAAAGTTATTTATCCAATTTTGATTTTGATATTGAACATATTAAAGGTGAAAATAACTCTTTGCCTGATTTCTTAACCAGGGAATATCTGCAGAAAACTGCTCCTGAAGAGGAGCATGACCAGTAGAGGCCATCGTGGCCGAGGACGTGGCCGAGGAGGTCACACCCCTCGTTACGAAACAGAATATCCAGCTGTAACAAGCCCGCGAGGGACCTCGCTACAGTTCGGACTCGATTTTGTTGCGGTTCTCAATCTTGAACCAAAGAGTCCAAATCCGGCAAATCGTTTTGAAGAAAAACAGATTTTTTTGAAAGAAGTGCCAAACATGGACTGCTTTGCCAGATAACAGAGTCGCCACCTAAATATTTTTAAAATGGAAAATTTAGGAAACCCTGACTCGGTCTTAGCGTGTTAAATCATCACCAAAGTTGGCTCGGGAACTTGGGTACGATTAGGGAAGGTCACATCGTGAGCACCCCCTCTCGCCCGGTCAAAGACCGGCCTCTACTAACCATGATATCTGTTTTTGAAAACTTTGTGAGTTCTTATTCTGGTTATTAGCCTAGGTTACTATGTGATGCTCGTAGCAAACAAATATAGATTGGGCTGTCTGAATTGGAACAAAACATTTCATGTTTGTTTGTTTGATTGAAATTGGTGTGATGGTGCTACCCGCAGGTAGGCTAAAATGCGGATTTGCCACCCTCAGGTGGGCTTAGGAAAACAATGATGTTGCCACTATCTAGTGGGCTTAAAAAAAAAACAAACAGTCAATGAATTGTCCCAATTCAGATAACTCAACCTCCACCCACAGGCATTCAAGGCAGTTATATCACATAAGCATTTAGCCTCATGGTAAGCATGCTCTTCATGGCAGTCACTCACACGCATGCAAGGATGCTAAAGCATAAAACTCACCGAGTACTCCAAGCCAAAACAGAAGCTGATTAGAAATCATGCATGATCCTAAATATGCAGAATGCCTAATGCAACACATGCAAAGATGCAAACTATAGCAGGCTCGGCTATTCTAAATATGGCATATGGAATGTTACAACTATCAAGTACTCAATTTGAAATTGAAATACAAGTGCAGTTTGTATGATGCGCCGAGCCCGGTGCGTGCAAAAACAGATGAATAATGCAAACATGCTGTCATACTGTATGCTAATTGAAATATGCCCTATATCTAACCATTGTAAGCGGATAAATAAAAGGGAGAAAGAAATGGGGGTTAGAAGACATACATCACACTCACACACCCTTATTACAGTTGTGCCCTCGCGCAGAGGGTCTGAATAAATAATACAGACCTGAATAAAAGAATATTACAGTCCGAAATATTACAGTCCGAATAATATACAAAAATCCTAATTAATTTACAAATTAAATGAGAAAAACTGGCATGCAAGCCAGGGACCGCCTTGCTTCTGATGAATAATGCATGCCGGGCTACTTCGACGCGGAAATCCACTGGGATGCCCCAATTAGCCTCTGTTTGCAGTATTTTTCGGAATGCGCGCCGGACTCCGGAAATCTGCTGATCCTTAATTTTGCTGCAACAGAGAGCAGAAAAAAGGCATAGCAATGTATTTCACGAATATATGCATGCCTCGATCCTTGTGCCGTCAATCACGCATACCGATGCATGATGGCCGAGGAATCGGATTGCACAACTCAATATAGGATGAATGCAGATGAATGCTACAACAGAACCTAACTCCATCATGGGTAATCCGGAGTGTCGGTGACTTGGGAATTGAGACACACTCCGTCACTCGGAGTACGGAATGTACCTCGTTTCCCATGCCCGGGCTAACGCCTATCCCGAACACGATGCAATATGCATGGTATGCATGAAATGCAGCTAACGTGTGATATAGCATGCACAATGCTATGAAAGTGAGATGTCTCGAAATGCGTGTCCACGGGCACGCATACCGAGAAAAATGCATGAATGCAATCTAAGATACAACCTAGTATGCACAATGCGGACGAAAACGAGATGCCTCAAAATGCGTGCCCGCGGGCACGCAAACCGAGGAATGTATGAAATGCAAGTCTGATAAAACTGAAATGCCTCGAAATGCGTGCCCACAGGCACATAGACCGAAGCGATGATGAAATGAGAAAATCGGATAAAACTGAAGTGCCTCGAAATGCGTGCCCACAGGCACGTAAACCGAGGCGATGATGAGATGAGAAAATCAGATAAAACCGAAGTGCCTCGAAATGCGCGCCCACAGGCACGCAAACCGAGGCAATGATGAAATAGAAAATCGGATAAAACCGAAGTGCCTTGAAATGCGTGCCCACAGGTACGTAAACCGAGGCGATGATGAAATGAAAAAATTGGATAAAACCGAAGTGCCTCGAAATGCGTGCCCATAGGCACGTAAACCAAGGCAATGATGAAATGAGAAAATTGGATAAAACCGAAGTGCCTCGAAATGCGTGCCCACAGGTACGTAAACCGAAGCGATGATGAAATGAGAAAATCGGATAAAACTGAAGGGCCTCGAAATGCGTGCCCACAGGCACGTAAACCGAAGCGATGATGAAATGAGAAAATCGGATAAAATCGAAGTGCCTCGAAATGCGTGCCCACAGGCACGTAAACCGAGGCAATGATGAAATAGAATGAAAAGGCATACGGAATGCCACGATGGGCTTACACCAACATGGGAGAGCCTCAGCTCACTCACATAGGAGGCCGTCGGATAAAACAGAGGTGCCTCATAGTGCGTGCCCACGGGCACGCAAACCGAGGCAATGCACTAAAGCATGAAATGACATGGAAAATGATATGCAAGCATGCAAACCAAATTTCAGCAGCTAAATAAAGGGGAAAACAGCCCCAAAATGATACGAAATGACAATCAATGCATGAAATCATCCCGAAATGTAATTTTAAGTGCCCGAAATGGCCTACGGCTATGCTAAACATGCAAAATTGGCACATGAAAGCAAAAACAGTAGCAAGGCAGCCCCAAAAATAGCATTTTTACAATACAAAACATGGCCAAATTGTGAGCATAGATATGGCAACAATGGCATGCAAAAATACGGGAAAAGAGGGGAATTACAAAGCAAGTGGTATTTACAATGCTCAAACCCAAAAAATCAGTTCTACAAAACTAAAGAGGGACCAAAAATATGTATATTTACAATAGATGACAGCCTCCAATTCAGTGTGTAGATAGGCTCAAAATGGCATGCAGTATAATGAGCTAACAAGGGCTATAAAGAGAGGTACCATAAGCAATGACCAAACAACTTAAGACCCTCAATAAAACTTGAAGAATAGACCAAAACAAGACACTTTATAAGCCTGATGAAGGCTGAAATCCGAAGCTAAGCAAGCCTAACAAAGCATGCAATTTTACGGAAAAATGGGAGAATACAAAGGAAGTACCAAAACCAATCATCAAATGGCCTAAGACCCTTAACAAAGAATGAATAATGGACCAAAGGCACTCTCTAGGCCTGATGAAGGCTGAAATCCGAAGCATGGTGAGCTTAAAAAAGCATGCAAAATGGGAGTGGAACAAGAATTCAAAGCAAGTGATATGTAGAGCAAGAAAACCAGGTTGTGCCCTTATTCAATGTTGAAGAGGGGCTCAAAATAAGCACAATATCAGTATGTTGCATGCTCCAACTCAGATTACAAATAGGCCAAAACAATTATGCAATTTTACGGTAAAATGGAGGAATTACAAAGGAAGTGCATGCTAGAATCACCAAACATGGTGGATCCCTTCTTCAATGTTGAAGAGGGGCTCAATATAAGCCCACTAACAGTTTACATCAGTCTCGAAATCAGATTACTCATAAGGCAAATAAAGCATGCAAATTAATGGCCTAAAGAGTGATATTGAAGGAAGTATATCATGGAGACACCAAATGAGGTTGAGCCCTTCTACAATGTTGTAGAGGGGCTCAAAATAAGCACAAAACCAGTAGGGGTCAAAGCCCAAAACAAAAAGGAAATAGGGTAAAGAATTGATGCAAGAAAATGCTAGAAAAAGGGACTTAATGACTTACCCTTGAAGACAAGTCTTTTGCTTCCTCTTGCCTTGATGAAAGTTGCTTCTAAGCCTCTAAGGAACCCCTCCTTGCTGCTGGAAATTGAATGGTGATGGTGAGGCTTGGGGTTGGTGAAGGAATTAGCTAGGGACTTGAAGTTCTCTTAGGAATTTGGAGATGAAGATGGAGGCTATGGGAGATGAAGCCTTGAGGTCAATTGTTCCAACCCTAGCAAAGGAGCAGTTGGACCCTTTAAATAGGCAAGAAAATGGTGTAAAAGGGGAGGGAAAAGCACCCAAGCTTTCCCTCCCAAAATATCCCCCGGATGCCCGGGATATTTTGAAAAATATCCGACAATTTGGAAAGGGCGAAAGCGAAGTCGGCCAGTAAAATTTCTGGGAGGTGGCCGGCCGGCCACCCCACCTGGTCAGCCAGCCACTCACCCTGGCCAGCCGGCCATGGACCAAAAATGAAGGGCAAAAATTCTGGCCGACCACCATGCAATGGTGTCCTCCCATGTGTGTAGAATAAGGCCCCAAGGTCGGAAATTGGCAACACTGAAGCAGGAGCCACAACATAGAGCTTGAAGGAGGGGCTCAAAAATGAAATCCACAATTTCTGGCCGACCACCAACTTTTAGGGTCCTCCCAGATGTGTGGAACAAGGTTCCAAGGTTGGAAATTGGCAACACTGAAGCAGGAGTCACAACATAGAGCTTGAAGGAGAGGCTCAAAAATGAAACTCTGAATTGCTGGCCGACCAGTAGTTTTTAGGGTCCTCCCATGTCCCTTGATTACAGATATGCAGCTTTGGTCGGAAGAAAATATCCCCAGGGTGTTCAACATTGGCCCGGAAGTGAGCAAAATGGGCGCCGGAAGAGCGAAACTGGTTATCTGGGATAATTGCTGGCCTCCCACCCCCCAGTGATCTTCCTGGTGTTGAAACAGAGGTACCTACCAAAATTGAACAAAAACGAATGAGAAATGAACGCTCGGGGCCCAAACCGCCAGCCGGTCCCAAAATGGGTGCAGTGCGGAAGTGGCATACGGCGAAGTGAGTGTCTGCGACCCGGTGTCGTCGAGAATGACAAAGCAGGTTCTGCCAAAAATCGGAGAAAAGCGATGCA
The DNA here is from genome assembly GCA_025200525.1 of Camellia lanceoleosa. Taxonomy (NCBI): domain Eukaryota; kingdom Viridiplantae; phylum Streptophyta; class Magnoliopsida; order Ericales; family Theaceae; genus Camellia; species Camellia lanceoleosa. The sequence goes on along the minus strand of CM045767.1, from coordinate 21,696,738 downwards.
AAATGAATGCTCGGGGCCCAAATCACGCGATTGGGTCGAAAATCGCTCTGAGCGAAAATGGTGTTCGGCCACGAAGTGGGCATCAGAGGCCCCAGTGTTCCTCAGAATGACAAAACAGAGGTGCATGCCAAAAATCGGAGAAATCAGAGATGGTTGGGCGGTCCCGAGCCGAGGTACACGACCTGATGGCGCCGAAAACCGGGAACCGGGCTCCGAAATGGGCAAAATGGCCTACGGCCACGAAATGTAGCTCACGGCCACCGGGAGATAGTCTACGGGACCATTCCCTTCCCACAGGAAAGAAAACAGAGGAAACCGAGTCTGGTTTGCAAACCGAGACAAGGTATAGAAGAGAGTTCGGAAGTCTGGAGGCAGGGCGCACGGCCGCGACTTTGAGACTTCTAAATGAGCACAGTATGCAACATCACCAAGTGCTCAATCGGTGACGTCTGAGTCTTAAGGTCGGTCAAAAATGGGGTGTCTCTGATTGCCCCTCTTGTGTAACACGAAGTCAAGAAGTGATATAACACGTCCATGGGGGACCTCGCGTTCTGATTCGGACTCCCTTTGTGTCGCGGTTCTAAATCTGAACCAAAGAGTCCAAATCCGGAAAATCGTTTGAGAAAACAGATTTTTTTGAAAAGTAGTGCCAAACATGGACTGCTTTGCGGATTCTGAAGTCGCCACCTAAATATTTTTTAATTGGGAAATTTAGGAAACCACGACTCGGTCTTAAGGCCACATGTCCGTCATCACCAAAGTGGTCTTGGCTCGGGAGCTTGGGTACGATCGGGGAAGGTCAGCTATGAGCACCCCCTTTTGCCCGGTCCGAAGACCGGCCTCTACTAACCGTGATATCCGTTTTTGAAAACTTTATGCGTTCTTATTCCGGTTATTAACCTAGAATTACTATGTGATGCGCACAACACAAAAGTATAGACTAGATTACTTAACTCGGAAATAAACATTGCATATCCGTTTTGTCTCGAAAAACGTGTTAGATTTTGCTACTCGCAAGTAGGCTAAAATACGGATTTCAACGGGTTGTTCCAACTTAGGCAATCCAACCTCCACCCACAGGCATTCAAACAGTTTATCTCACATAAGCACTTAGCCGCATGGTGATCCTACTGTCATGGTAACATTCACACGCATGTGATATGCTAAAGCATAAAACTTACATTGTACTCCGTGCCAAAACAAGAAACTGGTTAGCAAGCATGCATGACCTAGTTCATGTTAAGTGGCTAATGCGGCACAGGCAGAAATGCAATCTAGAGTAGGCTCGGCTAACCCTAAACATGGCATGTGAAATGCGATCAAATAGCATGTATTCAATTTTGGAATTGAAAATTGCGATGCAGTTTGTATGATGTACCGAGCCCGGTGCATGTAAACAAAATGCATGAATGCACGCATGCATTGCATAAGGTATGCTAATATAGACGTGCCCTAATCTACCATAAGCAGGTAAATAAAAGGGTTAGAAAGAAATGGGGGTTGGAAGACATACACCCACTCACGCACACTTATTACAAATTTGCCCTCGCTCGGAGGGACCAAAATAATAATACAGACCGAATAAATAATTAACTAAACTAGCTAATTAAATATTACAAACCAACTAAATTAATTAAATTAAATAATTAATCTAATTAAGCATTAAATGCCTCGGGATGAGGGCTAACTGCAGCGCGCGTGCCCGGGACTCGCTCGGAACCCAGTTGCCATAGCACTGTTGCCTCTGTTTATACTGCCATACTCCTCTGAAAATCGCCAAAGTCCCAGGATTGCTTCTCTGAGTGCTGTGGAACACCATCGGCTAAGGGGAATGGCCACCGGCCAAGGGAAATTACCACCGGCCACAAATTATGCTATCGGCCAGTCATTCTTTGCCGGTCGGCACTTAACAGTGCCGGTCGGCCAAAAATTGCTGCAGAACCTGCAATTTGACAGCAGCAGAGGACAAGCAGTGTATGGCATGGCAATTCAAAGCATGTATGCAGCAAACACATCCCACATCATGTTATGGACTCAAGAGGGCATGTGCCTCGATTCCCGGACCACCAATCGCGCATTTCCATGCGTGATGGCCCGGAGAACCAAGAATGCAACTTCGCTTTCAAATGCATGCAAAACACGTAGGCACAAAAGAGGTGCCAAATCTCTATCAAACTCACTTCAAGAGGCTTGGCATGCATGTCAGTGCAACAAGGCGCTAAGCATGTTATCTACTATGCCACATGGACAATGCGAGGCACTTATATAAGTATGCAAGTAAGCGTACAAGGCAAGTATGCAAACTAAGCAATGAGATGGACTTACACACGAATTGGGCAGCTCTAACAAGGCTCAAAACAATGGCCAAAGTGCCTAGAAATAGAGACTAAACACACGCACACACATGCACATGTTAAGGTCCAAACCCAAGGCATACAAAGTCAACTCTCATGCACACTTTAAGAGACACAAACATGGACTAATAGCATGCATGAAAAGCTCTGAAATTCATGTTAAGCATGATGCCAAAACATGCAATGAAGCAAGCCAAATATACAACAAATGGCCCAAGTCTTGAAACAAGCCATGAAGGCTTAAACCAAGGGCAAGTCCACCAAGCCTCACAAGGCTAAGGGGACTCAAAACAGGTCACAAGCAGACCTAAATAAAGCCTAAGGAGCACCTAGATGGCATCTAAGAGGCTCAAGTAGAAAGGCATGCAACATGACAAAAACATGGAGCATTCAACACATGCTTTTAAAGCATTAAAGAAGCAACTAAAGCATGCATACAAGCACACCAAAAAGTCTGAAATAACATGCTAGATGGTTCCAAACTATCAAAAATGAAGTAAGCATGGCATGCTATACACTCATACTCTCAAGACCAACAAGCCAAATGCAAAGGAGCTATAAGATACAAGTCATGATCGACCAAAACGACTATGGACAGAGCTAAAGCATGTCAAAATAAGCATACAAGCTTCATGGATCTAGGCCTAAAACATGCTAGAAAGAAGGCATACAAACCTAGAGCAAGTTAAGGCAATATAGGGCATTACAAAGCAACCATGCAAAACATGCAAGGAGTGCTAAAACCAACTTGAAATCATGTTATAACATGGCAATATAAGCATGGAAAACAAGTCAAACATGCTCAACACACACTCAAGCATGATGCTCCATAAGAGAGCAAAATTTGCCCTTTTCAAGGACATCAAGGAGAGGGGATGGCCCTCTCCTTCTTGAGACTTCAAGGCATGCTCTTCACCACTGAAATCCCTCAAGATTTCAGTGGTGAAGAGATCCTACCACCAAAATCTCGGATCTCTCCAAAATAGCACAAAAAGGGACCCTTTTCAAGGTCTAAAGGGGGTCAAACCTCCCCAAACCACAAAACACTCTTAATATACAATAAAGAGGGTTCAAAATCAGGACTTTTTTGTGTTATATGCTAAGCACAAAAACAGTCCTAAGCTAGGTAAAAAGAAGGTGCAAAAATGGGGTAAAAAGGGAGTTAAGTTCTTACCCTTGTAGACCTCTTCACAAAGCTTGATGTTGTGGCTTCTTTGGACTCAAAACCAGTCAAGAACTTCAAGAATAAGCTCTGATTTTCAAGAATACCAAGAAAAGGTGGAAGACTAGGTGTGTTAGTGCAATAATATGAACTAAAACACCTAGAAAGCAAAAGAAAAAGGGAGAGATAGGATGTGTATCTATCTTAACCCTAAAACCAGAGCTTGGTTCCCTCTAAAAATGGCTGAAACCTCTCAAGAATTCCAACCCTTGAGCAAAGGGAAGAGCTTTCCCTCTTATAGGCCAAAAGCTTACAAGCTTGGCCACTAAGCAAGCTCATCCCTCCATACACGTGTATGGAGGGAAGACACTGCACACACGTCTGAAAATATCTCAGAAAGCAAGTGCACAGTGTTCGGCCCGCATAAAATGTCATTTTGACATAATTTAGTGCCGACCGGCACAAAAGAGTGCCGACCGGCACAATAAAGTGCCGATGACAACTCTAGCCAGCCGGTGGCCTCTAGCCCCAGCCGGTGGTGTGTAGGGATGCCTCACAAAGCATTCCCTGCCCTCCCAAGGCAAAACACAAGTGTTTGGTGCAAAACCAAACACAAACGGTCGAGTTCGGAGGTCCTGAGGCAGGGCGCGCGCAGCCGAGATCTCCGAGAACTCCAAACGAACACAAACATGGATAATCACCGAGTGTTCCAACGGTGACGTCCAAGTCTTGAGGACGGTCAAAAATGGGGTGTCTACAATGACGTGAGTGAATGTCAAAGCCCAGAGACGACCCATTTTTGACAAGGCCGAAGACTTAGACAATCATACAAGACAAACGGAGATGTGTGCCCGCAGGCATGCCTTTCAGGCAAGAGGGGGCAAAATGCAAATGATAGGCACGGAGCCAGGTGATTATGCAAGTGCAACAAGCTGTAATGAAGCAAGTATTGACAAATAAGTGCAACAGTTTTAAGCAAGAATGCAAAGCAACAACTACATTTCATGCAGTTAGGAATGCGGAGAATTATTCAATTCTCTTCGCGTCTCACACGGAGAAGATACGATACCCGCGATTAAATGCAGTCGCATGACCTCAAATGAACCGTACATACAATATCGTGCCTGCAAAAGAGAAATTCAACAAGAACAATATGCTAACAACATATATTCAATGCAATTCCTATGATTCGAAAAGTTTGACACACATAGTGTCGGTGAAAGGATGCATCGCAATGCGAGAAAAGGTAATGCGCGACAATGCATGTTTAAGCACAGAAGTATGGTACATCAAGAAGACACGCATGACAATGCAAAATATTCATGAGAATGCAAATTATGAGCCAACTAATGAAAAACGAGCACAAATCAGGATGCCCGTTTGTTGCACAACAATTTGGAAAAGCAGCGCATTTCGGCTGACAACTCGATCATGACCTCGATTTACCTCCCAGAGAGGTCACAACATGTTTAGAAAGGATATACTCTGATTTTGATGAATAATGATGAGACACATGTCAATAATTGCAGTTAAAGTTCCGGCGGAGCAATTCGGCGCCAGAAAGTGCACTTTTCTTGAACTTTTTCAGGTCCCGGGAACTCCGATTTTCCTCAAAATTTGCAGAGAGGTAGGGGAGGGGGTGGGGAACATGGTCGGCCAGCTCTCTTCCCTAGGAGAGGCCATCGGCCAGGGGCAAAAAGTAGAGGGGCCGGCCAGCCAGGTTAGGTGGCCGGCCGGCCACTGCCCAAAAGCAGGGGCATTTTGGTCTTTTTCGAGATTTCTATATATACACACCTCCAATGCCACCCGAAATCACTCCCCCAAGTGTGAAATTCTCTCATCTTGCTCTCTAAGCCATTTTCTCTTTCAGATCTGCATTTTATACGCGCCCCTCGGCCTCCCACGCAAGTTGTTTTCGCGAAATCTTTCAGTTTTAGGCACTTTGAGCCGACTAAAGTTTGACTTCGGGGCGTCTCTTCTCATTTTCACCACTCGAGGTAATTTTGTCTCAATATTTGGAAGATTTTCCCGGGAGTTGACTTTTGGTTGACTTTTCATTTCCCGAGAGTTGACTTTTGTTGACTTTTTCCAATTTTAGCTCGTTTTGCTCATTTTTGCTCCTTTTTGCAGATTTCTCGACATGGCGGGTCACTTCCCTCGCGGCAGAGGTTTTCTTGGCGCCGGAGATGATTACGACATTATGACATTGCCCCCGAGGGTTCGCTCTTTTATTCCCGAGCGATATGCCCCGGCGGTACATAGGCTTCCGCGAGCCACTTTTCGTCATTTCACCGATTTCAACGATCAGGTACCGGGGGATCTCCTTCTGCGAGAATCGGAGCAGCACCTCTCCTACGATGTAGAGGTATTTTACTTTATTTCCTGTATCTTTCGTGCATTTTGTACCTTCTGCCATGCTTAGACACACAGTTTAGCTTACAACACAATACTTGCACCCTGAGCATGTGACTTAGCCACTTGAATTTCACGAACACACAATACATCGCCTGATTGTGAACGCACAGTACACATTAGTTAGAAATTGAACACACGGCTCAAACATTGATTCACCGAACACACAGCCCGAAGTCAAAAATGAGCACACAGCACATACTGACTAAGAGTAGAACACACAGTCCCAAAACTCAGATTTTCTGAACACGCAGCCCAGATTTGAAGCGAACACATTGCCCGATTAAGAGTAGAACACCTGACCCTAAACTCGATTCTTGAACACGCAGACCAGATTTGAAGCGAACACGCAGCCAGCGATTAAGAGTAGAACACTGACCCTAAACTCGATTTCTTGAACACGCACCTAGATTTGAAGCGAACCATGACCCTCGATTAAGAGTAGAACACACGACCCTAAACTCGATTCTTGAACCGCGACCCAGTTAAAGCGAACACGCAGCTGATTAAGAGTAGAACACACGATCCCAAACTCGGATGTCTTGAACACATGACCAGTTTGAAGCGAACACCTGACCCTTGATTAAGAGTAGAACACACGATCCCAAACTCAGTTCTTGAACACGCGCCCAGATTTGAAGCGAACACACATTAATCGATTAAGAGTAGAACACACTCCCAAACTCGATTACTGAACACGCAGCCCAGATTTGATGCGAACACACAGCCCACTGATTAAGAGTAGAACGCACAGTCCCAAACTCAGATTTACTGAACACGCAGCCCAGATTTGAAGCGAACACACAGCCCACTGATTAAGAGTAGAACACACAGCCCAGATTTGAAGCGAACACACAGCCCACTGATTAAGAGTAGAACACACAGTCCCAAACTCTGATTTACTGAACACGCAGCCCAGATTTGAAGCGAACACGCAGCCCACTGATTAAGAGTAGAACACACAGTCCCAAACTCAGATTTACTGAACACGCAGCCCAGATTTGAAGTGAACACACAGCCCACTGATTAAGAGTAGAACACACAGTCCCAAACTCAGATTTACTGAACACGCAGCCCAGATTTGAAGTGAACACACAGCCCACTGATTAAGAGTAGAACACACAGTCCCAAACTCAGATTTACTGAACACGCAGCCCAGATTTGAAGTGAACACACAGCCCACTGATTTGCGCACAGCTTCTTCGTTTCATTTGCACACAGCTTCTTCATTTCATTTGCTGATACACGCATTCATTCTAAATGCAGGCTAGCTCTCGCACAGTGCGAGGATATGGCTCCACTGCCGCGAGGGAGTGGTATGCCGAGCTTCCGGAAGCTGTCCAGGACTTGGTCGACTTCGCAGGATTCGGACCATTTTGCAGGGGGTTATCACACTGCCTTATCAGTAGGACATTATTTGCTGCCCTGGCGGAGAGATGGTGGGACACCACTAATTCTTTCCATTTTTCTGCGACCGGGGATATGACCATGACCCCGCTGGACTTCGCTATGCTCACCGGCCTAGACCTAGGCGGTGGTCCCATTCCCTACGACGAGGACATGGGTCAGTGGGAGGCTACTTGGATGCATCTATTGAGGTACCGGGAGAGTTCGGTATACTTGGTTCTCTTCCCATTTTTCGGCGGCCACAGATGGAGCCTGAGTCTCCTGAGGAGGTCGAGCAGTATACCCGTGGTTTCCTCATGTTCCTCTTTGGCACCACTCTGTTTGCCGATAGAGGGAACATGGTTGGGTTGTATCTCTTGGCGCCTGGTAGACCTATCACAGTCGGTCAAGATGATTGAGGCGGCGCCCAGCTACCCTTTATTGCTACATGAGTGCAGTCTCTCGCACGCGGGGGGACTTACTCGGCGGCTACTGGAGAGCTTGGGAGGTACATTCTGTCCTCTTGATTTACCTTTTTGCTCCTCATTACTTATTCACTGCACACACGGCGCACTTTGCATTCTGTATTCTGCCCTTAACACTTTGTATTCACATCCCGCACTGCTTTTCTCAGCTATGGGTATATGCATATTTTCCCACATTAGCCCCAGAGATGGAGGTGGCAGGACCTCCTATGACTCCATTTTCATTGATGTTTGAGGGTGAGCACCTATCGAGGCCTCGAGAGACTCTCTTCTCTCTGCGACAGTACTTTGACACTGTTCGGGCGACAGAGGTATTTCAGAACTCTCAGTTCTTTCATTTCATCTTTGATCTGCTCTATATATTCCGATTTCTGATTGATTTATGCACTGGTTATCCGCAGATCACTTGGCGATACTGGCGATCTTTGGCAATGATCTCGAGAATCAAGACCGGAATCGACTAGTTCAGTCTGAGTTCTTGCTCGAGGGACCCGGTCGGAGAGCTTGGTTCTGGGGAACGCTTTTCGTCAGTGTGAGGGTATGATTCCCAGACCCTCTGCGTGCCTCCACCCACTATGCGGATTCTTGCGGGCTATCTGCGAGGAGGTCATTAGGGACATGCAGGCACCGATGCTTTGCTATATCTTATTGAGGAACTCGCCACTTATCGCCGCATATATCGATGCGCCTTGACGAGAGTGCGGGTTCCGCCTCGAGGCCCGCCAAGATCATCTTCGAAGTCGTGCCGTCTTTGCGCAGACATCCCCTCTTCTAGCAGGGCTGGTGCGTCTAGAGGTAGAGGCAGTTCGATTCCTCCGATCCCTCCGACTCTCGATCATCCTGGATGGCCAGATATGCCGACTGAGTTGACGAGTTGGCAGTATGGGACCACTTCTCTGATTCCGATCCCTATGGAGCCTCCGATGCCTGGTCATAGATATGTCAGTGATCCTGACTCACCACCGGTATGTTCTACCATTTTCATTTGTCACACAGACATTTTGGCAGTTGCTTATTTATTGATGAGTTGAGCTTGTGTTTGCAGCCACCTCGGGAGTACATAGATCAGATGCTCAGGGTGGTGGCCTCACTTGAGGGGATGGTTCTACGTAGAGAGGCACAGATGTCTATCATGGGCTTCCAGGTACCCTTCATCTCTCTTGCATTTATCATACTTCTGTCAATATGCTGGTTTTGAACATTCTGCTTTACTGATAGGTTGTGTAGAACACATCTGGCACACACCCCACTCACATATACTGTACTTGGACCTGCTTTTTGTGTTTGAACTAATGTATTGCACTTCTCATTTTCAGATGCTTCGACACGAGGTGGGCCACCCAGGCCTTCTCAGAGAGGTCAAGGTGTTAGACCCACTCGAGGTACTGTGCCCCGAGGAGCTGGGCCATCCGGGCCTCACCGAGGAGCTCGAGGAGCAGGGTCGTCTCGCAGACGCAGGGCACCCGTTGTCGAGGATGAGGAGGAGGAGGTCACAGACCGTGTGTCAGAGACATCTCCTGGGGAGGGAGGTTCCGGTCTTGGTTCCGGGAGCGGAGACGAGCCTGAGGGAGATCCGGAGGATGACAACTCTGATTCGGATGGTGAAGATAGTGCAGAGGTTATCCCACAGAAGAGGATGAGAGGGCCTCCACATTCTCGTTCCCGAGGATACTGATGTTATTTCCTGCTTTATTTTACTTTTTGGCTAGTAGTTTGTAGCACTTTGCACATTGTTAGGCAGTTTTATTTTCTGTAAAACTTGTACCTTTATCTGTTGTAAAAACATGATGGAATGAAACAGCTTTTGAAAAGATGTTTGTATTTGAAATTCTTAGCATCGCATCGCATTATTTTACAAAAAAATGGAATTGAATGAAAATGTGCCTCATGTATTTATCGGGTCAGGTAGTGAACCGACGCAACAAATCAAAACAAATCGACTCACTAAGAAATAACAGAATCTTAGCAAGTTTACAACTCGATAAACAAAGTACAACAATGTTAACGACTCAATAGACAAGACTTAACAAAATTGTATAACCAAAAAGCAACAATTCAGAACATAAAATGCTACAGCTCGACAGGACTTACAACTCGATAAACAAAACAACAACTCGATAAGCAAAAACACAACAGAATGTATTTCAGACGGACGATCTGGATGATGGAATGTATCCGAAACTGATAGAAATGGAGGCCTTCGACATTCCCGATGCCTGGAAGTACCTCAAACTTCCTTCCGGCGGGCAAAACAGGACCAACTCATGGTCGAAAGCATTTTGTGTCTGGAAAACAGAGAGTGGCCGGCCTACTAGAATAGGTGGCCGGCCGGCCACTTCCCCCACAACCTCCAGAATTTTGACAAGTGTCCCTTGAATAGTGTTTTAGCCTCCTATATAAAAGCCCCACCCTTGGAACTCATTCATTTCATCACCTTTCCTCTCAAAAATGGAAGCATTTCTCACAGAAAATCTCACATCTTGGATTTCTTCTTTAGATGGCTTGGAGAAGTTGAACTTCCGTGGTTTTGGCTTGAATGCACTATTCACGCTAAGCCGGACTCCACTGCATCTTCCTTTCCTCTCTGCTGCGGCAAGGTTCTGGAACCCGGTGACGCACGTCTTTAGCTTTGGCGGGCAAGAGGTATGTCCTACTTTTGAAGATTTTCAAGCCTTGATGGAGTCTGACCGCTCAGAAGAGATCTTGCCTCAGTCTCGTTTTGGCCATGCCCAAGCTTTAGGGCGGATGTGCGGTCTCGACGCGCATAATGCTCGATCTCTGATTGGTAATGGGATGTTGGATATCCCGAGTCTGATTTACCGATTCTCTGATGCTGGTGACCGCAGCAACCACTATTGGCAAGGTTTCCGACAACATGCCCTTTGCTTGTGCATGCTATCTCATTTTCTGTTCGTCTCGGGCTCCGGAGGAGCTAACATCCGCTTGATCGAAGTCGCTCAAGGCTTGAAGGATGGGAAGAGCTGTATCGCCATGACTCTGGCCGAGACACTGATGGGCTTGGATGCTTTCTACCGCCGGGAGACAACCAGGTTTGCGGGGAGTCCACTACTGTTGCAGGTAATGTTTCCCACCCAAGCTCAAATGTGTATTTGCTCACATCACTCGGCCCTCGGGCTCGATTTTTCTCACAAAACCCTTATCTTACTTTTCTCTCACCGCACATCTCTCTATTCTTTATTTTCTCATTTTTCGTCCCTCCCCAGATATGGTTGATGGATAAATTGCAAGTTGTAGACTCTTGCCCCGCTTACTCAGCCCGCGGCTACTTCTTTTGTCAACGCCTGGTTGACGCCCTTGATGAGGGATGGTGGTTTGAATGGATGTGCAACTTGTCGGCTGAACGCATTGCTTGGCGCTGCCCTTGGCTCAACCTCCCGGCAATGAGCTATAGCATGTTTCAGGATACTGGGATCCGGTTGGTCGGCTTGACTCACTGCGTATTCTATTTCCCATTCCGCATTCTGCGTCAATTTGGCCATGATCAGACTTGCCCTCTGGAGGGGATTGAGTATCCGGCTACATTTCCAGTTCGAGGCGCGCACCTTGCCCGACATACTACGGCCTGGAGGACCAGAGAGCTCTTATCCCCCGCCCGTGTTTTCAGTTGCACTTTATCTGATGAGTGCTGGGATTGGCTTAACGAAGAAGCACAGGTTGGGCCTAGGTTGGCATCGGAGACCTCAACTAGCTCTGGCAGGGGGCGCAGGGACACCTGACTTGACTATGCCCCAGATTTATTGCTTTATTAGTACTTTCAAGTTTTCGTTATGAATGTAATAAAAAGCAACTTCAATTGTATGCAAGAGCAAAAGAACTCTGTTTTGAAATCAATGAAATTGAAGGTTGTGGTACTGAAAATTTTCCACTTTTGGTCCAAAAATGGTCTTAGTTGTGAAAAGATTAATTTGAACAAAGTCAACTTTTATTAAAACTTTTCAAAACTATTTTCGATATGGATCGAATCGACACGTCGAGATCATCCTTTGAGATGCACAACTCCGAATCCTAGCAACTGGAAAGTTGCCCCTAGTTTGAAAAGTGCCTCGGCAATTCATAGCAACGGAAAGTTGCCCCTAGTCTGGCTGATGCCGCAACAATTCATGGCAACGGAAAGTTGCCCCTAGTCTGAATAACACTGTACCGAAGATCACAATAAATGCTGATGAATAGAGATGACTGAGATGATCAGAATGGACAAAGTTGATCGGGGAAAAGATTGTGACTGAACTTCAAGATGAAGCTGCCTACGTATCCCAAAGATGGGAATCAAGTCTTACGTAGTTCAGGCTTAGGTTCGCTCGGGTATTTTGCTCTCCTTTTGCGCTCTAACTTTTGCCAAGGTCGCCCTTTGCGGGTTTTCAACCTTGCGAGCTCAGTTTTTATGATTTCAAATTTTCTATGCTCTGAGTTTTGCCTAGGTCGCCCTTTCGGGTTTTCGGCCTAGCGAGCCTCTCAGGGATAATATTTCTTTAACTTGTCCATGTTGATCGGTTGGGAAAACTCCAAGCCATCTAGATCCCTCAGAACCACAGCTCCACCTGACCAGATTGACTTGATGATGTAAGGACCAATCCAATTGGGTCTGAACTTGCCCATTGGGTCGTGGATGGGAGCTCGGTTGTCCTTGAGTACCAAATCTCCTTCTTTCAGGTTCCTGGACTTAACTTTCTTGTTAAAAGCCCGGGCGATTCTGCGTTGATAGCCTTGGACGTGGTACAGTGCTTTCAACCTTCTTTCATCGAAAAGCATGAGTTCCTCAAATCTGTTTTGCTGCCAATCTGCTTCGGTTATCTGGCACTCGGCCAATACTCGTAATGACGGGACCTCAATCTCAATAGGCAGAACGGCCTCCATCCCATAGACCAATGAGTACGGAGTCGCCCCAGTAGAAGTTCTGATCGAAATCCTGTAGCCCCACAGAGCAAACGGCAGCTTATCTGGCCAGTCCCGATAGGTTTCCACCATCTTCTGTAGTATGCGCTTGATATTCTTGTTGGCGGCCTCAACTGCTCCGTTGGTTTGCAGCCGATAAGTAGACGACTTATGAAAAGCCACATTGTATTTTTCCAACAAATCAATCACCTCCTTTTTGAAGTGGGAACCATTGTCTGAAACTATTTCATTTGGGACTCCGTAGCGACAGATAATGTTGTTTCTGATGAATTTTGCAACGTGTGAAGCTTTCAACACTGCATAAGATTGGGCCTCAACCCACTTTGTGAAATAATCTATCGCTACAAGGATGAACTCATGCCCATTCGATCCTTTTGGCGTGACGGCCCCGATCACATCAATTCCCTAGACAGAAAACGGCCATGGCGAAGTCATGTTGTACAGCTTTGACGGCGGGATGTTCATGCGATTTGCATGAATCTGACATTTGTGGCATCGCCGGACGAAACTAATACAATCCTCCTCCATGGTGGACCAATAATAACCCTGTCTAAGGATCTTCCGAGCCAACATCACCCCATTCATGTGTGCACCACATTCACCCCCGTGGATGGCTTCCATCAGACGCTTGGACTCTTCAGCATCAACACACAGTTTATGCATTCCCAGATGACCCCTTCTATACAGTTTACCCCCGCAGATGATGAACTAAACGGCCAACCTTCTTATTGCCCTCTTGTCTTTGGCATTTACCCCTGGCGGGTATGTTTCTTTCTCCAAAAAGTTCCAAATGTCGTAATACCAGGGGTGTTCGTCCTGAACTTCATCTATGGCGGCAATCGACTCATAGGCAGGTGTAAATTTCTGGTCAATAATGACTGGACGCATTCGGACTCCACACGGGATATCTATCATGGATGATAGAGTTGCTAAAGCGTCTGCGAACTTGTTGTTCTCTCTTAGTAGATGAGTGAAATTTAGCTTTTCAAACCGAGGAATCAGCGAATCCAAGGTTTGGTGATACATCATCATATTTTCCTCTTTTACTTTCCAGTCTCCTTTAGCTTGAGACACAACAAGGTTCGAATCTCCAATGACGTCCAGCCGTCTTGCCCCTAGTTCCAGGGCTGCTTCCAAACCAGCAATGCACGCTTCGTATTCTGCTTCATTATTTGAGACTTTGAACCGGAGTTTGAAGGCTAGAGGGATACGGGAATTATCGGGTGCTATCAGCAACACTCCTATCCCATACCCATGTTGATTTGACGCTCCGTCAAAGTACATCGTCCAAGTTTCCTCGTCGATGTGCAGAATTGCTTCATCTGGGAATAGATACTCAACTGCTTCATTCCCCTCAACCGGATGGTCGGCAAGGAACTCTGCTACTGCTCTTCCCTTCACTGACTTGCGCGTCACATATGTGAGATCAAATTCGGAGAGCAACAGCAACCAACGAGCTAGCCTACCCGTAAGCGCTGGTTTCTCGAAAAGATATTTGATGGGATCTAGTCGTGAAACCAACATTACAGAGTGAGCTAACAAGTAGTGCCGCAGCTTCCTGGTAGCCCATACCAGAGCTAAGAAAGCCTTTTCCAACGGCGTATACCGGGTCTCATATTCCAGCATCTTCTTGCTCAAATAGTAGATGGCTCTTTCCACCTTATCTTCTGATTCTTGTGCAAGCATGCAGCTCATCGTGGTCTCGATTCGTGAATCTGAGAATCAACGGTTTCCCTGGTTCTGCTGGTGATAAAACGGGTGGGTTCTGTAGATATTCTTTAATCTGTTCAAATGCAGCTTGACACCGGCCGTCCCATTGGAACTTCTTTCCTTTCTTGAGGAGGCCAAAAAGTGGTTCACAAGTCAAGGTTAGTTTTGAAATAAACCGTCTTATGAATTGCACTTTACCCAGAAAGCCTCGCACCTCCTTTTCAGTCCTCGGTGGTGGCATTTCTAGGATGGCCTTGATTTTGGAAGGGTCGACCTCGATGCCCCTTTGTGTAATCAGAAACCCCAGCATTTTCCCCGCTGTAACACCAAACGTACATTTCTGAGGGTTTAGCCGCAACCGGAATTCCCTGATCCTTTGGAAAAACTTGTGCAAGGCGGTGTAGTGGCCCTCTCTTTCCTTAGACTTGACAATCATGTCGTCCACATACACCTCAACCTCTTTGTGGATCATATCATGTAGTATTGTGGTCGCGGCCCGTTGATAAGTAGCCCCAGCGTTCTTCAACCCAAACGGCATTACCCGGTAGCAGTATGTTCCCCACGGGGTGGTGAATGCAGTCTTTTCTCTGTCTTCCGACGCCATTACTATCTGATTGTACCCCGAGAAGCCATCCATAAATGAGAGCAATGCATGCCCTACAGTGAAGTCCACTAGCTCATCAATGTGTGGCAAGGGAAAGTCGTCATTCGGACTAGCTCTGTTCAAATCCCTAAAGTCTACACACACCCGGATCCTGCCATCTTTCTTCGGCACCGGAACAATGTTGGCCAACCAAGTCGGATATTCAGATACTAGCAGGAAGCCTGCGTCAATTTGCTTGGTGACCTCTTCCTTAATCTTAAGAGCCCAATCCGGGCGGATCCTTCTGAGCTTCTGTTTGACAGGTCGGGCCTCGGGGTCAAGGGGGATCCGATGCTGTACAATCTCAAGATCGATTCCAGGCATGTCTTCGTAGGACCACGCAAAAACATCTTTGAAATCTTTTAATAAAGCGACTAAGTGCTCGCGTTCCTCCGAAGACAACGTGGACCCGATCTGGACCAGCCGCAGGTCCTCCTCAGTACCAATGTTCACAAAAATGATTTCATCCATTAATGGCTTCACAAATCTCTCTTGCTCTTGCTCAATTAGACGTTGTAAAACCGGAGGGACTTCGTCCTCGTCGTTTTGATCAAAATTTTGAAAGTCTGAATTAATGCAATAAATTAGGGGCACAGAAAAGTACTCGGAAACCACATTCACCTCATTCTCATTAAGTTCATCCAAATCGTCCAATTCATCGGTTACAACAGACTCAAATGAAAAGGAAAAAGACGACCTGGACAGGACTGTGGCATCCGGGTTAACATCCCCAGGAGTACCAGACTCAGACTCAGTCGAGCTGGAATCTGATTCCGACTCACAAGACTCGGTGGAATCAGATTCCGGCTCACTACCTGACCCGGAACTGCTGGATAAGAATCCCTCCTCGTACTGCCAAGTGAGAGAGGGTGCGATTGATGCATCCAAGATAGCTGCTGGTTGGCTCGCAGCCGTTTCATCCCCAATCATGGAGACCATGAAGTTATTCCCCAAGCAATCTTGGTCGATCGGAGGATCAGAGAGGAGACATGCCAGTGCTACCCCCATTTCCAATTCCGTGCCCTCAGAATCCTCTGCCTTATTCTCGCCAAATTTCAGTTGTTGGGTCTGTCTGCTCTGTGGCAACATCATCCCCGGATAGTTGCAGGTCGAAGAAGATTTCGAAACCTGGTACGCGCTTCCTCTCCGCGTTGAACCATGGCTCTGGGAAGCCGCAAAATGGAAAGTCTTCCCCCTCCCGGACAAAGCGTCCGTTCAGGGTACCCTGGATGGGCCTGTGCATTAGATCAAAAGGCTTCCCAGCCTGCTTCGCCCTGGCTCTGCCGGCCATTTCCTTTCTCTTCCTCGTCCAATCTTCTTTGGTGGGCAGATAACCCAATCCAAAGGTATGTGGATTGTGTGGCACTTCGGCCAACGCTGCGACTCCTTTCCTGCCGCTTCTTCCCAATCCCATCCCGGGGATATGTTGTAGCTTGTTCATGAGGTAGACGGCTTGAGCGCTGACATACACACCCTCATTCACAGCCATAATGTTTTGCACCACCCGGGCCTCAGCCAAAGTAAATCCCGATATGAAACATGTCTTCCATGCCGTGTTCGATCTCCAGGACTGGCATAGATACCTCCGGAGGAGGATGGATTGATGAATTCCAAAAAACAATAGCTACTCCCTTCCCATAGGGGTGTTTCACCATTTGATGTAGAGTAGATGAGACAGCCTTCACCTGATGCAACCAGGGTCGCCCCAAAAGCATGTTAAAAGATGCAGGGACCTCCAAGACATGAAAATCTACCTCGTGTTGTCCAGGCCCAATCTTGGTTTGGATTTTTACTGTCCCCAGGACATCCCTACTTGTATTGTCATAGGCTCTGATCACTTGAGTAGTCGGTGTGAAGTCTGCAGGCTTTAACCCAATTGCATACGCCGTTCTGGCCGGGCAGACATTAATAGCGGACCCGGTATCAACAAGTACTACCGGAATCCATTTGTCCCTGCATTCTACAGAGATGTAGAGGGGTCTGTTATGATCCACGCCCTCAGGCGGCAGCTCCTTGTCCGAAAAGGTCAACGCCGGGGAACCTCCTCCCGGAAAGACTAGCCCAACTAGTTGTTCTGGCGTAGTTTCGATAGAGAGTTTGGCTTTGTCCATAGCAGAGAGGACAGCCTGTCTGTGCACCCTTGAAGCCATAAGCAGTCCCCAGATGGAGATGTCTGCTTGTATTTTCTTTAGCTGTTTCAGTACAGCCTCTTCTTCAACTTGCTTCTCCCTCTGCTTCTCCGCTTCCTTATCTTTCCCTGATGCCTCGGGTTGATCAAGGTGTGGGGGCTTGAAATACCGCCCACTTCTAGTCATATGGTCCACCTCTTCGAGGTACCATGTGCTGTCTGGTTGGCCACCCGCCCAATCTTAAATGCGTGTGGGCGAGATACAAGTCGTCATCTTCCCACCACATTCCATTAGCATCTAGCGTGCACTGTCTGGTTCCGCTTGTTGTTCTTGTTGTCGGCATTTTCCTTCCACATGCTCACAAAGATGTTCGGTTTTGTGCTCACAAGATTCTCAACCTCCTCATGGTTCTTTGCTTTTCGGATCCTCTCAGAATCCCATTTCTTTTCTTGTTCCTCCAGTGTCAATTGTTCGGTTTTCAAAATGTCTTGGTCCCGAGCGTAATTCTTCGTACCGGCGCTCTCCGGCAATTCAATCTGACCCTCGGCCCTTCCGGCCACAAATGGTACAATATCTGGTTGATCATCCAACCACCCGACGACTTCCGCTGACTCCTCGTCTTTGAACCAGTTAATTGATGCGTCCCCTGATTCTTGGTCGTTGAAAAATTGGAGGTTGGCGAAGTCCCTTTCCATCGTTGTCAAATCATCCCCCACTGATTCAAATTTGTCCCCCCGGATCATACACAACTCGGCCTCTTCTGGCGGCCCCACACTCAGCTTAGATTGGCTCATTGACAAGATATATCCACTCGGATCATAAGCTCTGCCAGCTAAATTCTCAGACTGCTCCACCCCAGACTCAACAGTTTTGCTCTCCTCGGAAGCCTGCCCAATTCCATTTTCGGTGGTCACCACCTTTGGCTCAGGTTGGGTTGTAGAGGTGTCCATCATGCACAAATCAGTGCTGTCAGGCAGAATCACCTCCGGCTTGGGTAAGTGGGAGGGAGTAATGTAGATACTAGGGTCGTAAGACACGTCCCCAGTTTGGATAAGATTGATTCTTTTGGGTGGGTCTTGGTTATGTGCTGGAAGTGGGTTGGTTGTAACATTGGGTCGCTCGGGAGGTAGAATGATGTTTTTGTCAATGAGATCTTGAACCTCATGACGCAGCCTGTAACATTGGTCGGTATCGTGACCATGCTGCTGGTGGTATTTGCAATATTTGGCTGGGTTATAGGAAGGGGGGAGTGGATTTGGAGGGGGCCTCGGTTCCAAGGGTTTCAGATGCCCTTTTCTGACTAGAACCCCGAGGACTTTGGTCAAAGGCATATGTAGTGGAGAGAAGGTTCGCTGACCCCTAGATTGGTATCTCGAAGCTTGGTTATTGCTCCCAGATGCATCAAAAAAAGGGGTGGCCGCTGCGGGCCTTGGTTGGGAAGGGGGATTGGTGGTGACCATTCCGACCTCTGAAGTTCTTGCATTGGTAGAGCCACTCGGGCCCGCATTGTTGTTTCGGTTGAATGTCCGCCGGGGCTGTTCCTGGTCTTGGTCGAACAGACCCTGCTTCATCGCATCTTCAATCTGCATCCCCATATCATGCAGATCTGCGAAGGTGGGGAAGGGAACTACAATCATCTTCTTCATTAACCCTGGTTGGAGATTGCGCACAATCATCCGGATCTGATCTCTGTCTGTGGGCCTCAAGGTCATCATCGATGCCTTTGCCCTCCACCGGGTTACAAAGTCAGAAAAAGACTCCTTGGGTTCCTGCCTTGTTGTCTCGAGATCACGAGTGGTAATCTCGATCTGTGTGTTATATGAGTATTGTGCAACAAAGGCCCCAGCCATCTCATCCCAATTCCTCTTGACATCATTATCCAACTTTGCATACCAGTTGGTGGCCACTCCTGACAAGGTTCGGCCAA
This sequence comes from Camellia lanceoleosa, assembly GCA_025200525.1. NCBI lineage: Eukaryota > Viridiplantae > Streptophyta > Magnoliopsida > Ericales > Theaceae > Camellia > Camellia lanceoleosa. The sequence continues at coordinate 21,677,616 of CM045767.1, read as the reverse complement.
AAAGCGAGAGCTTCTGCAGTCTGGTTAGGCCCATTGGCCTCAAGATGTCTGAAAACAGCCGTAGATGAACCATGGGGTCCCTGCACGTCAAAACGGTCGATCTGGGGCATCTTAAATCTGTCCGCAAAGTCACGGCCACGCCAAGATAGCCGCCCTCAATATCTGGGATGGCCTTCACCGTGACTTCTTGAAGAGTTTTTCCAACTTGCTCAATTTCGAGTTGTTCGTCCACCTCGAACTCGAATGGAGAGTCGGGTGATTGGGTGTAATATTTTTAGGCGATTCTTGGCGAGCGCGGGAAGACCCGTGTCCTCTTGGGTGTTTTGGAAGTTTGGCAGAGCGTTCTGTGGGTTTGGGAGGGTATTCTGGGTGTTCTGGGTATTCTGGGGATTTGGAGGAGCATTCGCGATGAGATATCTGCTTTCGGGTAATGGGGCCCCGGTGGAGGAGGAACTCGATGCCCTAGTGGAGGAGGGACTGGTGTGAAGCAGATGCATTCTGCTTGTAATCTGGTGATCACCAGATCATGGGCCATCATGCCGCCTGCTTTAGAAAATTCATGGCGGATAGCATCATCTTGCATTTGTTTCATGCTTTCATTCATCTCGGGCGATTATCGCCTCCATTGTCAGATTCGTTGTTCCATCTGAGTAACCGGCAAGTGTATCTCTATAGCAGAAACAGGAATCTCAACCCGACTGTCTGACACTAGAGTAGACTGCTGTTCCGGTGATCCGTGCTCTGACAGATTGTGCCTTCTCGGCCTTCTTCTGGTGACTGGTGGTAAAGAGTGGAACACTGGATGTCCGTCAACTAGATCCTCGGATCGGTTGAGTCGGCGGCCTCGTGTCCAAATTGCTTGGGGAGTATCGACTGGCTCGGAAGCAATCGTGCTACAAACCTGTCCTAGCAAAAAGATGATAAAGCAAAAAGGAAATAAATGACCAGAAAAACGGGCAGCATAACAGCTTAATTTAAATACACGCAACACTCAGTCGGGCATACAACACACAGTTGGATAAGCTGGAAATACACTGTCCTCAACCACTGATCACTGTTCCCGCATCACTGTTCCCCTAAACTGAATCTGATATCCGCAGACAACTGAATCTCAGACACTGAATGATGCCCGCAGGCCTGATGCCCAAACTCAACTGATACATGCATTCCCTGTAGAGACGCACTCTAACAAGCACATAGCAGATAAGTGAGAGCCAAAACACCCCTATGTTGGGGTAGGGTTTCCCTGTCCTATTTCGTCAGGAACTAGGGGTTCATTACGCACGCAGCGGCTTCAAACAACCTATAAACGGGTAAGCAACCTGTCCTAGTTTGGAATGGTCACTATGGATCCGAATATGCACTAGGTCGAATGGTCAAAAAGGGTGCCCTGGTAAAACCGGGGTTTGTGTTCCCATACTGGCAGAGCCCGTAACCGGTCAGCCTTATGGACATGCCTTGACAAGACAAGCCTCCGGCAAACCGCTCAGGAATAGTAGATGGCAAACACGGTGTCCTAGGCGCACCAATGCAAATGCAATGCAAAAAAAACACACAAGTGTAGTCAAAACCAGATATCATGAGTTCGAGTCAAGTTCTCTAATTCCCCAACAGAGTCGCCAGAAACTGTAACAAGCCCGCGAGGGACCTCGCTACAGTTCGGACTCGATTTTGTTGCGGTTCTCAATCTTGAACCAAAGAGTCCAAATCCGGCAAATCGTTTTGAAGAAAAACAGATTTTTTGAAAGAAGTGCCAAACATGGACTGCTTTGCCAGATAACAGAGTCGCCACCTAAATATTTTTAAAATAGGAAATTTAGGAAACCCTGACTCGGTGCCGAAAGGCCACGTGTCCGTCATCACCAAAGTTGGCTCGGGAACTTGGGTACGATTAGGGAAGGTCACATCGTGAGCACCCCCTCTCGCCCGGTCAAAGACCGGCCTCTACTAACCATGATATCTGTTTTTGAAAACTTTGTGAGTTCTTATTCCGGTTATTAGCCTAGGTTACGATGTGATGCTCGCAGCAAACAAATATAGATTGGGCCGTCTGAATTGGAACAAAACATTTCATGTTTGTTTGTTTGATTGAAATTGGTGTGATGGTGCTACCCGCAGGTAGGCTAAAATGCGGATTTGCCACCCTCAGGTGGGCTTAGGAAAACAATGATGTTGCCACTATCTAGTGGGCTTAAAAAAAAACAAACAGTCAATGAATTGTCCCAATTCAGATAACTCAACCTCCACCCACAGGCATTCAAGGCAGTTATATCACATAAGCATTTAGCCTCATGGTAAGCATGCTCTTCATGGCAGTCACTCACACGCATGCAAGGATGCTAAAGCATAAAACTCACCGAGTACTCCAAGCCAAAACAGAAGCTGATTAGAAATCATGCATGATCCTAAATATGCAGAATGCCTAATGCAACACATGCAAAGATGCAAACTATAGCAGGCTCGGCTATTCTAAATATGGCATATGGAATGTTACAACTATCAAGTACTCAATTTGAAATTGAAATACAAGTGCAGTTTGTATGATGCGCCGAGCCCGGTGCGTGCAAAAACAGATGAATGATGCAAACATGCTGTCATACTGTATGCTAATTGAAATATGCCATATATCTAACCATTGTAAGCGGATAAATAAAAGGGAGAAAGAAATGGGGGTTGGAAGACATACATCACACTCACACACCCTTATTACAGTTGTGCCCTCGCGCAGAGGGTCCGAATAAATAATACAGACCCGAATAAAAGAATATTACAGTCCGAAATATTACAGTCCGAATAATATACAAAAATCCTAATTAATTTACAAATTAAATGAGAAAAATTGGCATGCAAGCTAGGGACCGCCTTGCTTCTGATGAATAATGCATGCCGGGCTGCTTCGACGCGAAAATCCACTGGGATGCCCCAATTAGCCTCTGTTTGCAGTATTTTTCGGAATGCGCGCCGGACTCCGGAAATCTGCTGATCCTTAATTTTGCTGCAACAGAGAGCAGAAAAAGGGCATAGCAATGTATTTCACGAATATATGCATGCTTCGATCCTTGTGCCATCAATCACGCATACCGATGCATGATGGCCGAGGAATCGGATTGCACAACTCAATATAGGATGAATGCAGATGAATGCTACAACAGAACCTAACTCCATCATGGGTAATCCGGAGTGTAGGTGACTTGGGAATTGAGACACACTCCGTCACTCGGAGTACGGAATGTACCTCGTTTCCCGTGCCCGGGCTAACGCCTATCCCGAACACGATGCAATATGCATGGTATGCATGAAATGCAGCTAACGTGTGATATAGCATGCACAATGCTATGAAAGTGAGATGTCTCGAAATGCGTGTCCACGGCCACGCATACCGAGAAAAATACATGAATGCAATCTAAGATACAACCTAGTATGCACAATGCAGACGAAAACGAGATGCCTCAAAATGCGTGCCCGCGGGCACGTAAACCTAGGAATGTATGAAATGCAAGTCTGATAAAACTGAAATGCCTCGAAATGCGTGCCCATAGGCACATAGACCGAAGCGATGATGAAATGAGAAAATCGGATAAAACTGAAGTGCCTCGAAATGCGTGCCCATAGGCACGTAAACCGAGGCGATGATGAGATGAGAAAATCGGATAAAACCGAAGTGCCTCGAAATGCGCGCCCACAGGCACGCAAACCGAGGCGATGATGAAATGAGAAAATCGGATAAAACCGAAGTGCCTCGAAATGCGTGCCCACAGGCACGTAAACCGAGGCAATGATGAAATGAGAAAATCGGATAAAACCGAAGTGCCTCGAAATGCGTGCCCACAGGCACGTAAACCGAAGCGATGATGAAATGAGAAAATCGGATAAAACCGAAGTGCCTCGAAATGCGTGCCCACAGGCACGTAAACCGAAGCGATGATGAAATGAGAAAATCGGATAAAACCGAAGTGCCTCGAAATGCGTGCCCACAAGCACGTAAACCGAGGCAATGATGAAATAGAATGAAAAGGCATACGGAATGCCACGATGGGCTTACACCAACATGGGAGAGCCTCAGCTCACTCACATAGGAGGCCGTCGGATAAAACAGAGGTGCCTCATAGTGCGTGCCCACGGGCACGCAAACCGAGGCAATGCACTAAAGCATGAAATGACATGGAAAATGATATGCAAGCTTGCAAACCAAATTTCAGCAGCTAAATAAAGGGGAAAACAGCCCCGAAATGATACGAAATGACAATCAATGCATGAAATCATCCCGAAATGTAATTTTAAGTGCCCGAAATGGCCTACGGCTATGCTAAACATGCAAAATTGGCACATGAAAGCAAAAACAGTAGCAAGGCAGCCCCAAAAATAGCATTTTTACAATACAAAACATGGCCAAATTGTGAGCATAGATATGGCAACAATGGCATGCAAAAATACGGGAAAAGAGGGGAATTACAAAGCAAGTGGTATAACTAAAGAGGGACCAAAAATATGTATATTTACAATAGATGACAGCCTCCAATTCAGTGTGTAGATAGGCTCAAAATGGCATGCAGTATAATGAGCTAACAAGGGCTATAAAGAGAGGTACCATAAGCAATGACCAAACAACTTAAGACCCTCAATAAAACTTGAATAATAGACCAAAAAAAGACACTTTCTAAGCCTAATGAAGGCTGAAATCCGAAGCTAAGCAAGCCTAACAAAGCATACAATTTTACGGAAAAATGGGAGAATACAAAGGAAGTACCAAAACCAATAATCAAATGGCCTAAGACCCTTAACAAAGAATGAAGAATGGACCAAAATAAGGCAATCTATAGGCCTGATGATGGCTGAAATCCGAAGCATGGTGAGCTTAAAAAAGCATGCAAAATGGGAGTGGAACAAGAATTCAAAGCAAGTGATATGTAGAGCAAGAAAACCAGGTTGAGCCCTTCTTCAATGTTGAAGAGGGGCTCAAAATAAGCACAATATCAGTATGTTTCATGCTCCAACTCAGATTAAAAATAGGCCAAAACAATTATGCAATTTTACGGTAAAATGGAGAAATTACAAAGGAAGTGCATGCTAGAATCACCAAACATGGTGGATCCCTTCTTCAATGTTGAAGAGCGGCTCAATATAAGCCCACTAACAGTTTACATCAGTCTCGAAATCAGATTACTCATAAGGCAAATAAAGCATGCAAATTAATGGCCTAAAGAGTGATATTGAAGGAAGTATATCATGGAGACACCAAATGAGGTTGAGACCTTCTACAATGTTGTAGAGGGGCTCAAAATAAGCACAAACCCAGTAGGGGTCAAAGCCCAAAACAAAAAGGAAATAGGGTAAAGAATTGATGCAAGAAAATGCTAGAAAAAGGGACTTAATCACTTACCCTTGAAGACAAGTCTTTTGCTTCCTCTTGCCTTGATGAAAGTTGCTTCTAAGCCTCTGAGGAACCCCTCCTTGCTGCTGGAAATTGAATGGTGATGGTGAGGCTTGGGGTTGGTGAAGCAATTAGCTAGGGACTTGAAGTTCTCTTAGGAATTTGGAGATGAAGATGGAGGCTATGGGAGATGAAGCCTTGAGGTCAATTGTTCAACCCTAGCAAAGGAGGAGTTGGACCCTTTAAATAGGCAAGAAAATGGTGTAAAAGGGGAGGGAAAAGCACCCAAGCTTTCCCTCCCAAAATATCCCCCGGATGCCCGGGATATTTTGAAAAATATCCGGACAAATTTGGAAAGGGCCGGATAGCGTAAATTCCGGAGGTAAAGTGGCGGCCACCCTGGTTGGCCAGCCACTCACCCTGGCCGGCCTGCCATGGACCAAAAATGAAGGGCAAAAATTCTGGCCGACCACCATGCAATGGTGTCCTCCCATGTGTGTAGAATAAGGCCCCAAGGTCGGAAATTGACAACATTGAAGCAGGAGCCACAACATAGAGCTTGAAGGAGGGGCTCAAAAATGAAATCCACAATTTCTGCCCGACCACCAACTTTTAGGGTCCTCCCAGATGTGTGGAACAAGGTTCCAAGGTTGGAAATTGGCAACACTGAAGCAGGAGTCACAACATAGAGCTTGAAAGAGAGGCTCAAAAATGAAACTCTGAATTGCTGGCCGACCAGTAGTTTTTAGGGTCCTCCCATGTCCCCTGATTACAGATATGCAGCTTTGGTCGGAGGAAAATATCCCCAGGGTGTTCAACATTGGCCCGGAAGTGAGCAAAATGGGCGCCGGAAGAGCGAAACTGGTTATCTGGGATAATTGCCGGCCTCCCACCCCCCAGTGATCTTCCTGGTGTTGAAACAGAGGTACCTGCCAAAATTGAACAAAAACGAATGAGAAATGAACGCTCGGGGCCCAAACCGCGCAGTTCGGGGTCCCGAAAATGGGCTGCAGGTGCCGGGAGTGGCATACGGCAGCGAAGTGAGTGTCTGCGACCCCAGTGTCCCTCAGAATGACAAAACAGAGGTTCTTGCCAAAAATCGGAGAAAACTGATGCAAAATGAATGCTCGGGGCCCAAATCACGCAGTTCGGGGTCCCGAAAACCGGCTACAGGCACCGAAAGTGGTGTTCGGCCACGAAGTGGGCATCAGAGGCCCCAGTGTTCCTCAGAATGACAAAACAGAGGTGCATGCCAAAAATCGGAGAAATCGGAGATGGTTGGGCAGTCCCGAGCCGAGGCACACGACCTGACGGCGCCGAAAACCGGGAACTGGGCTCCGAAATGGGCAAAATGGCCTACGGCCACGAAATGTAGCTCACGGCCACCGGGAGATAGTCTACGGGACCATTCCCTTCCCACAGGAAAGAAAACAGAGGAAACCGAGTCTGGTTCGCAAACCGAGACAAGGCACAGAAGAGAGTTCGGAAGTCCGGAGGCAGGGCGTACGGCCGCGACTTTGAAACTTCTGAACGAGCACAGTATGCAACATCACCAAGCGCTCAATCGGTGACGTCTGAGTCTTAAGGTCGGTCAAAAATGGGGTGTCTACACCAGCCCTCTCCAGAGGTCAAACCAGTACTTCATCCGCCAAGGATATACTTCTTCAAACAGAAGAACAGTACACACCAAACAGTATCACTGAGGAAACAGTCCTCTGGATTGAAACCGCTGATGAACAATGGATGACCGATCCGTGGGAGATTAAAAAACGTTATCTCACCACCCAACAGTCACCACCTCATTTTGATCAGTATCGATATATTTATGAACAAATCTTAACAGAAACTGGCGCTTGTGAATTCAAGCATCATCTACATGATCCGCATAAATCCACCAGTCCCATATCTTTTAGCAAAATTACTATCCGTAATCTTATGCCCATTGCTACTTGGGGTATTCATCCGCATACCTTACGGGATCTTGATCTTCGTAATAAACAGACTAAATATACATACTGGGATTATATTGATGCTTTCACCCAGGTGTTTTATTACCAGAATCCTATCCGATCTCATTCTTGGTTCATCCGGATTTGCCCTGATGTTCTCAAACACGATGTTCCAAACTGGTTCCTCGTGTGGTGGGATAAATTTGGGTTATCTCTTGACATTTTACCAGAAGAAATCCGACTTACTTTTAATGATTGGCATTATGCCTATTCCAAGGCTTATGCTTATCTTAATAAAAACAGAGATTTATCTATTAGTAAATCATTAGTACATTTTTCCATCCGTTTTAGCATCCCATGGATTTGGAAATGGGATTTTGCTTGTGATTACCAGAACAAGATTCCCCGCCTTAAAAGAATTTTCTTTGTCAAGTGGTGGGATAAAGGCATGAATCCGATTATCTCTGAAACTGTAACTAAAATCCAGGAACATGCCCAAGCATGTCGGGAAACTGTTAAGCAGCCAGCCATTACTGCTCCACCAGCATTATCTCAGAATCCGTTCATCCAAATTCAGAAAGAATTAAGAAACCAGCACCCGGAATTATCTGAAAATGAGATTATCATCAAAAGTATGAATTATCTCAAAGAACAGTTTCTACAAACTGTACCCCCTGAAGATGATGTCTCTATGCGGTCAAGAACCAGTCAGCCCTCATCAGAACCAGATGTTGATCCAGCCGAACACGTGTTAGCTGGAGAAAGCCAATTACCAGAAGATGATGATATTGATTCCAACTTTGGTGACTTTTGGGATTCATTGACAGATGTTCTCACCGAAAAGCTCGCCAAAAGTAGAAAAGGCAAGCAGCACGATTGAGTGTCGGCACAAATAGCCAAACAACTTTACAAAAGCAGATGCCTCCACCAGAAAAGCAAAGATGCTATCTTCATTATTTGTAATCGTCATCAGTGACGTCAGCCGTTAGGATAAGTGTAATCTGTCGGTGCAATGGTTATGTTACACCTGTCCCTTCTCTTATCCGATCTTGTATTATAAAAGGGCATGTCCTCACCCTTGTTGAGGCAGAGTCAAAGTCAGTTTTATTTTTATTTTTCAACCTTTGTAATATTTCCTTCCTTTCTCCCTCTTGTAAAATATTCGCACTTCCTCAATAATATTTGGTTTTCATGTATGCCCTCTGTCGATACACTTGAACAATTACTTTGGTTTTTACAATTTTGGGAAAATCAAAAACATCATTACGTTAATACACCAGTAGATTCGTATACCCAACCATATATTACTGCTCGCATAATCGAGTGTGATCAGCAGATAGCAAGGATCCAGGAGCTGATCCAAGAACAGGTAGTGGCCTGGGCGGCCAGGAGGAATCCTCCTCCACAGTAACAGTAAGTATATGAGATCATATATGTTATAATTTGTTTTCTTTATACCTGTATTATGTGTGTATTTATTCCTGGATTTGTGCTAATGTAAGGTTAATTAATTGTCGAAGTTTGAGGTTAGTGGGACGTCATTTAAGTCGCGTTAGGTTAGGTCAAGTGCAGAGTGCTTAAGGACCGTTGACACCTGTAAATCGTTGACAGACGTGCTAGCCATTTTAAGCCAAGACCTTTAGATTTTCTCATAGTTCTAGTTTACATTTTATAATAAATCTAAACTTGAGATTTTTGGTCTTTTGAACAACTGCATAACTAAATGAGTTATTAAAAATTAACTTAAACTAACTGGTATATAAATATTAAAAATAGAATTTTCGAAAAAATTTCCCTAGATCTTTCACTGTTGTACTTCTTGACTTGTTGTCATTGTAAGCCATGTTTTGGAAATTGCCCACCGTCGGGCCCTTTCACATACATACTAAAACAAAGGCCTGCGTCACTAACTATCCAATGTAAATTTATCTATTTAATTAATATAAATAATGTTGCATTTATTTACAATCTATTAAATATTAATAAAATTTATGTACAATTAATTACATTAAAGGTTGCAGAAGAAGTATTACATATTTTGAGAAAGGAAAATGTTAGAGATTTTAAAAATTTTACCAAATATTTTATGAAATATCTCACATGGATGTGGACCTTAAACTTATGTAGAACCCACTTCGTGTGAGATATTCGGTAGAAATTTTTGTATCTTTAGCATTACTCTTCGAGAATATCATAGTATGTAAATTTTTTTTACCTTTTCATCTCATCGCAAGAGTAATTTCAATAATAAAAGTTAAATTGATTTTTGCCAAAATAAAAAATTAGAATCTAATTATGAGGTTATATATATCTAATGAAGTTTTTTTTTTTTTAATTTTATTTTATTTTTATTTTTATTTTATAAATTATATACCATTCAATTTGTTTCATCTTCTATTCCATTTACTTTGGAAAAGTAAAATCTTTTCTATAATAATAATAATTTTAATTAACTGAAATGATGACTAAATGCCATTGAAAAGGAATGAAATTATTTTTCTTTAATCTCTACCAAATAATCATTCTATTTTATTTTGTTTCCATTAAAACAAACACTATCTTAAAATCAAAAATAAAAAAATGCGCAAGTCAGCCGTGCCTTGCTCGGGTCTAATTCACTAGTACATATATGTGTGTGTGCCTATTTTCAAAAGAGAAAAGTTAGGGATCATGAAAGAGATCATAAAAGAGTTATGATCTTTGGATTACCTTGATTAGTTTGTGGTGTTTTATTTTAAGTGTAATTCAAGAGTCACAAAGCTTTCATGATTATTTTCATAAATTTTTTTTCATGATACGTAGCATTGCTGTTTGCAAAAAAAATGAGCAATAGAATCAGACCCAAGTAAATCGCGTAATGTGTGAAACCCAATTCTTTTGAGGGTTATGTGTGGGCTCCATAGATGCCAAATAAATAAATAAATAAAGCTACTACTAGATATATAATTCACGAAATTGCTTGTTCTAGATCTGTTATTTAACTCAATTCTTATAAGGTTTACTAGGATAAACTTTAATCCATTACAACATAGGAACTAGGAGCAATGGTTGCTGCAAGCACATACACAAGAGCCATCAACGCATCCGTGGGCCCAATTAGGAGGACACAATTTGATGCAATCGTTGTCAACGGAGCACTGTTTATCGCCCGCAGGATAGTACTCTTTCTGTCTATTGCAAACGCAGTAGCCATCAATACAGTAACCAAAGCCTGATATGCATTTTTGACAATCTGAATTTTGTTGACATTTTATCCGGGCTTGTGCTTTAATTCGCGACATGCTAGAAACTTGCAAACCTGCAAAACAAATATATGTTTCTCACCTTCATGTAATAATTCTAGTGTGTATGAAATACTTACATATTGTTAATTGTTAAGTTGTTATGTGCGAGAGAGAAAGTGAGAGACTTACCAGACACAGAGACAAGGAGGATGGCCAAGGAAAGCACCTTCAAAAAAACCCTCTCCATATCCTTTGAAACAAGTTGGTTAATGGAATGACTTGCACTTTGTATTGGGAGAGACTTAGATCCAACTAATATATTTATAGCAGTAATGATTCAGAGCATTAATTTTGATACTCTAATGGAACACTAATGACATGACGAAGAAAAAAAAAAAAAAAGATCAAAACATCATATCACAGTAGATGGCGCCCACTGTCAGATCATTAGAGCTCAAAAATTAGAGTTTCAAAACATTTTTCATATATACACGGATTGAGTGGGGTCATTAACTTTTTACACTTGAAAAAAAAAAAAAAATTTTTTTAACAACTTCTCAAATACAACAATAATTTTTAATACAAATTAATTTGGAGTAAATGATATTTAATGACATTATCAATGGCACATCATTAGTGGGAGGATTCTACACAAATTTGATAGGGGAATTTGGTCAAACTTCCCCCTAACAAAATTTTCATTTATTAAGGAGAAACATTAAACTTTTTACATTTTTTTGAACTAAAATAAAAAAATTTCCTTGAAAAGGCTAACACTACTATTACCAAAATATCTTAAATAATCAATTTTATGCTTCATATTTCAAATTTTAAAATGATATAACTTTTGATGTAAATTTCGATTTTTCATAAAATTAATATTTTTAATTCCTCTTGTCGAAATCTATCAAGCAAAATTCATACTAGTCATGAATTTTTTAAAAATATATATATAGTAATTTTTTTACTATCGAAATTATAAATTTTATTGTATTTCACAGTAAAAATTTAATCTAATTCACAATAAATTTGTCTGTGAAATTTTGATATTTAAATTGTGAAATACTATCATCATCACTAAATACTATAGTCCCTATAGCTGTTATTGCCCAAGTAGAAATATTAAATAAAAACATATTAAAATAATAAAATCATAATTATTTTTTTTAATAGCGAAATTTTTTTTTTATTGATGAAAAACATCGTACAAATGAGAATATCAATAAATAATGTGAGTATGAAGAGTATCATAGTAAAATTAAATGATTTAACTAAATTGCTATCAAAGAATAAACACAATCATATGCTTAGAAGTGTAAAAATGGCTCGTAGCCCACTCGAGGCCTTGGACCAGGGCTTGGGCCATCGTTTTGAACCTCGGCTCGGCCCATCAGCCCGTTCAAAGCCCCGCCCACTTGAGCCTCAGTGTTATTTTTAGTGAAAAATAATAAAATTTTGGTGAAAAAAAAAAATTGTTTAGGCCCGCCAAAGCCCAAGCCCAACCCCCTGGTCTAGCTTGCTCAAGGCCCGAATATCCCTAGGGCCTAGGCCTAAGTTTTTGGCTCGTGGGCCGGTTCGGCCCGGCCTGGCTTGATTTTTTGTAGGAGACCGGGCCAGGCCAGGCCGAGGCAAATTTACACCCCTACATATGCTATCACAACACTGAAAAATTGGTGAGAAGCCAATAAGAAAACAAGAGTGCAAGAGTCCAAAGAGCCACTATAAGCATCTTGAGTGTCGGCTGCAGAGAAGTAAACATCCCTTCAGCAGGGACTAAGGTTTTAAAAAGTGGTTGTAACCCTTATGTAACGGTTGTAGTTGCATTTATTTTTAGGGTGAATTACAAATACACCCCCTAAGATTTGATTAAAATACGAATCAACCCCTGTGGTTTTGAAAATTACATTCCACCCGTTGAGGTTTTTAATCTCATAATAAATCACTCGTTTTATTAATAAATTATCAAGTCAATTAATAATTTTTAATGATGTTAAAAATATGTTTCAATTAATAATTTAGTTAATTTTATTACTGTATAGGAGAACAATTATGAATTTCATTTTTTTAGTTAATTATGTTAGATAAAAAAATTCTAATAAAGGGGTATTTATAATTTTTCAAACCATAAGGGGCAATCTATATTTTAAGAAAACCTCAAGGGTGCATTTGTAATTTATCCTTATTTTTATAATCATTTTATTTAATATTTAATTATAATTTTTTTTATTTTGTTACTGTAATATGTTGTCTAAAAAATGTCTTTTAAAAAACTCAAAAAATATTTTTTGTTTATGCCACAATTTTTATTTTTATAATTATTTCATTTAATACTTAATTGTAAATAATTTTATTTAGTTACCAATAAAGTGTTGTCTAAAAAAATGCCTCAATTTCTTTTTTCTTTTTGGGTTTACGGCACAATTTTTTATTTTTATAATCATTTCATTTAATAATTGTGAATATTTTTTATTTAATTAGTTTAGGTATTGGTCAAAAATAATTTGTAGACATTTAAAATCAATTATTCTTAAAGTCATTAACTATTGAAATAAAATGTAAAAAACTCATTTTATATTGATTTGAAAAATATGAAATATATTAGATCATACTTAAAAATTAACAAAAATTGATCAAAATCTATTTTAAACCCTAATAAATGTGATTCTAAAAAAAAAAAAAATGCGTCGTAAGTTTTATTAAAAATAAAAAATAAAAAAATCACTATTCAAGCTACCGCAACCATTACGCTTACGTCTTTTATTATACCTCGCAATCATCCCACACACCCTTTGTGTTATGGAGACCACCACTTTTTTTTCAAAAATCTTGTGGCCAAAAAACCGGATAAACAAACCAGGCAAATTCTTATGGAGGACCAATCCTAATTTGTTGAAGATTGTAGACAAAAGTCATTGATGGAAAAAGTCAAAAATTTTGGATTTTGACAAAGTCGTTAATAAAATTATAATATTAACTGAGTAAAATTTTACTATTAATTTAAAACAGAATATCAACAAATAAAAGACACATTACATATTACCAATTCTAATTAGAGTAAAATTTTTCTATCATATTTAAACAAATCATCAACAAACAAAATATAAGCCACATATTATAAGAGCAAACTAAAGTAAGGTTAATCTAATAACACAAATAAAGACACCATTATTCAATCAGATTCAATAAAAAAATATTCACTCTTTCAAAAAATAAAAATAAACAAATGGAATATACATTGTTCAATTTTCAATTTCACTTGAAAAAATCTTCAACAATTATTCACTATTTCATCTTAAAAAACAAATGAAATACACATCTCTTGTATGGCTCAATCGCAAGTTTCAATCCAAACAATCATCAAAATACAATAAATAAGGTTCAACATATAGGAATCATTGAAATTCTACGACTATGGTTCTAAATGCTGGCTGTTACATACTGTATTGGTCGGTACGTAATGAATTTTGGAGGTCCTGTGTTAGATATACCTCGGTATTACAGTGTGAATGTAATGCCCCCAAAAATAATATAATAAACCAACCAAGACTATATGTGAATGACAGTAAGAATCAGAGTATAAAGTCCTTCTATTACATGGGATCTAATTATACAAGAGAGTGACATATGCAATTATACATTCATGAGCCTATCCCTGAATCTACAGCATATATCAGAGCATTAGACGGAACTCGAAATGCATATATCACAGCATATATCACAGCATTTTAGGGCAAAACCCTATTTTTTCCAATTTCATACCAAACACCAAAATTAAACATTTTAACATAACACAAGCTCATATTTACTCTCATAACCATTTTTAACACAAACATTTGAAAACCCCTCTTTTGATTTTAAACCAAAACCCTAGGTTTGTTCAAAATCACCTCAAGTTCCAAAGTTTTTTACACACCGCCAAATAACTAAGTTAAAAACCATATGAGAGTGTAGAAAATCCCTATCTCAAGTTCAGAAGTTGAGAGAGAGAATGGAGACACTTCAAACATACTGAAATCTAACTCTATTCGGATGAGAATGTAGCCCTCGAAATGCTTTATCTTTTTATCAAAGAGAGTAAGATAGAGAAACCACTAAATCTAGGTGAAAAAGTAGAGAGAGAGTAGTTTTAGAGAGAGGAGCTCTGGATCTAGGGTTTTGAGAGAGAAGGTGTAGACACCCTATTTTTGAACGTCCTCAAGACTTGGACGTCATCATTTGAACACTCGATGATCATCCGTGCTCGTGTTCGTTTTGAGTTTCTGGAAGTCTCGGCTACGTGCCTTGTCTTAGGATCTCTCAACTTGTCTGTTTTGTACTTGGTTGTGGACCAAGCACTTGTGGTTTTGCTTCTGAGGGAAGAGGGTGGCTTGTTGGTCATCCCCTCAACCTATCGACTAAGGCATGATGCCATCGGCCATGTTTCCATGCCATAGGCCATAAGTGTTGGCCGATCGGCACTCTTTTTGGTCGATCGGCGCTCTTTTTGGTCGATCAACCATATTTTTGAGTCGAGACCTTCCCATCTGCTTTTTGCAGATATTTTGTGCCAGCTGTGACATCTGGTATGTACAATTCTGATCCTCCATATGGAGGGATTTATTTCAAGACTCAAGCTTGTTGAACAAGCTTGAGAATTGAAATTCTATAAGAAGGGAGCCTCCCCTCCCTTTCCAGAGGTTCAAAAAATTGAGATAAAAATTTCTATATCTCTCTCTATATATTTTACCTCTCTCTCTTGTTTTACCTTTGTTTGTGCTCAAAAGTGTAGATTCTTCATACTATTGCACGCAAACACCTAGTAGAACACCATCCTTTGGTTGCTGAGGTCCTTAGGAGTTGGTTTTAGAGTTCTTGGACTGGTTTTGATCAGAGAAAGGTGTTGGAGTTGTGTTCTTGAAGGTGTTCTTCAAGGGTGAGTAAACCACCTTTTAATCCCCCATTTTGGCTTAAGCTTTTGGACCTATTTGCATATTGTTTTAAGCTTAATTCTAAACTACAAAAAGTTCTGATTTTGTGTGTTTGTGATGATTGTTTAAGGTCACTTTTTGGTTGGGGGTAGTCTACTCCCTCTTTGGCCTTGTTTGGCCTTGTTTCGTGCCTTTCCTTTTGGGCTTTGGAACCATCTTGTTTTAACCTTCTCACCATTGAAATCTAGAGGATTTTCAGTGGTGGAGAAGTGGTTTTGGAGTCTTGAATAGGAGAGGGACAACCCCTCTCTCCTTGTGTCTCTTATACGTGTATTGTTAGCTCATAAGGGTAGCATGTTTGCTTAGCTTGTTTTGGCACCATTTTAGCAAGTATTTGGTGTTATGTTGCCATGCTATACCTCTATTTTAAGTTGGTTTGATAGCCTCTTACATGTTTCATATACTTGTAGAGTAATCTTGCATGTTAGCATAACATGCATCTTGCATTTGAGCCATCATTCTTGCATGTTTTGACTTAACTCAAAGGAGCTTTTAGCCTTTTTTTTACCATGCTCTAGCTCTAATTTGCATCGTCTTGGTCATGCATGCACTGTTTTGTATAGCCATGGTTCAATCTAGCTTGTTAGCCTTGAGTGTCCAAGTCATTAGCATGCATTGCTTGGACCATTTTCATGATTTGGCATCATTTCATATGTGATTTCAGTCCATGTAGTGTAGCCATACACTTGCATTTGTCATCCTTTCAATGCTTTGAAGGTTTGGTGTTTTATGCCTCAAGAGTGCATCATTGTGTATGCCACCATGCTTAGGCATTTGGGATGCCATCTAAGTGGGTTTTTGGGCTCATTTTTACATGCCATAACTTTGATTTTTATTGGTTAAGTCATGTCATGTTTGGTTGTAACAGGTGTAGTGTAATACCTCTTGTTAGCCTTGCATGCCTCATGCCTTTTGGACCCTTGTTCTAGCTTGTGTGGGCTAGGTTCAAGCTTGTTTTTGGCCTCATCTTGACCTGCCTTGGGACTATTTTGATTGCCCTTGGCCCTTTGGGGCTTGCTTTGTATAGCCTTGGTACAAGCTCCTTGGCTAGCCTTAAGCCTTGAGCTTTCTTGCATGTTATACTTGGCTTGTTTGAGTAGTTTGGCACCACTCCTTGCATGATTTCAAAGCTTACCTCATTGCCACATTATCATGTTTGTTACTCCTTGCTCATGATTGAGAGTTGTGTCCTTATGTCTAAGTGATAGGCCAATTGACATGCATGCTTATTTTGCATTTCATTCCATCATTTTCTTAGCATTTTGGCCACTGATTTTGGGCATGACTGAGGTCTGTCCATTTTTAGTTTAAGTCCATTTGCCATGTTGTTAAAAGTTGCTACTTCACATCATGCTTGCATGCTTGAGTTGCATGACATTTGCATGCTTGTCCATCTTTGCATTTCATGCATGTTTGTATGTTTAGGTTGCATTTTGCATACTTGCTAGTTTGCATTTTGTCACATTCTTGTTTAGGTTGCATTGCATTTGGCATGCTTGTTACCTTAGCCTTATGTGCATGCTTGAGTCATATTGTATTTGGCATGCTTATGTTGCATTGCATAGCTTTTCCGTGTTGCATGCATTGCATTGTCTTTGGTTTGGGGTGTCAAACCAAACACGAGGATTGAGGGACGTTTCGTACTTGAAGTGACGAAATGTGCCTCAATCCTCGGTCGCTGACACTCTTAATCCAACATGATAGAGTGTGAGACATTCATGTGTTTTTGTGCATTCATTCCATATTGATTTGTGCAATTCGGCCTCTTTGGCCATCATGCATCGAAATGCGTGATTGATGGCTCGAGAGTCGAACACTACACTCCTTTGAGTTCCAAACATGATAAAGGGTGTTGTTGCACAACATTACCTTGCAAATGTATTGCCATGCCCCTGTTTGTCCTCCATTGTAGCATAAGGAGCAATTTGCAGGAAGATATGGCCGATCAGCTAACAATTTTTGGCCGATAGCATCATATTTGGTCGATGACCCATATTTCTTGGCTGATGGCCATACCATTTGGCCGATGACCTCTCAGCATGCCCATAGGGTGGTTTAGCAACATCACAGAGGTTTTCACAATTTTCAGAGGTGTAAAACAGTGCAAACAGAGGCAACATGAGGCATGGCAATGGATTTTCAAGTGAAGCCGATCGAGCATGCATTTGTCCCTCTTCTTGAGGCCGTTTTAATTGTTTTGTAACTTAATTAATTTGCTTAACCAGTTAAGGGTTTTGTAATAATTAATTAGCTTGTTAGTTAGTTAATTAGTTAGTTTGTATTATTTATTCGGACCCTCTGTTGAGAGAGCACATTATTGTAATAAGAGTGCGTGCATGTATCCATGTCTTCCAAGCCCACGTATTTCTCCCTTTTATTTAACCGCTTACGATGGTTAGTTCTAGGTCATGTTTTGATTAGCATTCCTATGCTTGCATTTTTGCATCCATTCATTTGTATTGCATGCACCGGGCTCGGCGCATCATGCTAACTGCATTGTATTTCAATTCCTATTTGAATACATGTATCAATTGTTGCATTTGTATGCCATTTTAGAAAAGCCGAGCCTATTTCTAGTTGCATTTTGCATGTGTTACATTAGCCATCTTAACATGAACTAGGATCATGTATGATTTCTAACTAGTTGTTATTTTAGCTCGGAGTACACTGTAAGTGTTTATGCTTTAGCATCCCTGCATGTGTGTTATTGATTGCCATGACAGCATGATTGCCATGAGGCTAACTGCTTAAATGATTTAACTGCATGA
Source organism: Camellia lanceoleosa (assembly GCA_025200525.1). Taxonomy (NCBI): domain Eukaryota; kingdom Viridiplantae; phylum Streptophyta; class Magnoliopsida; order Ericales; family Theaceae; genus Camellia; species Camellia lanceoleosa. The sequence continues at coordinate 21,659,337 of CM045767.1, read as the reverse complement.
ATGCCTGTGGGTGAAGGTTAGATTATTTGAATTGGAACAATTCATCAAAATGCGAGTTTTAAGCCCACTTAAGGGTGGCAAAAATCATGTTTTCTAAGCCCACTTGAGGGTGGCAAATCCGCATCTTAGCCTACTTGCGAGTAGCACCTTCAAACCATTTTCAAACAAGCAAACAAGAGATGTTTTGTTCCAACTTAGGCAATCTAGTCTATACTTCTATGCTGTGCGCATCACGTAGTAAGCTAGCTAATAAATCGGAATAAGAACACATGTGTTTTTAAAAACAAAATATCATGCTTAGTAAAGGCCGATCTTTGATCGGGCGAGCGGGAGTGCTCATAGCATAACCTTCCCCTCTCGTACCCAAGTTCCCGAGGCGAGGCAACTTTGGTAATGACGGACACGTAGCCTTAGGCACGAGCCAGGGTTTCCTAAATTCTCCCAAAATAAAATATTTAGGTAGCGACTCTATATATGGCAAAACAGTCCATGTTTGGCACTTCTTTATAAAAATCAGTTTTCCAAAACGATTTGTCGGATTTGGACTCTTTGGTAATTTATCGGTCTTGCATTGCACTTTGCGAGATTAGATTCAAAACCGTGACATTGTGTTCGAACTGTAGTAGCTAAGAACAAAACAGATTTCGCGCCATTTCGCGCGCGGAGCTCGGGACGTTCGGGCACGTCTACAGTTTTGGCGACTCTGCTGGGGATTTAGAGAACTTGACTCGAACTCATGATATCTTATTTTGATTACACTCTTGTGTTTCTTTGCATTGCATTTGCATTGGTGCGCCTACGACACCGTGTTTGTCGTATCCTATTCCTGAACAGTTTGCTAGAGGCTCGCGTCGAGAAGCGTGCCATAAGGCTGACCGGTTGTGGGCTCTGCCACGATGGGAACACAAACCCCAGTTTTACAGGGGCACCCTCTTTGACCATTCGACCTAGTGCATATCGGAAACTGTAGTGACCATTCCAAGCTAGGACAGGTTGGTTACCCGATTTAGGTTGTTTGAAACTGCTGCGTGCGTAGTGAAACCCTAGCTCCTGACAAGATAGGACAGGGAAACCCTACCCCAACATAAGGGTGTTTTGGCTCTCACTTGCTTGTTATGTGCTTTTAGAGCGCGTCTCTAAAGGAATACATGTATCAGTTTGCAAGTCTGGGTATCAGGCCTGCGGGCATCAGCATCAGTATATGGGAATCAGTTTTACCTGTGGGTATCAGATTTAGATTTGTGGCAGTGATTTGGGAAGAGTGATCAGTGGTTGAGAGCGGTTCGTTTAGCTTGTGTTTACCAACTGTGTGTTGTGTTAATTGAAGCCGTTATGCTGTCCGTTTTTCTATTCATTATTTCCTTATTATGCTTTATTTATCTTTTTGCAAGGTAGTTTAGCACCATTGCATCCGACCAGGCAGATATTCCTCGAGCACTCTGGGTTAGAGGTCATAGACTTAATCGATCCAGGGATTTGATAGACGGACAAGCAGTGTTCCTTTCTTTACCCCCGGTTCCCAGACGGAGGTCAAAAAGGCGCAGTGTATCGGTACAGCGGTCGTCAGTTTAGTTGTCTACCCCACCAGTAAACTGTCAGGCTGAGGTCTTAGTTTCTACTGCAAGACAGATATACCGGTTGCTCAAATAGACCAGCACAATATGGCAGGAATGGAAGAGATGATGCATTAGCTCCAGGAGAGCATGAAAGCCATAAAGCAGGATGCTGCCCGTTAAGCAGAATTTGCCACACGCCAAGTCGAGGTTATGGCACAACAGGCAAAGTTGATTGCTAGACTGTAGCAACAACAACCACCATAGCAAGCTGGAGCATCTGCTTCGCACCAGGTTCCTCCCCCACCAAGAGTTCCCATACATGGGGAGACCGCACACGTCCAGGATGATACGGACGTTCCAACAGGGCCGGCTCCGCCTCCAATCCTACCCCAGCTATCCAAAGCAGCAACCAACCTACCAGATTCCCCTTTTGAGTTCGAGGTGGACCTCACAACGCTAAAAGTGAGCCAGCTTGAAAAACTATTCAAGAACTCTCATGGGGTAAAGTCCATTCTAGATATTGAGGACGGGTACACCAACTCAGCCGTGACTCTATCGAACCGGTTTAAAATGCCGCACATAGACCGTTTCGACGGGTCTGGAGATCCTATGGTGCATTTGCGGCTGTTCTCAGATATCTTAAGGCCGATGGGCCTCTCCAGATTGCAAAAGCTTTCTCTGTTTGGCCGGACCCTGTTTGGTGTAGCAGCCATCTGGTATGCAAAACTGGAGGATTCCGTTAAGAGAAGTTGGGAGGAGATGGCTGAGGCCTTCATAGCTCAATACTCCTATAATACACAGATCGAGGTCACAACTCGTGATCTCGAGACAACTAGGCAAGAGCTGAATAAGAGCTTCTCCGATTTTGTGACCCGGTGGAGGGCCAAGGCCTTGATGATGACCATCAGGCCTGTTGACAAAGATCAAATTCGGATGGTTGTGTGCAACCTCCAGCCCAAGCTCATACAGAAAATGATCGTTCTCCCCCTCCCCACCTTTGCAGATCTACATGAGATAGGGGTGCAGATCGAGGACGCTATGAAACAGGGCCTCATTGATCATGAGAGAGAGCAGCCTAAAAGGGCATTCAACCACAGTACGAATGCAGGCACAAGTAGTGTTGCAGTTGCCAGATCTTCAGATGTGGGAATGGTCACCACCACCCCTCTGTAGACACCCCATTTTTAACCGTCCTCAAGACTCGGACGTCACCGTTTGAACACTCGGTGATCATCCATGTGTGTGTTCGTTTGGAGTTCCCGGAGTTCTCGGCTCGCGCGCCTTGCCTCAGGACCTCCGAACTTGACCGTTTTGTGTCCGGTTTTGCACCAGACACCTGTGTTTTGCCTTAGAGGGGCAGGGAATGCTTTGTGAGGCATTCCCATACACCACCGGCTGTGGCTAGAGGCCACCGGCTGGCTGTAGTTGCCACCAGCACTATATTGTGCTGGTCGGCACTATTTTGTGCCGGTCGGCACTCAATTTTGTCAAAATGACATTTTTTGCGTAGGACCTTTGTGCACTTGCTTTACGAGATATTTTCGGACATTTGTGTGCCGTGGCTTCCCTCCATACGTGTATGGAGGGATGAGCCCTTGTTTGCTTAGCTTGTAAGTCTTACAAGTTCTATAAGAGGAACTCTCTTCTCTTGGCTCAAGGGTTGAAATTCTTGAGAGGTTTCAGCCATTTTAGAGAGAAACCAAGCTCTGGTTTTAGGTTAGATCATATATCTATTCTACCTCTCTTTTCCTTGCTTATTTAGTACACTAGGTGCTTTAGTTCACACTTTTGCACACAAGCACCTAGTGTTTCACCTTTCCCTTGCTACTGAGGTTCCAAGAGGTTGTTCTTGAGGTTTGTGGCTGGTTTGAAGCTAAAGGAAGCCATCACACCACCATCTTTGAAGAAGGCTACAAGGGTAAGGATCTAATCCTCTTTTTTTACATAGTTTAAAACAGTTTTTGGGCTTAGTGTTTGGCACATAAAAGTTCTGATTTTTGACCCTCTTTATTGTATATTAAGAGTGTTTTGTGGGTTGGGGAGGTTTGACCCCCTTTAGACCTTGAAAAGGGACCCTTTTTGTGCTATTTTGGAGAGATCCGGGACTTGTGTGTTTGGTCCTTTCCACCACTGAAATCTTGAGGGATTTCAGTGGTGGAGATGGTGCCATAAAGTCCTAGAAAGGGGAGGGCCACCCCCTCTCCTTGATGTCCTTGAAAAGGGCAAGTTTTACCTCTTGAGAGAGCACCATGCTTGAGTATGTATTGAACATGTTTGAGTTGTTTTTCATGCTTATTATGCCATGTTTTAACTTGGTTTTAAGTTGGTTTTGGTCTCCTATGCATGCTTAGCATGGTTGCCTTGTAATGCCCTTTTATGCTCTAACATGCCTAGGTAGTATGCCTTAGTCTTTAACATGTTTTAGGCTTGCATTTGTGAAGATTTTGTGCTTATATTTCCATGTTTTGGGTCTGTCCATAAGTATTTTGGTCAATCTTAGCATGTTTAATATAGCCCCTTTGGCTTGCCTTAGCCTAAGACCATTTGCATGCTTTATTTGGCATGCTTTATCCCATGATTTGGCATCATGTTTAACATGAATTTCAGAGTTTTTTTAATGCACGCTTTTAGTCCACGTTTGGTCTCTTTAAGTGTGTTTGAATATTGCTTGTTTATGCCTTGGGTTTGGTACCTTAACATGTGCATGTGTGTGTGTGTGTTTAGTCTCCCTTTGTAGGCTCCTTGGCCACTGACTTTAGGCCTATTTGAGTTGCCTAGATCATGTATAAGTCCATCCCTCATGTGGTTTGCATGCTTGACTTGTGTGCTTGTTTGCATGTTTGCATAAGTGTATCACAATGTCCATCTTGCATCCTAGATAACATGCTTAGGATTGCACCACATTGACATGCATGCCAAGCCTCTTGAAGTGAGTTTGATAGAGGTTTGGCACCCTTTTGTGCCTATGTGTTTTGCATGCATTTGAAAGTGAAGTTGCATTCTTGGTTCTTAGGGCCATCATGCATGAAAATCTTGCGATTGGTGGTCAGGGACCGAGGCACATGCCCCTTGAGTCAATAACATGATAGGGAGTGTGTTTGGTGCATAAATGGCTTGAATTGCATTGCCTTGCATGTTGTTTCCCTCTGCTTGAGTGGCGAGTGTTCTGCGAATTTTGTGCCGACCAAGCACTATTTAGTGCCGACCGGCGATCAATCGGCAACCGATGAGTGAATTCAAGGTCGGTGGCCTCCTTCAACCGGTGGTGCTCTACCCCCTGGTGGTACTCCCGGTGCTGAGAGGCACTCCCGGGACTTTGGCAATTTTCGTAAGAGGATAGCAGGGAAACAGAGGCAATCCGTGCATGGCGGTCTTGATTCGAGCGTTTGAGCAGCGTTGCATTTGGCCCTCATCTGGCGTTTTTTACATTTAATTAGATTAATTATTTTATTTAATTAATTTAGTTGATTTGTAATAATTAATTAGCTTGTGTAGTTAATTAGTTATTCGGTTCTGTATTATTATTTGGTCCCTCCGAGTGAGGGCAAATTTGTAATAAGGGTGTGTGAGTGGGTGTGTGTCTTCCAATCCCCATTTCTTTCTATCCCTTTTATTTACCTGCTTATGATGGTAGATTAGGGCATTTTAAATTAGCATACCGTATGCAATGCATGCGTGCATTCATGCATTCGTTCACATGCATCGGGCTCGGTACATCATACAAACTGCATTGTATTTTCAATTCCGAATTGAATACGTGCTACTCGCGCATTTCACATGCCATGTTTAGGGTTAGCCGAGCCTACTCTAAATTGCATCCTTGCCTATGTTGCATTAGCCATTTAACATGATCTAGGGACATGCATGTCTGCTAACTAGTTTCTTGTTTTGGCGCGGAGTACGATGTAAGTATTTTACGCTTTAGCATACCACATGCGTGTGAATGTCGCCATGACAGTATGCTTACCATGCGGCTAAGTGCTTACATGAGATAAACTGTTTGAATGCTTGTGGGTGGAGGTTGGATTACGTGAGTTGGAACAACTCATTGAAATCCGTATTTTAGCCTACTTGCGAGTAGCAAAAAACCAACACGTTTTTCGAGACAAAACGGATATGCAATGTTTATTTTCAAATTAGGCAATCTAGTCTATACTTGTTTGCCGTGCGCATAACATAGTAATTCTAGGCTAATAATTGGAATAAGAGCATGTAATGTTTTCAAAAACGGATATCATGGTTAGTAGAGGCGGTCTTGAGCCGGCGAAAGAGTGCTCATAGTGACCTTCCCAATCGTACCCAAGCTCGAGCCAAGACCACTTTGGTGATAGCGGACATGTGGCCTTGACCGAGTCGGGGTTTCCTAAATTTCTCATTTTAAAATATTTAGGTGGCGACTTCATGTCTGGCAAAGCGATCCATGTTTGGCACTACTTTTCAAAAATCTGTTTTCAAAATCGATTTGCGGATTTGGACTCTTTGGTTCAAGATTAAGAACCGTGACACAAATCGAGTCGGCTGTAGTGACCCCAAAAGCGAGCGAGCGGGACTTAACCCTCCGGGCGTTCGGGGCGTCTGATTCTGGCGACTGGGGATTTTAGAGAGCTTGACTCGAACTCGTGATATCTGTTTTGACTACACTTATGTGTTTCTTTGCATTGCATGTGCATTGGTGCGCCTAGGACACCGTGTTGGCCATCTGCTATTCTGGCGGTTTCTTGGAGGCTTGTCTTGTCAAGGCATGTCCATAAGGTGACGGTTCGCGAACTCTGCGATATGGGAACACAAAACCGGTTTTACCGGGGCACCTCTTTTGACCATTCGACCTAGTGCATATTGAATCCATAGTGACCATTCCAAACTAGGACAGTTGCTTACCCGATGCTAAGTTGTTTGAAACATTGCGTGCATAGTGAAACCCTAGTTCACGACAAAATAGGACAGAAACCCTACCCCAACATAGGGGTGCATTGGCTCTCTTTTTACGCTATGTGCTTTTAGAGTGTATCTCTCTGAGGAACAAACATATCGGTTTGCAAGATTTGGGTATCGGCCGAGGCACCGTGTATCGGTGTTGTTGAGAATTAGCCGTGTGTCTGCGGGTATCGATTCGATTTTGATAGTGACTCGGGAATAGTGTTCGATAGTAGAGCGTAGTTGTCGGCTACACCCGTATTTGAAATCTTTGCTTGTTTTCGTTTGATTCGGGGACTCGGGGTTTGATCGGCTAGTGTCTTCTCCTTCTTGGCGAGGGTGAACATACGCAGAACTTCGAAGAAATTGTGGTCATAATGACGCGTTGCGTCAGGAACTCACCCCACAGGATGAAAGCTACTGTCGAGATACCGCATCCGCCTAGGTCTTTGCCGCACATCAATTTGGGCTCCTCAAGCATGCGAGCTCGTGAGCCTACTACTTTCGAACTACTGGGAATCATAGGTGATATCCAAAGGTCTGCGTGATGATCTCGCCTATGGAATGTCGGTTTCACCACCGGTGCACCCTATCTTTGGAAGCTTCGTACCCAAGAGCCCCCATTGTTGGGTCGAATTGTCATCGAACTCGATAGCAGGAGATGGCCTCCAACTATGGCAACGATGCATTAAACCAAGCTCTCGATCAGGCTGAGGCCAGAGACAGAGGCAAGATGAAGGCCGAGGCCGACCCTATTGAACAACTGCTGTGGGCAGTAGAGGCTTTGAAAGCCGGAGGAATGAACAAACAACAGATATCCGCAGTTATGTCCAAAGTTGTGGAGGACGTTTTCCCCACTCCGCCTGAGGGTAATTCTAGTCAATCAGAGAATCGGGATAGGCCCCGTCATACCAAAACAGTTCTTCCCCCTTCCAGCCTTGCATTCGGAAGGGATCAAAAATCCAAGGCCGCACCCGCCGATCCGTTTGCTAGTGCATCTAGCAAGAGTGCTCCAAGGTACCAGCCCCGAGGGCGCAGGGTCTTTCATGCTCTCTATATGCCATTGTCCAAGGCATTGCAGATCTTTGCCGAAAGGGGACACCTTAAGCCCCTGGAGCCGCGGCCGCTCCCGAAGAATCTCCCTGATACCCATGATGCTTCCCTGTATTGTGCGTACCATTAACAGACTGGCCATGCCACTGATAATTGTTTCCGTCTTCGGCACGAGGTGCAAGATTTGATTGATAACGAAGTTATCCTCCCTCCCACTTCGGCAAAGTCCGTCACCACTCAGTTGTTGGATTTTGAAGATACAGATACCGCGAGTATGTAAGCAGAAGGTGAATCGCCTGTGGGCCGTGTTTGGTACATTTTTGGATATGGCATTTGGCACACATTTTTGGGCATCCGTGAATCTTGGCCTTGCACATTCTGACTTGGGTGTCGAGTCAGTCTTTTGTTTTGTCTTGAGTCTGTCTCATTGTTTTGAGTCAGTCCTTTTGTTTAAGGGTCTGTCTAATTGTAATGAGTCAGTCCCTCTTTTGTATAAGAATACCAGGTGACTTCGGGGTTGTTGCCTCAAGCACCGTTTTGTAATTACTTCTTTTTTTGCTTTCTTTTTGGGTCCCCCTCATTTGTGGAGCAGTTTACACCTGTGAAATCTGAATGAAGCGGTAGTGGCTACCGGGTTTCCATGTTTATTGATTGTATTGGGCTAGGTGTGCGGAAGAATTGAATGAGGTGACAACACATTCCTTTGCTCTTTTGTGCCTTAAAATTATTGCTTTGACTTAAGTTTTGAAACCTTTTAAAGCCTTCATTGAAAACGAAGAGGAAGAAATTTCTCGGGTTTTACAAAGTTTTGATCATTTTGAAAGAAAGAGAGGCGTGCTAAACTTTTAATGAATGAAATCATCCTTGTCAGCGTGAGTACTGAGAAGGACCCTAGCCTGATCCAGACTGGTTCTGCACTATCTTCGATACGAGCGATTTGTCGCTTTCTTAAAAAACTTTCAAAAACAAAATGTTTTGTGCGGTCTTGCAAAGACCTGTGTGGAATCGCTCTTGAGATTGCACAGCTTAGGATCGCTCTCAGCCTCAAGGCTCGACCCCTCCTTTCCAAAGGACCAGCATCCAGAGTGTTCGACGGTTGGCTATCAATGCAAGGCCTATGAGGCCAGACTCGAAGCAGCCCTCGATCAAGAGGCACCGTAATCGGAGCAAAAGATTAGATTTCACCAAAAGAAGTTTGCAAAGCAACCATGATGGAATCTCCTGCAAAGCACTGCAACAGTCATTCTCCCGGAAAAGGGGAGGCTTCAATCTCAAAACCATTTAACATGGATTTGTTATACTTTTACCCTTTGAGAGGCTCGCTGGGCCGAAAACCCAAAAGGGCGACCCAGGCAAAAGTTAGAGCGAGACAAGAAAAATATATATACCAAAATACGAAAAGAAAAAATGCAAAGATACAAAAAAAAATGCAAAAAAAAAGAAAAGAAAAGAAAAATGCAAAAAAGAAGAAGAAAAAGGAATGAAAAGAATAGAAAAAGAGAAAAGAAAGAAAAATAAAGCTCGCAAGGTCGAAAACCTGCAACAGGCGCCTTGGCAAAAGTAAGAGCCTGAAAATAGTGAAGGTTAAAATACCCGAGAGTACCTTACCCCGAACTACGTAAGGCTTGATTCCCATGTTTGGGATACGTAGGCAACTTCATCCTGAAGTCCAGCCCCCAACGCTTCCATAGCGTCTCAGTCCATGTAATGGTTTTGATTACCCATGCTTCCTCCGAATCCGATGTCTCGGTTGCAACAATTGGAGCTGCGTGATCAACTTCCTTCTGGAACCCAGTCACCAACGCTTTCAAGGCGACTGTGTCCATATATTGTTTGTGGCTGTCTTCGTCCTCTCCGTGCCTGAGAGCCCGGTCGAGCTCAATCATCAATAGGCATGCCGCGGCATCATCCAAACAAGGGGCAACTTTTCGTTGCCATCTATTGCCAAAGTTGCCCTCAGTCGTCATCCAAACTAGGGGCAACTTTCCGTTGCCCTTCCTCTCCCCCTTTTGAGCCAGGGGCAATTTTCCAAATTGCCTCCGATCCGAGGTTGCGCATCTCGATGGTGAGTTCCGTGCTCGTTGCGCATCGACTGTATGCAAAAATAGTTTTTGAAAATTTTTACTGAGGTTGGCTAGTTTCTCGAAAACTATTTCATTCTCCAAAATTGGACCATGTTTGGACCCAAAAGGAAAACTTTCAGTGCTTGCAACCTGACTTGCATGATTTTCAAATCAAAAATTGCCCAAGCACGCTAATCTGGCGTTCATTTTGATCAAAACTGTTTTAAAAAAAAAAAAACAAAGAATGGTCAGAGTAATGAACCAGGGGCACAGTTGAGCCAGGTATCCTGTCTTCCCCCCACCGTCAGCACGCATTTGCCAGAAAGGCGCTCTATCTACCAGAAGGAATAGCCGCGAGCTAGCTGTATCGGGCATGAATCCGCCGCTTCCTATTCATCTATCAACCACTCAGGGGAGGGATGGAAAATGAGAGAATAAAGAATAGAGAGGTGTAAGCCGAGAGAAAAGTGAGAAGAAGGTCTTGTGAGAAAAACCGAGCTCGAGGGCCGAGTGATGCGAGAATCCCAAATCAGAGAGGGTGGGAAACCTGCCCGGAAGAATTGGCTCCTCAAGATCTTTTGTTTTCAAACATGTCCGTGTCGTGCCTTTTGGTTTGTTAGTCTCAACTTAGTTTTGAGTCTTTTCCGAGTGTGTCTCGTTGTGTTTAGGTCGTGTGCCTTTTACTTTCTGTACTTGAGTTCTCCGGCGGTGTCCAGTTGTAGGCTCGATACCCAGGTTAAAAAACCTCTCTTTACCTCAAAATCGTCTGTGCTCAGAATGCCGTGCCATTCTCTATATCCGTGCAAAGCAAGAGAAGGAAAGGGAAAATTTGGGACATCCGAGTGTGTTTCAACTGCAACCGTGTCAGCTTTGTGATCTGTCTCATCAGATTGGGGCTATCTGTTCAGAGTTTGCTGTGTGCAGAATGAACCGAATACTGAGTTATGGGCTAAATGCAGATCAATCCCCAGCAGATTAGTCCTCAGCAGTCAGGTTTGTATGTTCGGATTGAGCGATGGTTTGTATGAAATGCTTTCTTTGTTTAGTTGGTTGGTTATTTGATTATTACAGTGCAAGTGTCCAATTGTCAGACAACAGATCAATGTCATTTACATTTGAGGTGTAATATGATGCAATGCAGTGCAAAGTATGAAATATGCATATATATACAAATGTAACATTCTTTTCAAACAAAAGTTCGTTTCATATCATCTTTTTCGAATACATAGTTTGAGAAAAGCAAAAACCTGCCTGCGGCAGTACATAGTACTCTATCTACCAAAAAGAGAAAAGTACAAGAAAAGAAATAAAGAAAAGAAGCAGCAAAATCATCATCATCAGCAGCAGGCCTCATGCCTGAGGATCAGTCCTCGCCCTCTTCCTGGGCAAAAGCACAGGAGCATCGTCGGAGCTGTCACTGTCGGAGCCCGAGCCCGAGCTATCCCCGGCCTCCTCCGCAAATGACTCCGTCCCCGCCTCCGACTCACCATCTCCTGGAACTGGAGCTCGTGAGCTGCTCCCCACGTGACCACGTCCCCCTCTAGTGCGAGGGAATATCTTGCCATCCCGAGTAGAGAGGGGAGGCCCAGCTGGAGCAGCGCCACCCACTGGAGGGATCGGGAAAGGAGGCTGAAAATACAAAGAACAAACACATTAGAAAAGCGTAGCGGTTCTCGGTCTGAAATGCGATGTATATGAGTACAGTGTGTGAATGCCGTGAGCAGTTTATCAGTACAGAATGCAGTGTATGAGTACGGTGTGTGAATGCTTTTGTGATGAATCGGTGCAAGATGCGATGTATGAGTACGATGTATGAAAGCCGTGGCGGTTTATCGATTTTTGTGCGATTAGCAGTTATGCGAAGCAGTATGATTTGAGGCGTAGTCGATAGAACATACCGGCAGGCTGTAGACGGCCAAAGTGTCGAGAGTCCGCTGCAGCATCCCCATCAGGGAGGCATTCAGCTCCACGGACTGACGGGTATACTCGGAGAAAGCCTGCAAAAGCATTAAATACATCAGTATTCTGTGGGATATCTGAATGAACTGAAATGAAATAACAATGCAAGATGCAGAAATAAAGTAATACATACCGGAGGCAAGTCAGGAATACCAGCCAACTCATGACCAGCCGGGGGAGGAGCAAAAGGGATCTAGTAGGTCTCCCCACTCTGCCCCCTATAAGTCAACATGGTAGGTAGAGCGGGCCAGCCCGTCCCTCGTCCCGTCTGTACTCCCCTCCTGTCGCGAGCTCGAGCCCTCTGTGACGACCCCACTCCTGCTCCTGCCTCTGCCGGCGCGCAGCTGGTCTCATTGGATCGGCTCACGGAGCCCCTGCTCAAAAGGGGCATCAAGAAGGTCGGACGTACTCGAGTAGTCGCCCTCGCCCTGTCGGCATCTCGTCCACCCGGCCAAGGGTGTAGTCCTCCATCTGCCGGCTGTACCCCTCAGTCTCCCTCATGCGCTCGGGAGGAAGGATCGGAACTATCTGCTCGGCAACCCTAGGGTCTGGCGTATGAAACGCTCACCCAGTACCGGGCACGGGCCGGGCCCTCCAAAGAAAATCCCAGAACGCGAGGTCTCGATTGCGCCGCATACCGATCTCGTATCACCGTGGTAGTGGAGCCCACTACCGGTGACTGAAATGAAATCTGATTGATTATCTCGATATAGAAATGTACGCTTGAAAGCGAAGCTTAAAGCGGATTGTAAGTAAAACATACCTCGGTGGGGGTGATGGTGTCGAAAAGCGGCGGAAGAAGCTAAAAGTGTCCGGGGCCTCGGCGCATCGCCCGTCATCTTGGCGAAGAAGGGGCGACGGAGGGGTCTCGCCTCAAGACCGCTCTAGTCTGGGAAGTAGGCGTACACCCAGTACCAAAAGCGACGTCGAGATGACTATCGATCAAGCGGGATCACGAATAAAGCGTAAATAACGGGCCGTGTGTTGTGTATTGTGTTGTGCGAGTGTCTGGCGTGAAGCGATGTGCGGCCGGTGTAAGCGGAGTATGTGTGTGCCGTGTGTACGATATCTGAACTACGATGTGTGCGGTGTGCGAGAATCTGAAAGTATAGAGCGTAAATGTAAGCGAGAGGAAAGACGTACCTCCTAGGCTCGCCAAGAGCCTCCTAGCGGTATCCTTTGCCACGAGAGCGAGCTCATATAACCGTAAGGGTGGCCAAAGCCGCGCCCCGATCATCTTGCACAATCCTCTCGGCGTCCACCATGGCGAGTAAGCGGCGAGGGCACCTTGTGTTCGCCCGGTCGACAAGCAGGTGGTCCCAGAAGAACATGAGGAAGCGCGTGCATATCTCTCGGCCTCTGGGTCATCGGAGCTGCGTCCAGCAGCACGGACTGCACTCAGAACTGCACCTCGAACCAGGAGTAGCGGACGAACCCTGGACGAGCAAGTGGCGGCGCCTCGCCAAGCAAGTGAATCTGAGCGGCAATCCACTCATGCATGTATCAGACGAAGGGATCGGATCACCCCCCCGATGCCGGTGAGCATCGAGAAGTCGTAAGGGGTCATCGTCATGTCCCCAGTCGCTGATAAGTGGAATGAATCGGTGGTGTCCCACCACCTCTCTGCCAGGGCGGCAAGAAGAGGTCTACAGGCAGAGAGCCTGGAGAGTCCCCTGCAGAAGGTGCCGAAGCCGGCCCGATCTACAATGCGGCTAACGGCGTCAGGCAGCTCGGCGTACCAATCGCGAGCGGTGACGTTCCCATACCCGCGGAGAGTATGGGAGTCTCCCTGTAGTCAAGAAATTGCAAAGCCATATGAAGATATGCAGTCGGTACAAATCTGGTATGCGTGCAGATTTTTAAAATTCAAACAGAAACCGGGTGCCGGTGTGCTTACAATAAACTACAACCGAGTGATGCGTCGGTGTGTTTTAGATGCTCGATGTAAACTTGGTGCATGTGTGCACATTTTTCGATTCAAGCGGATATCGGGTTTCAAGTGCGATTGGGTGGGCTACGGCTGTGATATGTCGGTGCTCTATGAGGATCGATTAAGCGGCATGTGTGCGTATTTTCAAAGTTCAAATAGAAGCGTGTCTCGGTATGTTTGATGAACTACAACGTGTGATGTGTTCGCGTGTTTGTGTAGTTTTGTGCAAATCTAGCATGCGTGCGAGTTTTCGGATTCAAATAAGCGCCGGGTGTCGGCGAATTGGTAGTGCAATGTGTGCCGCGTGTTTGGGGTGATTCAGACTAGTGCAGTGTGTGTGCATGTGCATCGGTCCTAGACAGATGTCAGTTATGAGTTTGTCTACAATCAACTGTCTGATTACATCGAGAACTAAGCAGATAATGGGTTCGGTTAGCTACGGCGATTGGCAGAAATCCTACATTCTGAAAAATAAAGCAAAGATAAGGGTGTTACCTCGGGCGCCAAAGGACAAATGAGTGGCGGCTCACGCAGTGACTCGGGTCCAAAGCCCTGTCGAAGCCACGGAAGTGGCGGAGTCCGTCTGGCGGAAGCACGTAGATGGCCGGCTGGTAGGTCGCCGGGTCGAAGGGGCGCTCGCTCAGTGGCAGGAGCTCAACCCCGGGATCCATCTCGTGGTCCGGGGGAGTCCCGACGCGTGGAATATCATCGGCCATAGCAATGGAGATGAGAAAAATAGCCGGAAGAAGAAAAATGGGCCGGAATGCGAAAAGTCAACTGGGAAGTCAACCCCGAGAAGGTCGGAAATGGCCGGGAAGGCCGGAAGAGGAAAACGCACGGAAATGTAGAGAATATCGAGGGGAACAAGTCCCGAAAAGGCGGAAATGGCGAAAAGTGCACCGAAACGAAGTTTTGTTCGGTCGAAAATGTCCGAAACGCGAAGAATATCGTGAATCCGACGAGAAAATGGGCGTGAAACGCGGAGAAATCGGTGAAAAATCGAAAGGAAAACACTCTAGAGAGAGAGAGGAGGAGTTTTCGGCGGTGTGGAAGCAAGAAAATAGGGTTTAGGTGCCCTATTTTATAACACCCGTGGCAAATTGGCAAAACTGCCCCCGATCAGGCATTTTCTGCCGGTCGGCACTTTTTTGTGCCGGTCGGCACTTTTTTGTGCCGATGGATGAGTTTAGGCAGCCGGTGGCAGCCGGTGATCGCCCCACCCAGCCGGTGGTGTTCCCAAGGCCTTGTTTAGGCCAAGTGAGGAGTTCTTGGGTCTCCATAGATCAATAAAGTACAAGAAAATGCATCCCCGATGCTCAACCGGCCTCCGTTTTGACTTTGGACCGTCTCTACTGTGCGTGACGCTCAAATTCAAGCGAAGATTGTATCCTTTTGTATCCTTTTGTCTTTTATAAGATTCAAAAGTTACCCCGTGTGCGTTGCATGCATCCATCACATTGTCCGGCGCATTGTATCGCGCCATCTTGCACATCCCTTGGGATTTGCATTTCATTGCATCTCGAGGTATGTGTGCCTCATTTTGCATTTCATTGCATCTCGAGGTATGTGTGCCTCATTTTGCATTTCATTGCATCTCGAGGTACGTGTGCCTCGTTTTGCATTCCATTTTCCATCAGATGAGGTATGTGTGCCTCATTTTGCATTTCATTGCATCTCGAGGTACGTGTGCCTCGTTTTGCATTTCATTTTCCATCGAATGAGGTATGTGTGCCTCATTTTGCATTGCATCGCGTCTCGAGGCACGTGTACCTCATTGCACTTCATTTTTCATCCTTTGAGGCACGCGCACCTCCTTGCACGCGCGTCTCGTTTGCCCCATTTGCATCCGCATGCGTGTCTCATTCGCATCACACTCACTTAGAGTGTTGTGTAATCGTTGCCCCCTGGTCTGGCGAGACCTTAAACACGCACGGTCTAGGAGACCTTAAATCCTTTGAAGGTGCAATTCCTTCGATGTTTGTCGTGCCCGAACGACTTTCGGTGGTCTGGTAAAGCCACCGTGCGGGTTCTTGATAAGTTCCTAGAAGACCAACTGGGCGGTGAAAACTAGAGTTTAAACGGCTTATGCCTAGAACGCATAAGGTTCGAATTTCGAGACTAAAGTCTGGTTTAAATACCCAGGGGGTGTACCCTCGGCTTGAAATCTGTATGGAAGCCCCATAGGTTGAGGCGGCGTGTTTACGCCTCAATTCTGGATACTGAACCGACCTAGTATATCGCCTTGTTGGTAAGATAGGGAAAGCTGCAATCATAGCCATTGCATCATCGTGCATCGTCATGCATCATGTAAATACTGCATATGTCATGCATTTCAAAAAAAAGAAAAAAACCCATGCATATGTCCTGCATTTCATTATAATATAGTGTATATGTCATGCATTTTCTGTAAAACATCCAATGCACATTGCATTGTAGCTTGCATGCATCCATTGCATCACCTCCATCTACGGCTTGCACCTTTCCTTGTCGAGCTTGGTCTGGTATGTGCCCATATTTTTTTGTGTCGAAACACAGTTGTCGAGCTTTTGCGTCCGAGCCTTGAGGGTAGTGGCACCGCTTCTGTGTTAGATACGGTTTGTATGCGTACATGCCTTTCCTAGGCAAAATATGGTTTGGCCCGCGTGCCGTATCCATTGTATCCATATCCATTGCATTGTAGCTTGCATGCATCCATTGCATCACCTCCATCTATGGCTTGCACCTTTCCTTGTTGAGCTTGGTCTGGTATGTGCCCATATTTTTCGTGTCGAAACACAGTTGTCGAGCTTTTGTGTCCGAGCCTTGAGGGTAGCGGCACCGCTTCTGTGTTAGATACGGTTTGTATGCGTACATGCCTTTCCTAGGCAAAATACGGTTTGGCCCGCGTGCCGTATCCATTGTATCCATATCCATTGCATTGTAGCTTGCATGCATCCATTGCATCACCTCCATCTATGGCTTGCACCTTTCCTTGTTGAGCTTGGTCTGGTATGTGCCCATATTTTTCGTGTCGAAACACAGTTGTCGAGCTTTTGTGTCCGAGCCTTGAGGGTAGCGGCACCGCTTCTGTGTTAGATACGGTTTGTATGCGTACATGCCTTTCCTAGGCAAAATACGGTTTGGCCCGCTGCGTCGTATCCATTGTATCCATATCCATTGCATTGTAGCTTGCATGCATCCATTGCATCACCTCCATCTATGGCTTGCACCTTTCCTTGTTGAGCTTGGTCTGGTATGTGCCCATATTTTTCGTGTCGAAACACAGTTGTCGAGCTTTTGTGTCCGAGCCTTGAGGGTAGCGGCACCACTTCTGTGTTAGATACGGTTTGTATGCATACATGCCTTTCCTAGGCAAAATACGGTTTGGCCCGCGTGCCATATCCATTGTATCCATTTCCATTACATTGTAGTGTAGTCATTGCGTCCGGCATTAGGATCATTATTCTCCCCCAAATGGGTCGTTTCCCCACTTATGTCATTCCACCCAATACTTGTTCTTGTGTCCGTATGGCACTCATAGATCGACATCGTTCTATGGGAGACGGACTTGTCACCTCCATCAATCTATTTGACATTTGTGCGGTTTCAACCATTCGGTTTGAATCATGATTCAATTGCCCGCATGTAGTTTGCCTTGCATATAGTTTCAGATTGCATTGCATTTTCATTTACGTTATTCATACATTGTTTTGTACATATTGCATATCATCTTGCATTCATTTTGCATGACATGCATATTGCTAACAATATTGTACCTGTTAAGTTTGCTTTCTTTACAGGCACGATATTGTATGTATGGTTCATTTGAGGCCGGTGCAACCGGACGAGCCGCACAGGTATTGTATCCTCCGCGTGAGACGTTTTGAGAATTGCATAATTCTCTTACATCCTTTCTGCATTGTAGTGTAGATTGGCGTATGCTAGCTTATAACTGTTGTATGCGTGCTTCATTACAGCTTCCTTTGCATGATCATAAGTTATGCTCGGCTTATTGCATTGTCTTGCATTTTGCCCCTGCCTTCGGGCGCATACCTTATCTACGGCTTGTATGCCTGTGCTTGAACTACGCTGGTTTGATTCCAAAAGGGATACGTAGGCAGCTTGCGAGTTCAACCATTTGCGCTTTGTATGTTTGTCCAAGCCTTCGGCCTTGTCAAAAATGGGTCGTCTCTGGGCTTTGACATTCACTCCCGTCATTCTTATGACTTCCGAGTTCTGTCAAAGAGGGGCAACTGTAGACACCCCATTTTTGACCGTCCTCAAGACTCGGACGTCACCGTTTGAACACTCGATGATCATCCATGTGTGTGTTCGTTTGGAGTTCCCGAAGTTCTCGGCTCGCGCGCCTTGCCTCAGGACCTCCGAACTTGACCGTTTTGTGTCCGGTTTTGCACCAGACACCTGTGTTTTGCCTTAGAGGGGCAGGGAATGCTTTGTGAGGCATTCCCATACACCACCAGCTGTGGCTAGAGGCCACCGGCTGGCTGTAGTTGCCACCGGCACTATTTTGTGCCGGTCGGCACTCAATTTTGTCAAAATGACATTTTTTGCCGGCCGGACACTGTGCACTTGCTTTCTGAGATATTTTCTGACAGCTGTGTGCCATTGGCTTCCCCTCCATACACGTGTATGGAGGGATGAGCCCTTGTTTGCTTAGCTTGTAAGTCTTACAAGTTCTATAAGAGGAAGTCTCTTCTCTTGGCTCAAGGGTTGAAATTCTTGAGAGGTTTCAGCCATTTTAGGGAGAAACCAAGCTCTGGTTTTAGGTTAGATCATATATCTATTCTACCTCTCTTTTCCTTGCTTATTTAGTACACTAGGTGCTTTAGTTCACACTTTTGCACACAAGCACCTAGTGTTTCACCTTCCCCTTGCTACTGAGGTTCCAAGAGGTTGTTCTTGAGGTTTGTGGCTGGTTTGAAGCTAAAGGAAGCCATCACACCACCATCTTTGAAGAAGGCTACAAGGGTAAGGATCTAATCCTCTTTTTTTACCCCTTTTTTGTACCTTGTTTTTACATAGTTTAAAACAGTTTTTGGGCTTAGTGTTTGGCACATAAAAGTTCTAATTTTTGACCCTCTTTATTGTATATTAAGAGTGTTTTGTGGTTTGGGGAGGTTTGACCCCCTTTAGACCTTGAAAAGGGTCCCTTTTTGTGCTATTTTGGAGAGATCCGGGACTTGTGTGTTTGGGCCTCTCCACCACTAAAATCTTGAGGGATTTCAGTGGTGGAGATGGTGCCATAAAGTCCTAGAAAGGGCAGGGCCACCCCCTCTCCTTGATGTCCTTGAAAAGGGCAAGTTTTACCTCTTGAGAGAGCACCATGCTTGAGTATGTATTGAACATGTTTAAGTTGTTTTTCATGCTTATTATGCCATGTTTTAACTTGGTTTTAAGTTGGTTTTGGTCTCCTATGCATGCTTAGCATGGTTGCCTTGTAATGCCCTTTTGTGCTCTAACATGCCTAGGTAGTATGCCTTAGTCTTTAACATGTTTTAGGCTTGCATTTGTGAAGATTTTGTGCTTATATTTCCATGTTTTAGGTCTGTCCATAAGTATTTTGGTCAATCTTAGCATGTTTAATATAGCCCCTTTGCATTTGGCTTGTTGGCCTTAAGAGTTTGGATGTGTAGCATGCCTTTGTTTGCATTGTTTTGATGGTTTGGAATCACCTAGCATGCTATTTCAGTCCATTTGGTGTGCTTGTATGCTTACCTTGCATGCCCCTTCGTGACTTCTTAAGCTTGTGTTATATGCTCCATGTTTAGGCCTTATTGCATGCCTTAGATTCCATGTCCCTTAGATGCCATCTAAGTGGTCCTTTGGGCCTAATTTGACATGCTAAAAATCTGTTTTGAGTTGTTAAGTGCATGCCATAATTGCCTTGCATAGGTGTAGTTCAATGCCCTATTGGCTTGCCTTAGCCTAAGACCATTTGCATGCTTTATTTGGCATGCTTTATCCCATGATTTGGCATCATGTTTAACATGAATTTCAGAGTTTTTTAATGCATGCTTTTAGTCCACGTTTGGTCTCTTTAAGTGTGTTTGAATATTGCTTGTTTATGCCTTGGGTTTGGTACCTTAACATGTGCATGTGTGTGTGTGTGTTTAGTCTCCCTTTGTAGGCTCCTTGGCCACTGACTTTAGGCCTATTTGAGTTGCCTAGATCATGTATAAGTCCATCCCTCATGTGGTTTGCATGCTTGACTTGTGTGCTTGTTTGCATGTTTGCATAAGTGTATCACAATGTCCATCTTGCATCCTAGATAACATGCTTAGGATTGCACCACATTGACATGGATGCCAAGCCTCTTGAAGTGAGTTTGATAGAGGTTTGGCACCCTTTTGTGCCTATGTGTTTTGCATGCATTTGAAAGTGAAGTTGCATTCTTGGTTCTTAGGGCCATCATGCATGAAAATGCGCGATTGGTGGTCCGGGAACCGAGGCACATGCCCCCTTGAGTCAATAACATGATAGGGAGTGTGTTTGGTGCATAAATGGCTTGAATTGCATTGCCTTGCATGTTGTTTCCCTCTGCTACTGAGTGGCAGGTTCTGCAGGAATTTTGTGCTGACCGGCACTATTTAGTGCCGACCGGCAGTCAATCGGCAGCCGATGAGTGAATTCAGTGCCGGTGGCCTCCTCCTTCAGCCGGTGGTGCTCTACCCCAGCTGGTGGTACTCCCCAGTGCCCTGAGAGGCACTCCTGGGACTTTGGCAATTTTCAGAAGAGGATAGCAGGGGAAACAGAGGCAATCCGTGCATGGCAGTCTTGATTCAAGGCCGGTTCGAGCATCGCCACGCATTTGGCCCTCATCCCGAGGCGTTTTTCTATTTAATTAGATTAATTATTTTATTTAATTAATTTAGTTGATTTGTAATAATTAATTAGCTTGTGTAGTTAATTAGTTATTCGGTTCTGTATTATTATTTGGTCCCTCCGAGTGAGGGCAAATTTGTAATAAGGGTGTGTGAGTGGGTGTATGTCTTCCAATCCCCATTTCTTTCTATCCCTTTTATTTACCTGCTTATGATGGTAGATTAGGGCATTTTAAATTAGCATACCTTATGCAATGCATGCGTGCATTCATGCATTCGTTCACATGCATCGGGCTCGGTACATCATACAAACTGCATTGTATTTTCAATTCCGAATTGAATACGTGCTACTCGCACATTTCACATGCCATGTTTAGGGTTAGCCGAGCCTACTCTAAATTGCATCCTTGCCTATGTTGCATTAGCCATTTAACATGATCTAGGGACATGCATGTCTGCTAACTAGTTTCTTGTTTTGGCGCGGAGTACGATGTAAGTATTTTACGCTTTAGCATACCACATGCGTGTGAATGTCGCCATGACAGTATGCTTACCATGCGGCTAAGTGCTTACATGAGATAAACTGTTTGAATGCCTGTGGGTGGAGGTTGGATTGCATGAGTTGGAACAACTCATTGAAATCTGTATTTTAGCCTACTTGCGAGTAGCAAAAAACCAACACGTTTTTCGAGACAAAACGGATATGCAATGTTTATTTCCAAATTAGGCAATCTAGTCTATACTTGTTTGCCGTGCGCATAACATAGTAATTCTAGGCTAATAATTGGAATAAGAGCATGTAATGTTTTCAAAAACGGATATCATGGTTAGTAGAGGCCGGTCTTCGGACCGGGCGAAAGGGGGTGCTCATAGCTGACCTTCCCCAATCGTACCCAAGCTCCCGAGCCAAGACCACTTTGGTGATGACGGACATGTGGCCTTCGGCACCGAGTCAGGGTTTCCTAAATTTCCCATTTAAAAATATTTAGGTGGCGACTCTGTAATCTGGCAAAGCAGTCCATGTTTGGCACTACTTTTCAAAAAATCTGTTTTCAAAATCGATTTGCCGGATTTGGACTCTTTGGTTCAAGATTAAGAACCGTGACACAAATCGAGTCCGAACTGTAGTGACCCCAAAACGAACAGAACGGGACTTAACCCTCCCGGGGCGTTCGGGGACGTCTACACCCTCCCAGAACCCTTTCAGCTACACCATTCACCGGTGCGCCTAGAAGTAGCTCAAAAACAACCAAATTTGCACCCCAAGGCCAGAGAACCTTTACCTCGCTATACATGTCTCCATCTAAAGCTTTGGGGGTTTTGATCAAGAAAGGGCACCTGAAGCCCCTAGAGCCGCAGCCCTTACTAAGCAATCTCCCACCAACCCATAACCCGGCGATGTACTGCACCTTTCACCAACAACATGGTCATGACACAAACCAGTGCTTTAGATTGTATCATGAGATTCAGGATCTCATTGACAATAAGGTGATCATGCCTCCGGAGAAACCGAATGTCACAACCATCCCTCTCTCACCACATAAGCAAGCTCCACCTCCCAAACGCATCAATCTAATCCAAACTGGGGTTGAGTCATACGACCCTAGCATATATATCACCCCCTCCCACCTACCCAAGCCGGAGGTGTTCATTCCTGACAGCATTGACTTGTACATGTTGGACATCTCCCAAACCCAACCTGAAACGATGGTGGTGGCTATCGAAAATAGAATTGGGTCGATTGCGAGGGTAGATGAGATTGATGATACAGAGCCTGAGGGGTTTGCAAGCTTTATGTACAACTCGAGCGCTTACATTACATAGCCAGGCCAGGCTAGGCCGAATGTGGAATTGCCAGTGGGGGCAGAGATTTGTGTAGTACAGGAGGACAGACCTAATTAGGGGCTAGATAACCTAGCGAATCTGGAAGAGGACATTGCTAACCTTCAGTTTTTCAACGAACAGGATCCGGGAGACGTGACTGTCAACTGGTTTGGTTTGGAAGGGCCAACAGAAGCTACCGGGTGGCTCAGCGACGAGCCGGATGTTGTTGAGACACCTCAGTTAGGGCCCGTCAAGGACGGGGACATCAACTGTGGCCGGAAGGGCTGAAGAACAGAGTGCACCGCCAGAGAGTACTAGTGTTAAGAATTTTGCTCAAAATATGGGTAGTTTGGGGTACAGAGGATGTTGAACAGCCGGCTACACTGAAGCAGTTTTAGCGGGAAAGGATCGAAGATTCTGAGAGGGTCAGAAAAGCCAAAGCCCCTGCGGGGACAGAACGTGCTATGTGCACAAGAACAGAAGGTGATGTGGGCACATGAATGGATGTAACGGAGCTAGACAGGTGTCTGTCGGCTGCCGATGGCTTGTGGTGGGAAGACGATGACCTATGTCTTGCCCACACCAATGAAGATTGGGGACAAAGCCAACCGGATGATACCTGGTACGTTAGGGAAGTAGACCACATGACTAGGAGTGGGCGGTACTTCAAGCCCCCACACTTAGATCAACCAGAGGCGTCTGGGAAAGATAGGGAGGCGGAGAAATAGAAAGATAAATTGCTCGAAGAGGAGGCTGTGCTAAAATAGCTCAAGAAGATACAAGCAAACATCTCCATCTGGGGACTGCTTATGGCCTCAAGAGTTCATCGACAAGCTGTCCTTTCTGCAATGGACAAGGCCAAACTCTCAATAGATACCACGCCTGAACAGTTGGTAGGACTGGTCTTTCCAGGAGGAGTTTTCCCGACATTGACCTTCACCGACAAAGAGCTACTGCCTGAGGGCGCAAACCATAACAAACCTCTCTACATCTCTATCGCGTGTAGAGACAAATGGATATCGGTAGTTCTTGTCGACACAGGATCTGCCATTAATGTGTGCCCGTCAAGGACAACATATGCAATCGGGTTGAAGCCTGCGGACTTTGTGCTAACTGCCTAGGTGATAAGGGCCTACAACAATACGAGCAGAGAGGTGATAGGGACCGTGAAGATTCGGACTCAGGTTGGTCTAGGACAACACGATATTTAATTTCATGTCATGGACGTTCCCACAACCTTTAATCTACTCCTAGGGCGGCCGTGGCTGCACCAGGTGAAGGTGGTCTCTT
Organism: Camellia lanceoleosa; assembly: GCA_025200525.1. Lineage (NCBI taxonomy): Eukaryota > Viridiplantae > Streptophyta > Magnoliopsida > Ericales > Theaceae > Camellia > Camellia lanceoleosa. The sequence continues at coordinate 21,635,927 of CM045767.1, read as the reverse complement.
CCACCCTGCCTCAGATGTTGAAATACCGCAACGAGAAGGGAGTGGCTATTGTTTTTGGGAATTCGTCAATCCATCCGCCGCCAGTGGTGTCTACACCGGTTTTGGAAATCAAGCATGGCACGGAGGATGTGTTCCTATCCGGATTTACCCTAGACGAGGCCCGGGTTGTTCAGAATATCTTAGCTATTGATGAGGGGTTATATGTCAGCGCACAGTCAGTGTACCTCATGAACAAGCTTCATCACATCCCTGGGATGGGACTAGGAAAAAGTGGCCGGAAGGGCATTACAGTATCGGCCGAAGTGCCGCATAACCCGCATATCTTTGGCTTGCGTTATCTGCCCACCAAAGAGGACTGGGTAAGGAAAGGCAAAGAAATGGCTAGGAGAGCCAGAGCCAAGCAAACCGGGAGGCATTTTGAGTTGATGCATCGGCCTATCCAAGGCACCCTGAACGGACGCTTTGTCCGAGAGGGGGAGGACTTTCCATTCTGTGGCTTCCTAGAGCCATGGCTGAATGCCAAGAAGAGGCGCCTGCCGGGTTTCGAGATCTTCTTTGACTTGCAGTTGACCGGGGATGATATTGCCAAGGAGCAAACAGACCCATCAGCTGAGGTTGAGTAGTGTAAGGAAATGGATTCCAAGAGCACCGAGATTGAAATGGAGGTAGCACTGGCTTGTCTACTTTTAGATCCTCCGATCGTACATGAGTGCTTGGGGGATGATCTCTCAGTGTCTATGATTGGGAATGAGGTGGATGTGAGCCTATCTTTGGACATTTTGGATGAGTCCATCGCACCCTCCCTCATCTGGTAGTACGAGGAGGGATTCTTATCGAGCTGCACCAGGTCAGGTAGTGAGTCGGAATCTGATTCCACCGAGTCTGTGGAGTCGAAATCATGTTCCAGCTCGTTTGAGTCTGAGTCCGGTATTCCTGGGGGTGACAACCTGGATGCCACAGTCCTGTCTAGGTTGTTGTTTTCTTTTTTCCTTTGAGTCTGTTGTAATAGAGGAATCAGGCGACTTGAAAGTGATTAATGAGAATGGAATGGCTATGGCCTTTGAGTATTTTTTTGTGCCCTTGATTTATTGTATTAATTCAAACTTTTAAAATTTCAATGAAAACGACGAGTAAGAAATTCCTCCGGTTTTGAAATATTTGCTAGATCAGGAGCAGGAGAGGTTTGTAATACCACTGGTTGATGAAATCATCTAAATTAATGTTGGTACTGAGAAGGATCCGCGACTGGTCCAAATCGGGTCCACGTTGTCTTCGGAGGAGTGCGAGTGCTTAGTCGCTTTATTAAAAGATTTCAAAGATGTTTTCGCGTGGTCCTACGAAGACATGCATGGAATCGATCCTGAGATTGTACAACACCGGATCCCTTTTGACCCAGAGGCCCGAGCCATTAAGCAGAAACTCAGAAGGATCCGTCCGGACTGGGCTATCAAGATCAAAGAAGAAGTCACCAAGCAAATTGACGCAGGGTTCCTGCTGGTATCAGAATACCCAACTTGGTTGGCCAACATAGTTCTAGTGCCGAAGAAGGAGGGCAGAATTCGGGTATGTGTGGATTTCAGGGATTTGAACAAAACTAGTCTGAAAGATGACTTTCCTCTGCCACATGTCGACGAATTAGTGGACTTCACTGCAGGGCATGCATTGCTCTCATTCATGGACAGCTTTTCAGGCTACAATTAGATTCTGATGGCACCCGAAGACCGGGAGAAGATTGCTTTTACCACCCCGTGCGGGACTTAATGTTATAGGGTGATGCCGTTTGGGCTGAAGAATGCTGGGGCTACATATCAACGGGCTACGACCACGATATTGCATGACATGATCCACAAAGACGTTGAGGTGTACGTGGACGACATGATTGTCAAGTCCAAGGAAAGAGAGGGCTACTACACCGCCTTGCAGAAATTCTTTCAATGGATCAGAGAGTATCGGTTGCGACTGAATCCTCAGAAGTGTACGTTCAGTGTTACAACAGGGCAAATACTGGGGTTCTTGATTACGCAGAGAGGTATCGAGGTCGATCCTTCCAAAATCAAGGCCATCTTAGAAATGCCACCACCAAGGACTGAAAAGGAGATGCGAGGCTTTTTGGGTAAAGTGTAATTCATAAGATGGTTTATTGCAAAATTAACCTTGACTTGTGAACCACTCTTTGGTCTCCTAAAGAAAGGAAAGAAATTCCAATGGGACGGCTGATGCCAAGCTGCTTTTGAATAGATCAAGCAATATTAACAGAACCCACCTGTGTTGTCACCGCCTGAGCCGGGGAAATCGTTGATTTTGTACCTTTCAGTGACTGAAACTACAATGGGTTGCATGCTTGCACAAGAGTCTGAGGACAAAGTGGAGAGGGCTATCTACTACCTGAGCAAGAAAATGCTGGATTACGAGACCCACTACACTCCATTGGAGAAGGCTTGTCTGGTCTTGGTATGGGCTACCAGGAAGCTGAGGCACTACTTGTTATCTCACTCCATAATACTGGTTTTGACATTAGATCCCATCAAATATCTCTTCGAGAAACCGACACTTACGGGTAAGCTAGCCCGTTGGTTGCTTCTGCTTTATGAATTCAATCTAAAGTATATGACGCGCAAGTCAGTGAAGGGGAGAGCGGTAGCGGAGTTCCTAGCCGATCACCCAGTTGAAGGGGATGAAGCAGTTGAGTACCTATTCCCAGACGAGGCTATTTTGCATGTCAAAGACAAAACCTGGACGATGTACTTTGACGGAGCGTCAAACCAATACGGGTATGGGATAGGGGTGTTATTGATAGCACTCGACAATTCCCGTATCCCTCTAGCATTCAAACTCTGGTTCAAAGTTTTGAACAATGAAGCAGAGTACGAGGCATGTATTGTTGGTTTAGAAGCAGCCCTAGAACTAGGGGCAAAACGGTTAGACGTCATCGAGGACTCGAACCTTGTTGTATGGAGATTGGAAAGTCAAAGAAGAAAAGATGAGAATCTACCACCATACCTTGGACTTACTGATTCCTCTGTTTGAGAAACTGAATTTTGCTCATTTGTTAAGAGAGAACAACAAGTTCGCAGATTCATTAGCAGCTCTATCTTCTATGATAGACATCCCTTTTGGAGTCCGAATGCATCCGATCATCATTGACTAGAAAATTGTGCCAGCCTACGAGCTGATTGCAACCATAGATGAGGTACAAGATGAGAACCCCTGGTATTACGATGTCTGGAACTTCTTGGAAAAAGAGGCGTATCCACCAGGGGCAAATGCCAAAGATAAGAGGGCAATTAGAAAAATGGCTGCTCAGTTCATCGTCTGCGGGGGTAAACTGTACAAGAGAGGTCATCTCGAGATGCATAAGCTGTGTGTTGATGCCGAAGAATCGAAGCGCCTAATGGAGGCCATCCATGGAGGAGAGTGCGGAGCGCATACGAACGAGGTGATGCTAGCCCGAAAGATCTTTAGACAGGGTTACTACTGGTCCACCATGGAGGAGGATTGTATTGGCTTTGTCTGGCGATGCCACAAATGCCAGATCCATGCAAACCGCATGAACATTCCACCGTCGAAGCTATACAACATGACTTCGCCATGGCCATTTTCAGTCTGGGGGATTGATGTAATCGGGGCTGTCACTCCAAAGGGGTCCAATGGGCATGAGTTCATTCTGGTCGCGATAGACTATTTTACGTAGTGGGTTGAGGCCCAATCATATGCGGTGTTGAAGGCGTCGCACGTTGCAAAGTTCATCAGGAACAACATCATATGTCGCTACGAGGTCCCGAACGAGATCATTTCAGGTAATGGTTCCCACTTCAAGAAAGAAGTGATTGACTTGTTAGAGAAATACAACGTGGCTTTTCATAAGTCATCGACATATCGGCGACAAACCAACGGAGCAGTTGAGGCCGCCAACAAGAACATCAAGTTTATTCTGCAGAAGATGGTGGAAACCTACCGGGACAGGCCAGATAAGCTGCCGTTTGCTCTATGCGGCTATCGGACTTCAATTCGAACTTCTACGGGGGCAACTCCGTATTCCTTGGTCTATGGGATGGAGGTTGTTCTACCTATCAAAATTGAGGTTCCGTTATTATGAGTACTAGCTGAGTGTCAGATAGCTGAGGCAGATTGACAGCAAAGCAGGTTCGAAGAACTCATGCTCTTCGATCAAAGACGACTGAAAGCACTGTATCATGTTCAGGGTTATCAATGATGAATTGCCAGGGCTTTTAACAAGAATGTTAAGTCCAGGAATTTGAAAGAAGGAGATTTAGTGCTCAAAGAAAACCGAACTCCCATCCACGACCCTAGGGGCAAGTTCAGTCCCAATTGGACTGGCCCTTACATCATCAAGTTTATCTGGTCTGGTGGAGCTGTCGTTTTGATGGACCTAGATGGCCTAGAGTTCTCCCAACCGATCAACATGGACAAGTTGAAGAAATACTTTCCCTGAGTGGCTCGCTAGGCCGAAAACCCTAAAGGGCGACCTAGGCAAAAGTTAGAGCATGAAAATTTTGAAATTATAAAAACTGAGCGCGCAAGGTTGAAAACCCAAAAAGGGCAGCCTTGGCAAAAGTTAGAGCACAAAAGGAGAGAGTTAATACACGAGTGAACCCAAGCCGAACTACGTAAGGCTTGATTCCCATCTTTGGGATACGTAGGCAACTTCATCCTGAAGTCCAACCATAAACACGTCCCCGATTAACTTTGTCCATGTGATCATGTTTGGTCATCTTCATCTATTCTGTGTTCAAGAGCTCGGTTGTGATCTCCAGTGCAGTGCTATTCAGACTAGCGGCAACTTTCCAGTTGCTGAATTCGGGGTTGTACATCTCAATGATAGATCTCGAGCATGTCCAGTTGTGATCCATATTGAAAATGGTTTTGAAAAGTTTTAATAATAGTTGATTTTGCTCAAATTAATCTTTTTACAACTTAAACCATTTTTGGACCGAACGAAAAATTCTCAGTACCCACAACCATCAATTTCATTAATTTCAATACAGAGTTCTCCTACTCTTGAGCACAAATTGAAGTTGCTTTTTATTACATTCATAAAGAAAACTTGAAAGTACTGATTAAAGCAAATAAATTTGGGGCATAGTCAGGTGTTCCTGCATCCCCTCCCAGAGCTTGTGGAAGCCTCTGATGCCAAAGTGGGCATGATTTGTGCCTCCTCATCAAGCCAAGCTATGCACTCGTCAGAGAGGGTGCAACTGAAAGTGGGAGCAGGGGCCAGAAACTCTCTCGCCCCTCCATGTCTTTGTGGCATACCTGGGGCTAGTAGGTACTCTATCCCCTCTTCTGGGCAAGTATGATCATGTTCGAATTGGCGCCGGATTTAAAATGGAAAGTAAAGGACATAGTGTGTGAGACCAATCAACTGAATTAAGCCAGGGGTAGCGCCAAGCAATGTCGAGAGCAGACAAACTGCACATCCAGTTGCACCACCATCCCTCATCCGAGGCATCGACTAGACGTCGTCGGAAGAAATAACTGCGAGCTAAATATGCCGGGCATGAGTCTAGCACTCTCAATTGTTCTGTCAACCATACCTGGGGAGGGATCAAAAATGAGAGATTAAAGAATAGAGAGGTATACGTTGAGAGAAAAAGTGAGAAAAGGGTTTTGAGAGAAAAACCGAGCCTGAGGGCCAAGTGATGCAAGCAATATATATGTGAGATGGGGTGGGAATCAATACCTGCAGTAGTAGTGGACTCCCTGCAAATCTAGTCGTCTCCCGACGATGAAAAGCGTCCAAACCCATCAATGTTTCGGCTAGCATCATGGCGATGCAGCTTTTGCCTTCTTTCAAGCCCTCGGCGACCTCAATCAAATGAGTACTAAACCCATCAGAGCCTGAGGCAAGCAAGAAATGAGACAACATGCACAAGCAAAGCGCATGTTGCCGATAACCCTGCCAGTGATGGTCGCCGCAGTCACCGGCATTAGAAAACTGACGAACCAAGCTCGGAATGTACAACTCTCTGTCCGGAATCAATAACCAAGCATCATGCAAAGTAAGGCTGCACATTCGTCCTTAGGCTTGGCCGTAGTCGAACCGGAATTGAGGCAGGATTTCTTCATCGCGCTCAGACTTCATTAAAGCTTGCAAATCCTCAAAAGTGGGACATATCTCCTGTCCGCCAAAGCTAAAAACGTGTGTTACCGGATTCCAAGACATTGCCGCGGCATGGAGGAACGGAAAACGCAACGGGGTGCAACTCAAAGTGAATAGTGCATTTATGCCGAAGCCTAAAAAATTTAGCTTTTCCGAGCCATCCAAGTTAGCAATCCAATCTGTGAGATTTTGAACAAGAAATGCTTCCATTCGGTGCAAAACTGAGCTGAAATGGAGAAACCTATGAAGCTGAGGCTTTTGTAGAAGATAAGGTGTTGAGTGGAAGACAAGTGTCAGCATTCTGGAGGTGCTTGCCATTTTTGGCCGATTGGCCAAAAAGAGTGCAGACCGACCATCTTTTTTGGCCGATTGGCTAGTAATGTTGGTCGATGGCCATATTTTGTGGCCAATGGCCTATTCCTTTGGCCGATGGCCTCTTCTCTTGTTCTCTGAGCTGTCTTTGAGTTGAAGATGTTGAGAACTTGTGACTGGTTCCACTTCCAATGCCTTTCGGTGATGATTTTGCGAAGTCGCGCCTGTGTTACGGCAATTTGTTTATTGAGTTGTTGTACTTTCATTTATCGAGTTGTATTTTGCATTCTTTAAGTCTTTGTTTTGCTTATCGAGTTGTACTTACAATTGGTTAGCTTGTCAAGTTCTTTGTTTTGCTTATCGAGTTATTTTGTTGTTAGTCGGTTCACTACTTGATTAATGCAATTCGAGTGTTTAGTTTTCAAAACAAAGTTCAATCTCGCTTACATTGTTATGTAATACGATGCGATGCGATATATAGAATGTACAAATGTAACACTTTTTGAACAAAATAGTTGTTTCATTTCATCATATTTTCTCTTGCAAAAAGTACATAGTTTTGAAGAAAACAAAACCTACCTAACGCAAAACTACTAGCAAAAAGAAAAATAAAGCGAAAAAAAGAAGAAAAGCATCAAAAATGTTTGGGTCGGCGCCGGTAGCCACAAGCACGGGAGTCCATCCTGATCCTCTTCCTGGATGAAGGTCCAGGATCGCCGTTGTCATCTCTGCTGTCTGAGCTGTCTCCAGCCTCACCCTGCGACGACACTGTCTCCTCGTCAAAATCATCGGGGGAAGGCTCCCGTGAACTACTCTCAACACGAGCACACCTGTGTCTGCCTCGGCTGTGTATCGTCATCTCCCGCCTGACTCCCCCTCCTCCTTGGGCAGGTACAGAAGGTCCAGTTGGAGCACCCCTTGCGGCCGGTATCTGGAATGGGGCCTGAAAAGAACAAATGGCAAATGCATCAGTTATGCTATGTGAAACAGGGTATGAATACCGAATGCAATGTATGAGTACAGTATATGACTGCCGTGAGCAGTATGTAAGTTACAGTATATCAGTGTCGTGAGTAGTATGTGAGTGCAGTGTATCAAGTGCTGTATTGATAATGCGATGCACCAGATCAATATGGAATAGATGTGCAAGGTTTTGAAATTGAGGTTAAAAGAACTCACAGGGATCTCGTAGATGGTGAGCAGGTCTATGCTCCACTGCAGCGTCCCTATCACTGAGGCCATCAGCTCCAAAAACTGTCTAGTATACTCAATGGAAGCTTGCAACAGTGTTGAAAGTCATTAGTATTCTACGGGATATCAAATGAAATGAAATGACGGTACAGAATGAAAAGTATAGCAGCATATACCAGGGTCAAGCCGTGAACTTCAACAAGCTCATGACCAGCCGGAAGAGGAGCGATGGGTATCTAGTAAGTCTCCCCACCCTGTCCTCGGAATGTCATGGTTGTGGGCAGCTCCGGCCACCCGACTCCCTGTCCCCTCCGGTACCCACTCCTACTACAGGCCTGAGCTGCCCTCAATGCTCCCGCTCTTGACTCAGCGAGCACCGGTCAGAGGCCGCATTAGATAAGCCTAGATGAACTCAATGTAGTCATCCTCGCCTCTGAAGGGGTCAGAATCCCAGCCTATCGTGAAATCCATAATCTCCTCCAAGGTGTACCTCTTGGTATGCCTCATATGGGTAGGAGGTGGACTTGAAACTATCTGCTCCAGTAAGCCGAGGGTCTGACGCAGGAAGCACTCACCCAAGTACCAATCTCGACAGACCGGACCCTCAAATAAAATCCTGGACCGAGCAGTCTCCCGAGCGCCCGCATACTGCTCCATCACTACGTCAGGCAATGAAGCCCAGGGCTGCCAAGTGATCTGTAAATAATGGGATATACAGTTTGTTATCTACTGTTGAAAGTACAATATAAAGTGAAGCTTAAATGAACTATAAAGTTTGAAATACCTCTGCGGCGGTGATGGTGTCGAATTATTTGCGAAAAAACAGGAAGGACTCCCATGGCCTCCACTCGCACGTCACGTCATAGCGATGAGAGTATGGAACGCCGAGGTAGATCTCCATATCTGGTACTGGGGCAAGCCTCGGAAAGTAGGCGTACACCCACAACTACAGAGTGTAACAGGGTAAATATGAGTATGCTTATCAGATAAAGCAGAATGCAGGTAAAGTAGAAATCCAAGAACGTTGTGCAGTGTATTGTGCAATGTGTGCAGTGTACAGCCAGTGTAAAGCAAATTGCGTGTATGCAGTGTGTGTGGTGTACAGATAATGTAAAGCAGAACTGAAAAGACAGAAAGGAAAAATATACCTCCTAGGCTCGCTAGTAGCCTCCGAGCAAGTGTCCGCTGCGGTGGGAGGATGAGCTCATATATCCATAGAGCGTGGCCAAGCCTGCACCACCCCAGTCGTAGCGTCGAATCCAGGTCACGTCCACCAATGCGCTTAGCAGATAAAGGGCGATAGTGTTCGCCTGGTCGGCAAAAAGGGTGGTCTCGAGCAAGAACATGATGAATCCGCGAGCGTATTGCTCCTCCTCCTCCCAGGTCGTAGGCGCCTGTACCCTGAAGTAGTCCTCGAACCAAGAGTACCTCACGAACCCTGGCCGGGAGAGAGGTGGCTGAGCGCCGAGCAAAAACATTTGGGCAGTGTCCTACTCATCCATATCAGTGTCAAAGGGAATCGGATCACCCCCTACTTCGATGTCGGTGAGCACCGAGAAGTTGAAGGGGGTCATCGTCATCTCCCCTGTAGCAAAAAGGTATAAGGAATCGGTGGTGTCCCATCACCTCTCCACCAGTGCACCAAGAAGGGGCCTACTCGCAGTGAGGCGCGAGAGTCCCATGCAGAAGACGCCAAAGTCGGCCTGATCAACGATATGGCAGACCGTATCGGGCAACTCCATGTACCATCCTCGGGCGATGGTGTTCCCATACCCCCGGAAGGCATGGGAATCCCCCTGTGTTCAAAACAGACAGATGCGAAGAGCAGTGTCAGACATACAATACGTTGAATGCATTTAGAATTGGTGAATATGCAGTGTGTGTGCATGTGTTCAAGTTTAAACAGATATCACGTGTGGGTGTGTTCACGGTGAACTACGCATATGATGTATCAGTGTGTTTGGGTTATTCAATTATAGAGCAGTATTCAGTTATCGAAGATATCTGATCTACATTGCGAAAAATGAAAGAGAGGAAGAGTATACCTCAGCGGCGCCAAAGGATAGATGTGACTCTGGCTCGCGTAGCAAGAGCTCCAATGGCGCACCTCGTGCGTAGCTCCTGAACTGACGGATGCTATCGGGAGGTAACACGTGTATCGCGGGCCTGTAGGTCGAACGCTGAGTGGCAAGAGCTCAACCTCAAGGTCCGTGTCTATCTCTGGGGGAGTCCCACCCATGGAATGTCATCTGCCATCTCGAGAAGAGTGCGCAAATGGCCGAGGGTGTGAAAAGTGGGTAAGAATGCCGAAAGTCAACCAAAAGTCAACCCCGAGGGTGAAAAATGGGAGAAAAGGTCGAAGTGTGGAAAAGGCACAAAGATCGAGGTAAAACTTGGGGGAAACAAACCCCAAGTAGAAGAAATCAAGAATGTGGCACCGAAATCGCGTTTCGTTCGCTTCAAAGTGATTGAAACGAAGAGGGTTTTGCGAATCGGACAATGCGGGAGGCTCGAAAACAAAGGAAAAACAAGGATCGAAGTGAGGAAAATGACCTAGAGAGGTAGGGAAATGATTTTTGAGCTTGAGGAAGTGAGGAAATAGGGTTTGAGGCCCTATATTTAAAGACCTGAGGTGAATGGACAAAATTGCCCCGAAATTGCCATTTTTGGCTGATCGGCCAAATTGTTGGCCAATCGGCTAAATATTTGGCCGATAAGCTCCTTTCGTGGCCGATGGATGGCCGATGGATGGCCGATGGCTTCCCCTTGTGTTCGATGCACCTCGAATGCCCTTGTTTGGGTCAGTTTTGTTGGTTGGTACCTTTATCTCTCAAGAGAATGCAAGAAAGTATGCTTTTGAAGCTTAACCGACCTTCGTGTTAACCTCGAACCGTGTCTTTCATGTGTGGCACTCGACGCACGCGAGGTGTATTCTTTTTGTATCCTTTTGTATAGTGTGAAATTCAAGAATTGCCTTGTATTACATTACAATGTTTTGTCATGTTTGTAATAAGCGCGCTTGTTATGCGTCTTGTCGTTCTTGCATTGAGCATGCCTCATTTTGCTTTGAAGTTGCATCTCAATATTATGAATAACATGCCTTTACCATTCTTGCATTGAATATGGCATCTCTATGTCGTTGCGTGGAACATGCGTGTTGCGTTGTCGCTTAGAATATGAGCCATCACGTTCGCCTAACATGTGTATGTTGTGTCGGATATGTATCCACAATTACATTGCGTAGGGCACACGTGTTGCATTGAGCATGCATATTTTTTGTTGTTTTGCATAGAATGTGCATTTCTCCCTCTCGCATAGAATATGCACCATAATATTATACATCACTACTCGTTGTATTGTTATGCACTTTTCACTCGCGTTGCTATGCATCTTTTTGCTTGCATTGCGTATGCACGCGTTTATTTCATATTGGATTTGTATCTTGACGTGACGTTAGGATACATGTTGTTATTATATTGTACCTGTTGAGTTTCTTTCTTATGCAGGGCATGATATTGTATGTACGGTTCATTCAGAGGAATTCCAAGTGAGACCTTTCCTGTCCTTTGAATTCGTTTTGTTTCAGTTAGAAACACCCCGGTGCGCTCGATGTCATACGTTGATTGTTGTTGATTCCCTTCTCTTGCGTGTGATATGCCGAGAATTGTTGCTCCTTCCTTCTCTTGCGTGTGATACGCCGAGAATTGTTGTTCCTTCCCTTCTCTTGCATGTGATACGCTGAGAATTGCTTTCCTTCTCTTGCGTGCGATACACTGAGAACTGTTGTTCATTTCCTTCTCTTGCATGCGATACGTTGAGAATTATTGTTCCTTCCCTTCTCTTGCGTGCGATACGCTAAGAATTGCTTCCCTTCTCTTGCGTGCGATACGCTAAGAATTGTTGTTACTTCCCTTCTCTTGCGTGCAATACGCTGAGAATTGCTTCCCTTCTCTTGCGTGCGATACGCTAAGAATTGACTCCCTTCTCTTGCGTGCGATACACTGAGAATTGTTTCCCTTCTCCTGTGTGTGATACGCTGAGAATTGTTGTTCCTTCCCTTCTCTTGTGTGTGCTACATTAAGAGATGTTGTGTTTGAGACTCTAGGTTTCCTTGGTAGTCGCTTTTAGACTTCTCCGCGTGAGACGCAGTGAGAATTGCATAATTTTCTTACGTCCTTTCCGCATGAAGTGTAGTTTGATTCTTATTCGCTTGCTTAAACTGTTGCATGTTATGTTTCATTACAGCTCTCTTTGCATGATCATAAGTTATGTTCGGCATTGTGCATGTCCTTTGCATTTTGCCACTGCTTGCGGGCGCATCTCTTTGTTATCTTGTATGCTTGTCTAAGTCTTCAGCCTTGTCAAAAATGGGTTGTCTCTGGGCTTTGACATTCACTCCCGTCATCTTATGACTTTCGAGTTCTGTCAAAGAGGGGCAACTATAGACACCCTATTTTTGACCGTCCTCAAGACTTGGACGTCATCGTTTGAACACTCGATGATCATCCGTGCTCGTGTTCGTTTTGAGTTCCTGGAAGTCTCAGCTGCACACCTTGCCTTAGGATCTCTCAACTTACCTGCTTTGTACTTGGTTATGGACCAAGCACTTGTGGTTTTGCTTCTGAGGGAAAAGGGTGGCCTGTTGGTCATCCCCTCAACCCATCAGCTAAGGCATGATGCCATCGGCCATAAGTGTTGGCCGATCGGCACACTTTTTGGTCGATCGACACTCTTTTTGGTCGATCTACCATATTTTTTAGCTGAGACCTTCCCATTTGCTTTTTGCAGATATTTTGTGCCAGCTGTGACAGCTGGTATGCACAATTCTAATCCTCCATACACGTATATTGAGGGATTTATTTCAAGACTCAAGCTTGTTGAACAAGCTTGAGAATTGAAATTCTATAAGAAGGGAGCCTCCCCTCCCTTTCCAGAGGTTCAGAAAATTGAGATAAAAAGTTCTATATCTCTCTCTATATTTTACCTCTCTCTTGTTTTACCTTTGTTTGTGCTCAAAAGTGTAGATTCTTCATACTATTGCACACAAACACCTAGTAGAACACCATCCTTTGGTTGCTGAGGTCCTTAGGAGTTGGTTTTGGAGTTTTTGGACTGGTTTTGATCAAAGAAAGGTGCTGGAGTTGTGTTCTTGAAGGTGTTCTTCAAGGGTGAGTGAACCACCTTTTAATCCTCCATTTTGGCTTAAGCTTTTAGACCTATTTGCATATTGTTTTAAGCTTAATTTTAAACTACAAAAAGTTCTAATTTTGTGTGTTTGTGATGATTGTTTAAGGTCACTTTTTGGTTAGGGGTAGTCTACTCCCTCTTTGGCCTTGTTTGGCCTTGTTTCGTGCCTTTCCTTTTGGGCTTTGGAACCATCTTGTTTTAACCTTCTCACCACTGAAATCTAGAGGATTTTCAGTGGTGGAGAAGTGGTTCTGAAGTCTTGAATAGGAGAGGGACACCCCCCCTCTCCTTGTGTCTCTTATACTTGCATTGTTAGCTCATAAGGGTAGCATGTTTGCTTAGCATGTTTTGGCTCCATTTCAGCAAGTATTTGGTGTTATCTTGCCATGCTATACCTCTGTTTTAAGTTGGTTTGATAGCCTCTTACATGCTTCACATACTTGTAGAGTAATCTTGCATGTTAGCATAACATGCATCTTGCATTTGGGCCATCATTCTTGCATGTTTTAACTTAACTCAAAAGAGCTTTTGGCCTTGTTTTACCATGCTCTAGCTCTGATTTGAATCGTCTTGGTCATGCATGCACTGTTTTATGGCCATGGTTCAATCTAGCTTGTTAGCCTTGAGTGTCCAAGTCATTAGCATGCATTGCTTAGACCATTTTCATGATTTGGCATCATTTCATATGTGATTTCAATCCATGTAGTGTAGCCATACACTTGCATTTGTCATCCTTTCAATGCTTTGAAGGTTTGGTGTTTTATGCCTCAAGAGTGCATCATTGTGTATGCCACCATGCTTAGGCATTTGGGATGCCATCTAAGTGGGTTTTTGGGCGCATTTTTACTTCCCATAACTCTGATTTTTATTGGTTAAGTCATGCCATGTTTGGTTCTAATAGATGTAGTGTAATACCTCTTGTTAGCCTTGCATGCATCATGCCTTTTGGACCCTTGTTCTAGCTTGTGTGGGCTAGGTTCAAGCTTGTTTTTGGCCTCATCTTGACCTGCCTTGGGACTATTTTGATTGCCCTTGGCCCTTTGGGGCTTGCTTTGTATAGCCTTGGTACAAGCTCCTTGGCTAGCCTTAAGTCTTGAGCTTTCTTGCATGTTATACTTGGCTTGTTTGAGTAGTTTGGCACCACTCCTTGCATGATTTCAGGGCTTACCTCATTGCCACATTATCATGTTTGTCACCCCTTGCTCATGATTGAGAGTTGTGTCCTTATGCCTAAGTGATAGGCCAATTGACATGCATGCTTATTTTGTATTTCATTTCATCATTTTCTTAGCATTTTGGCCACTGATTTTGGGCATGACCGAGGTCTATCCATCTTTAGTTTAAGTCCATTTACCATGTTGTTCAAAGTTGCTACTTCACATCATGCTTGCATGCTTGAGTTGCATGACATTTGCATGCTTGTCCATCTTTGCATTTCGTGCATGTTTGTATGTTTAGGTTGCATTTTGCATACTTGCTAGTTTGTATTTTGTCATATGCTTGTTTAGGTTGCATTGCATTTGGCATGCTTTTTACCTTAGCCTTATGTGCATGCTTGAGTCATATTGTATTTGGCATGCTTATGTTGCATTGCATAGCTTTTCCGTGTTGCATGCATTGCATTGTGTTTGGTTTGGGGTGTCAAACCAAATACGAGAATCGAGGGACGTTTCGTACTTGAAGTGACGAAACGTGCCTCAATCCTCGGTCGCCGACACTCTTGATCCAACATGATAGAGTGCGAGGTATTCATGTGTTTTTGTGCATTCATAACATATTGATTTGTGCAATTCGGCCTCTTTGGCCATCATGCATCGAAATGCGTGATTGATGGCTCGAGAGTCGAACACTACACTCTTTTAAGTTCCAAACATGATAAGGGGTGTAGTTGCACAACATTACCTTGCAAATGTATTGCCATGCCCTTGTTTGTCCTCTGCTGCAGCAAAAGGAGCAATTTGCAGGAAGATATGGCCGATCGGTTATCTGCCGTGTCGATCGGCTAACAATTTTTGGCCGATAGCATCATATTTGGTTGATGACCCATATTTCTTGGCCGATGACCATACCATTTGGCCGATGACCTCTCACCATGTCCATAGGGTGGTTTAGCAGCATCACAGAGGTTTTCATAATTTTCAGAGGTGTAAAACAGTGCAAAAAGAGGTAACATAGGGCATGGCAACGGATTTCCAAGCGAAGTCGATCGAGCATGCATTTATCCCTCTTCTTGAGGCCATTTTAATTGTTTTGTAACTTAATTAATTTGCTTAACTAGTTAAGGGTTTTGTAATAATTAATTAGCTTGTTAGTTAGTTAATTAGTTGGTTTGTATTATTTATTCGGACCCTCTGTCGAGAGGGCACATTGTTGTAATAAGTGTGTGTGCGTGTGTGCATGTCTTCCAATCCCACGTTTTTCTCCCTTTTATTTAACAGCTTACGATGGTTAGTTCTAGGTCATGTTTTGATTAGTATTCCTATGCTAGCATGTTTGCATCCATTCATTTGTATTGCATGCACCGGGCTCCGCGCATCATACTAACTGCATTGTATTTCAATTCCTATTTAAATACATGTATCAATTGTTGCATTCATATGCCATTTTAGAATAGTCGAGCCTATTTCTAGTTGCATTTTGCATGTGTTGCATTAGCTATCTTAACATGAACTAGGATCATGCATGATTTCTAACTAGTTGTTATTTTAGCTCGGAGTACACTGTAAGTGTTTATGCTTTAGCATCCCTGCATGTGTGTTATTGATTGCCATGACAACATGATTGCCATGAGGCTAACTACTTAAATGATTTAACTGCATGAATGCCTATGGGTGAAGGTTAAATTACTTGAATTGGAACAATTCATCGAAATGCGAGTTTCAAGCCGCTTGAGGGTGGCAAATCCACGTCTTAGCCTACTTGCGAGTAGCACCTTCAAACCATTTTCAAACAAACAAACATGAGATGTTTTGTTCAAACTAAGGCAATCTAGTCTATACTTGTGTGTTGTGCGCATCACGTAGTAAGCTAGCTAATAAACCGGAATAAAAACACGTGTTTTTAATAACAAAATATCATGCTTAGTAAAGGCCGATCTTTGATGGGGCGAGCGGGGGTGCTCATTGCATCACCTTCCCCTCTTGTACCCAAGTTCCCGAGCCGAGACAACTTTGGTAATGACGGACACGTGGCCTTAGGCACGAGTCAGGGTTTCCTAAATTCCCCCAAAACAAAATATTTAGGTGGCGACTCTGTATTTGGCACAGCAGTCCATGTTTAACACTTCTTTATAAAAATCAATTTTCCAAAACAATTTCCCGGATTTGGACTCTTTGGTGAGTTATCGGTCTTGCATTGCACTTTGCAAGATTAGATTCAAAACCGTGGCATTGAGTCCGAACTGTAGTAGCTAAGAACAAAACAGATTTCACGCCATTTCGCGTGCGGAGCTCGGGACGTTCAGGCACGTCTACAGAAGGTATGAAAAAGTGATGAAAAAGGGTGTTGCTGCGAATTGATATATACACAGTCTGCTCGAGTGCAAGAAGTGACGCTCAAGCATTAGACACAATAAGTCGTTCCACTTGAGCGCAGGAAGTGACGCTCGAGCATAGAATGCACACTTCTAGTAGTTTTACAAACAATAGACCAACGCTCGAGTGCAATAAAGGTCGCTCAAGCACCCATCCGTTCAAGCATAGGAAACGCCGCTCGAGTGTAGAATACACTTTCCTAGTAATTTTGCATACCTGCAAAAGTATTGAGAGTTCGCAAAGCCCGTTCGAGCGCAAGAAGTGCCACTCGAGCGGAGGACCAAAAATCTGGGCAACGTAAGGTTTGAAAATCAAGCAACCAACTTGTTCCAAACACAACCACAACAACCCAATAGCCAAATTGCAGGAAAATACAAGGGAAGAAAGATATAATTGACAATGCAAAATCATGAACTCGTAACCAGAATACAACAAAAGTCGGGTCAAGACCGGAATCACTATAGTGAACCAATTTCACAGCTGTATCAACCGATTCCCTTTACATATCGATTCATAATTGTTACAATGAATCGTTACAGGCTGCGATATCCCGTTACATCCCATTACACTTTTTGGGAGTGTCTGGGAAGATAGGTTTTGACTAAAATAGTCAACAAAGACAAAATAATCTAAAATAGCCAATAAGATAAAATGTCACATCCAAACTATAATCATTTCATTTTTTTCTCTCACAACAATAAAATCAAATACAAAAAATAAAAAATAAAAATAAAAATTCAAGTATCATTCCAAACGCAACTTTTTAACTAAGTTAAAATAATCAATAAATAATAAATTAAAATAGCTACATTATCAAATCAGTCATTTGTCATATAGTAAGATGTTATTATTATTGTAGATCAATGTAAATCCATCTCTCTATTGACTTAAAACCTGACATCTCACTCATTAGCTAAATTCTCTTTCTTTTTTTGATCAAAAAAAAATTACTAAATTGTTATGTGTATGTGTGTGTGTGTGTGTGTGTGTGTGTGTAAGAGAGAGAGAGAGAGAGAGAGAGAGAGAGAGTGGAGGGAGAAGAAGGAGAGAGTAATTAGACACAGAGATAAGGAGGATGGCCAAGAAAAGCATCTTCAAAATAACCTTCTCCATAGCCCTTCAAACAATGCACTTCAGTATTGGGATAAAATTAACTCCAGGCAATATGTATAAGGATTGAGCAAGTCATTATCTTTTTCATTTTTTTTTTCTTTTACTTACAAAAAAAAAAAAAAAAGTGGAAAGTAATATATAAGCTCAAGTTTTAGATTCACTTTTTAAATTTAATAATGTCTAAGTGAGATGATTGGTTGAATGAATTAGATTTTTCATTATGTCATTAACTTGGGAGTGTTACAAGGAGTATAAACAACAATGAGTACTGAACTTCAAATCAAACAATATAAAAAGGTTGGGTCTTAACCTGAACCATTATAAGTACTAAAAATTAAATGATGATTTTTCAATGGGTGATTCTATTTATACACCACTAATACTCTCTGTACACACCATTAATAGATTAAATATATATTTCAATCATATCCTCCAATAAAATGACCATTAAGGACAACATGAAGTGTATTCTATCCATTCAAAAATTCATATTTAAAAATACAAAATACTCTTTACGTGCCATCATTCTTATTAGGTTTAGGGTTTTAACATATAAACATTGTATTTCTTCATTATCTTCACCATTAACATACACTCGTGATATCATTCATTATCAAATAGCCCACTTCATTCTCTTCTCTATTATACTTGTTTTTCAAACTCAAAACATTATTGCCTTTGAAGATTTAAGGTTTAAAAATATTGAAATCAATTAGTTTCGAAGATTTGCATGTCATGGATGATACTGAGATGGTTAGTTCCAATATAAATATTAAAAACGTTGATTTGAACATTGAAAATGTTAGTTTATGACTTGTTTTTTTTTATATTTTTTATTTAACTTGTTCATATGTTGGGAAGATGAGTTTGTTCGTCATGTTCGGATAACTAGAGTTAAACTTTTACACAATGTTCGATTATTTATATTTGAACAAAATAATTTTGTTCAAATTATTAAGATTGAGAAAATATTAAATGTTCATACATAAAAAATTGCATATTTTAAATTAGTTCAGTTAAAATAAATTACACTTTTATTCATTATTTAGATATAAGTTTTTGAACACATTAAGTTTGTTCAACTCTATATTTGTGAACATGACTAATTTGATGAATTTGAAAAAACGACGAGAAACGAGAGTTCAAGACCAACAATGAAGATCAATACTGGCGAAGATGGAAGCCAAATGAAACACACCACCAGCGATCTAAAATGACAAGATAAGACACGACAAGTGTTCAACACCAACTACGGAGATCAACACCATTGAAGATGGAGGCTGAATGAAACCTTCGCCGAGGATGGAGATCAAGGCCGACTAAGTTGGTCTATGTTCTGAAGATTGTAGGGTTTTTGTTGTGTGTAGTGGTGAAGATGAAAAGTTTTGGTGTGTGTAATGGTGTGTATTCAAATAGTTAGTAATGTGTTAGAATAGAGTTAGTAATGGAATGTTAATGTGTGAGCTAGGATATTTTTAAATCCTAAAAATTATTTTTTGTGTGCACTAAGTAATGGTGTGTACTAAAAGTATTAGTGATGTGTAAATAGAATCACCCTTTTTAAGTTAAGAATCTCTTCCATTTTGGTGGCTTGTACTTTTTTTCCCATTTTGCCATTGTGGAGAGGTGGTTTGGAAATACTCTTGGATCATGAAAGACGTTCCTGATCCTTTGATTGCCACCTAAAAAAGGGATTAATACTCCGGTTGGGGGTGCCGGAATTAGCACTCTGACGGACAAGTTAGTAAATGTCTCTCATTTGCTTGTGTCTTAAGTTTCTTGGGTCTTTTCTCACATACCTCTCTTTGGTTGATGTTCCTTTATTTTTATTCGCTTCCAGGCCCTAGGGTTGGGCCTACTCTTAATCCATCACATGATTGCTCAATCGGCCTTTCTATCGTATGCCAATTCCCACTCGGCTTTTTCATCAACTGGTTCTATGGCTGATTTATCTATTCGGCTTCAGGATTGTCCAGGACGGAGCCGAATAGAATATATATATTCTATTCGGCTTTCCTGCATGTACCAATATTCAGCTTCCACAATTGCCCCTAATCATCCTACTAACGTCAGTTAGTCAGCATGTTTAGTTTCGAACTTGAAAAGTCAAAAAATACGGCGGTTAACCTCATTCCAACATAAGTGTCAGAACATCTAAGCTTTTTAGGCATCATTACAATTTCCCACCCCTTCATACGCTTCATTCATTTAATGCGATTTGAAACTATGTTGTCCCTTCGCATGTATGTTTTTTGAATACGCAAAGCTTTTGGTTTGCATTTCAGTATACCTCCTTCAATTCATGACCTCTGCAACTTCCTTCCTTTTCTCATTGTCTTCTCCGCTTCTTGTAAGTTCTCTTCTCCTCCATTTTGACTCTCGTTTCCTTGTTTGTTTTTAGTTTAGCATACTTCCTAAACTGGCTAGGATGGCAAAACATTTGAAAGCCCTTCTTTTTGCGGATCGAGTTTTTTGTTTTTGATGCCATTTTTCCATTCCTAATGATGTCCATCTGTCACTCATGGCAGAGAGTGTAGTTGATATAGAGAGGACTGATTAGAGTACAATCATCTTTCTTCTCCTGTCTATCACTGAAGGCGGAGTCCGTTTGCCCCTTCACCCATTTTTAAGGGCCGTCCTTTGCCACAGGGGTCTAATCCCTTCTCAGCCTAATGTAAATTTTTACTGAATCATAATCGAAATGGTAGAGTTAAACCGACGCCTTAGGCTCAATCTTGGTATCTCTACTGTTTGGCATTGTTATGCCTTGGCCAAATCCTCTGGCCGGTAGGGGCGCTACTTTCTCAGGGCTAAGGACATCGACCATCATTTGGTGACTATGCTTTCTAGCTTTGGCAAGCGTGTTGACGATGTCATGGTCATTGTCCGAGGCAATTGGGAATTCAGCAAGGGTGAAGATCGCCTAGATCCTGTGCCTAGACAAAAAGGCGAACCAGGTGGCCGTATAGTTCCTTATGTGCATTTGTTATGTATTTACCTGGCTTACGTTCTATGCACTTATCGTTTTATTTATGCAGGCAACGATTTGAAGAAAGTTCTGGTCTCGGCCGACGAAGCTGTACTTGCACAAATCAAAACCGTGCTCCAGTTCTTTGGCCGTCCAAACTTCCAAAAGCAAGGGAAGGTGGCCCACATACTTCTGAGATACGATCCGACTTACTCTATGTTTTCGGCCGAATATAACATTCCGATTCCAAAGGACGAATAGCAGCTTACGATATTTATTTTCCTGAACTTCAAAAACCTTAGGCAGATTGGTCTGGAAGCTTCAAATTCAAAGTTGGCGGATGAACAAATAGCCGAAGACATCACTGAGCAGCTGAATCAGTCCACCTTGGATAGATCTGATAATCTCAGGGAGGAAGTTGACGAGGCTCTAAATTTGGCTTTTGAGGAAGCCGGCCTTAATCCATCCAACCCTCCATCCACTTTAGGCCGAGCGGACGTCTCCTTTGAAGATATTTTTACCGACTTAGGGGACCTTCCCGGTGCATATCCTGAGAACATGGCTGGGGAGTTGCTCACGCAGATGGCCAAGAGGAAAAATGCCAAGAGGATGGCCGCCCGGAGGAGAATCGAGACCATCCAATCTGAACCTCTACTTGTTGTCGTGACTGAGCCTTGTCCACCTATTCCTGTGGAAGAAACGGCTCATATTGATACGGCCGAAATTGGGCACATTGTCGATCAACAGTTCAATCAGGAGGCCGAGCCAATGGGGGAAAAACGTCCTGCCGAGCACAAAACCGACTCTGTGAAAAACCCAACCGATAAGCGGCTGCGCATAGAGAAGTCAGACTTGGTTGTGCCATTTATTGTTCAACCAAAGATAAAGAATGTGCCGATTTCTTCTGATGCATCGACTATGAAAGACCGTGCTGTAGCCTTAAACATGGCCTCTTCAATTTCCCTACCGGTTGACAGAGCAACCTTTCAGGCAGAGCCAGATTTGCTATCAATAGCATTAGCCGCTCAATTGGCCATATTGGTACATGACTTAAGCCTTGTCTGTAGTCTTCTGCCTATATTATTATTATTATTTTTTTATTTAACTCTAATTCCTTGTTTTGTAGACGTCAGGCAGGATAACCGAGATTGGCCACCGTCAACATGATGCTATTGAACAAATCAACTTTCTCACAGCCGAAGTTGAAAAGGAAAAGAACAAGGCCATGGAGGCCTCTCTTAGAGCCGAGTCCAAGGCGATGAAAGCGGCAGAAGAACGTGCGAGGGCCGACGTTGAAGAAGAAATGGCCAAGAGTTCCGACCAGCTCAAGTTGGCTGTCGAAGAGAGGGAAAACGTGAGCGAAGACGCACTCAAGTTAGCCAAGGAGGTGATTGCCAAATTGGAAGTTGATTTGGAAGCATCGAAGAAGGCAAAGGAAATAGCCGATTATGAGATTTCCAAAGCATTCCAAGCTAAGAAGGACTCTGCCTTGGGGAACTATGTGGAGGAAGTACCCAAGTTCAAGAATCGGGGCTTCAAACACGGCTAGCTCAAAGCCCTCACTGCCGCTAATGTGACATTGGCACAGCCGATTCCATATGAGCAGGTGGACGTTAAGCCGCTGGAGTCTGACCCTGAAGATTGACTAGGGTGTGATTTTGATTTTTGTTAGGGCACCTTGCATGCATAGTTTTTGTAGATTTTTGTTGATAGATTTTTGTTTATTTACTTCGGTTAGAAGTTAAATGTTAGGTGATTTTCATGTGTAAAATGACTACTATCTGTACTCAATTTATTAACGAAAATTTCCTTTGTCTTTCTATCTGCTGCATGTGCTAGTTAACGGTTTAGTAGGATGTAAGATCATAAGATGAGTAAATTAAACATTTGATAAAATAACTGCGTATCATTGTGATTAGTTGAATAAATTAATGAATATGCCCTTGCCTCAGCTAATGAATGAAATGGCCCACCGAATACCGGTGGTTCATGCATTGGCTAGGGCACATCAACTTAGTGGCGCAAAGCTTTGAAATTAGCCGAGTAGATTGAGGAATCTGCCTTTGCCCCAGCTAATGAATGAATTGGACTGCCGAATACCGTTGGTTCATGGATTGGCTGGGGCACAACAACTTAGGGGCACAAAACTTTGAAATTTCGCTGATTAGATTAACAAATTTGCCCTTGCCTCAGCTAATGAATGATCTGGACCGCCGAATGTCAGTGGTTCATGGATTGGCTGGGGCACATCAACATAGCGGCGCAAAGCTTTGAAATTTAGCTGAGTAGATTGATGAATTTGCCCTTGCCCCAGCTAATGAATGAACTGGACTGCTGAATATCGGTGGCTCATGGATTGGCTGGGGCACGTCAAGTTTGCGGCACAAAGCTTTGAAATTTAGCCGAGTAGATTAACGAATCTACCCTTGCCTCAGCTAACGAATGAACTGGACCACCGAATATCGGTGGTTTATAGATTGGCTGGGGCACATGAAATTAGCGGCGCAAAGCTTTGAAATTTAGCCAATTAGATTAACAAATCTGCCCTTGCCTCAGCTAATGAATGAACTAGACCGTCGAATATCGGTGGTTCATGGATTGGCTAGGGCACGTCAACATAGCGGCACAAAGCTTTGAAATTTAGCCAAGTAGATTAATGAATCTGCCCTTGCCCCAACTCATGAATGAACTGGACCACCGAATATCAGTGGTTCATGGATTGGCTGGGGCACGTCAACTTAGCGGCACAAAGCTTTGAAATTTAGCAAAGTAGATTAACGGATCTGCCCTTGCCTCAGCTAATGAATGAACTGGACCGCTGAATATCAGTGGTTCATAGATTGGCTGAGGCACATCAACTTAACGGCGCAAAGCTTTGAAACTTAGCCGATTAGATTAACGAATCTGCCCTTGCCTCAGCTAACAAATGAACTAGACCGCTGAATATCGGTGGTTCATGGATTGGCTGGGGCACGTCAACTTAGCGGTGCAAAGCTTTGAAATTAGCCGAGTAGATTGAGGAATCTGCCCTTGCCCCAGCTAATGAATGAACTAGACCGTCGGATACCGTTGGTTCATAGATTGGCTGGGGCACGTCAACGTAGCAGGAAGCCGAGTAGATTGATGACTTTGCCCTGGCCTCAGCTAATGAATGAACTAGACCGTCGAAGATCGGTGTGCAGAGCATTGATGAGATCACCTCAGGAGTGCTGCACCTGGAATGAATAAATGGAGAGGGGGGTGCGTGTGTGGAGGTGCCATTTTTGTGTTCAAATCCAATAAATTAGGAGAGGGAAAAAAGCAGTGTGGACGACCGTAGATGGCAAGAAAACTATTCGTCAACAGTAGATGGGGGGTAGGACATTGGCAGAACTGGATGCAAAGATGAATCGAGGTGGCGAGCCTACGCGCACGAAGAGTAGGACGTCGCGGGAGCGTCAAAGGCGCCATTCCCCATATTTTTGAAGTAGGTCACCCAGGAAGAAAAAACAGCCACGAGGTAACTCCCCTCGTTCGAGGTCTTCGTTGGGAACAAACAGATGATTGAAGTGGATTCGACTATCCGCGACCCAAATGTAGCAGTCGAGTTCGCTTGACAAATTTTTCTGCAAGAAGTCCAGCAGTTGATGGTCGGCCGGGCTGATTATGAAGTTTTTCGGAAAGGCATCCATGGAGCAGTAAAGGGGTTATATACCTCCTATGAAATTGGCATGCATCTTCGTACCACGTGAAGATAGATAGAGCAAAAGGATGCTCGCATTCGAAGCTTGCAAGCCTCCGCAGAAAAGGCCAAAAATGAGCTAAAGAAAGCTAACACCTCTGAGACTCAGTCGACGAGTCAAGTGAACCTGATTGTCGCGAAACAAGTAAACCGGCAAATTTTGGATCACGTGATGCCGACCGAGAAACGGCGAGTATGTCCGCAATAGAAGCTGCAAAGACCAGGTCCTATGTAAAAGGCTTCCATGACAGCCGAAAAATTGGAATAGACAAGATGAAGGAAAAGCTAGCCAAGGAAGTCTGTCGATGCGAAAATCACGGATTTAAGCATGGATGGATCAAGGCTCTCCAGGCTGTGGGCGTTGATCCGGCGTCACCTTTATAGCAGAGTTATACTTTTCCATTTGAGGCTTTCGACGCCGAGAAGACTGATGATGAGGATGGAGCGGAATAATTTTTATGTACATTGTTTCGTTTTTATATAAATCATGTACTCACGATCTATTTAATAAAACATTTTATTTTGAATGTCTATATGTTATTTCAATCAATGCTTGTAAATTAAGTTATGACCATCTACTACTTCACGTCATTCACGTTTGCGCTTGTCAATCGCAATATC
This sequence comes from Camellia lanceoleosa, assembly GCA_025200525.1. NCBI lineage: Eukaryota > Viridiplantae > Streptophyta > Magnoliopsida > Ericales > Theaceae > Camellia > Camellia lanceoleosa. Next base: position 21,611,160 of record CM045767.1, on the reverse strand, counting down.
CACGAAAGGCGCTTCAAATTCGGAGGGTTACTCACGCATGGGGCTCCGAATTCAGAGGCTTTTTGTGTTGGCCAATCGTGATTTCCACAAAGGGTGCTCCGAATTCAGAGGCTTATTTGGCCCAAACGTGTCATTCACGGATTGGGCTCCGAATTCGGAGGCTTTTTGTGTTGGCCAATCGTGATTTCCACGAAGGACGCTCTGAATTCTGAAGTTTTTGTGTTGGCCAATCATGATTTCCACGAAGGGCACTCCAAATTCAGAGGCTTATTCGGCCCAAACGTGTCATTCACGGATGGGGCTCCGAATTCGGAGACTTTTTGGGTTGGTCAATCATGATTTCCACAAAGGGCGCTCCGAATTAGGAGGCTTATTCAGCCTAAACGTGTCATTCATGGATGGAGCTCCTAATTATAAGGCTTTTTGTGTTGACCAATCGTGATTTCCACAACGGGCGCTCTGAATTCGAAGGCTTATTGTGTTGGCCAATCGTGATTTCCACGAAGGGCACTTCGAATTCGAAGTCTTATTCGGCCCAAACATGTCATTCACAGATGGGGCTCCGAATTCGGAGGCTTTTTGTGTTGGCCAATCGTGATATCCATGAAGGGCGCTCCGAATTTGGAGGCTTTTTGGCACAACCATAACTCACTGGGCAAGAAAGAAAAAAAACATTATATTGGAAAAAACAAAGATGTACACGGCGAAAATTCAAAACAAGCTGTCATGTCGTACAAGTTTGCTTAATGATAAAATTTGCACAAGTGTGTGGAATTCCACGGACGCGGCAAACTTCTTCCATCCATGTCTTTGATCCGATATGCCTATGTCCCTATGATTGAGTCAATCTGATAGGGGCCGTCCTAATTAGGACCCAACTTTCCGTCAGCGGGTTTCCTAGCAGCGGGAAGCACTTTTTTGAGGACCAATTCTCCTGGTGTATAACGACGTAGCTAAACACGTTGATTATATGATTTAGCGAGCTGTTGCTAGTACTGTGCCGTGGAAGCAAGGACATGGTCTCGTTATTCTTCAATAAGAGTCAAGTCCAAGGCCAACATCATGTCATTTCGATCCATGTCAAAAACCTTCAATTTCAAAGTTGGAAGGCCGATCTCCAGGGGGATGATTGCTTGGGTTCCAAAGCACAGAGCAAACGACGTTTCCCTAGTGGATCGTCTTGGAGTAGTGCAATGAGCCCACAGCACGCTGGGCAACTCTTCGACCCACCTGCCTTTGGCTTTCTCTAGCCTTTTCTTGATGTCATCCAAAATAACTTTGTTGGTGGCCTTTGCTTGACCATTGCTTTGTGGGTAAGCCAGCAAAGAAAAGTAGGGCTGGATACCATAAGTGTTGCACAATTCGCGATACACGCCACAATCAAATTGGGTACCGTTGTCTGAAACAAACGCTCTTGGTATGCCGAATCTCGTTATGATGTTTTTCCATACAAAATGCTTAATGTCGGCATCTCGAATACGTGTTAGTGCCTCCGTTTCAAACCATTTTGTGAAATAGTCTGTTGCGATAATTAAGAATCGTTTATTCCCAAGAGCCCGTGGTAATGGTTTGACGATATCAAGTGCCCATTGAGTGAACAACCAAGGACTAGTGATAGAGTTTAACTCCTCGGCAGGAAGATGAGTTAAGAGGGAAAACTTCTGGCATTGTTCACATTTCTTGACATAACACTCGGCATCGGTTCACATGGTCGGCCAATAGTACCCCTGCATTACGGCTCGATGGGCCAGAGAACATTCGCCCAAATGGGCACCACAATTGCCTTCATATATTTCAGACAAGAGTTCCTCGACTTTATCCGGGTGAACACATTCTAAGTACGGCCCAGAGTGAGATTTTTTGTAAAGCTTCCCCTGCGGATCCAAGTAGTATCGGAGGGCTTTGTTTCGCAGTTTGTGTGCCTCTTTCTTATTCGTTAGGAGCTGCTCCGAGGATAGGAATGCAGCGATAAGATCCATCCAACTTGGAGCTGGTTCAATAACGTTGATCTGAATTAATTTTCAAGCAATGCTCGGCTCAGGGACGAACCCTACTTCGATTGTTTGCTTAACTTTTGAGTTAATGGCAGAGGCTAGGCAAGCCAGGGCGTCCACATGCATGTTCTGATCTCGGGTTATTTGATTCAGTTCGTGGTGATCAAATTTCGTGAGCAAAGAATTCGCTGTTTTCTTATAAGCTGCCATGAGGTCATTTTTGGCTGCATATTCCCCTTTTAACTGGTTGATTACTAGCTTTGAGTCACAGAAAACAAGCAGACGCCGCGCACCGAGATGAAGTGCATTTCGTAGGTTGGTTAACAATACTTCGTATTTGACCTCATTGGTTGATGCATCGAAGCTTAGTTTGACAGCATGTTCTATTATCGCCCCTTCGGGGGTCATGATTACTACGCCAACCCCATTGCCACATTGGTTGGATGACCCATTGTAATATATCTGCCAAACATCTCCAACATACATTCTCCAATTGGGCTTAGGTTGTACTTGATCAGACTTAAAGTCGGCGAGGGATCCTGTGAATTCGGCTACAAAGTCAGCAAGCACTTGCCCTTTGATGGAAGTTCTGGGTATAAACTGGATATCATACTAGCCGAGTTCGAGAGCCCATTTTGAAACGCGCCCCGACGTTTCCGTGCTGCGGAGCGCTGACTGGAGGGGATATTCCATTGGTACCCCAATGGTATGCCCCTGAAAGTAATGCATCAGTTTCCTTGCAGCCATGACAAGAGGAAGGATAAGCTTTTCTAATGGAAGGTAACGTGTTTCGATGTCGGCCATAGCTTTGCTCACATAGTAAACTGGTCGTTGCTCCCCAAGTTCTTCCCTTCACAGTACGACGCTGACCGCCCGGTCGGATACTGCCAGATACAAAATGAGTGAATCACCTGCTGCAGGTGTTGCCAAGAGTGGTACTGATCGGAGATAAGACTTCAAGCCATCCAAAGCGTCTTGGCACTCAGGGGTCTAATCAAATGCTCTGCCTTGCCAAAGTGTATGAAAGAATTGTCGGCAACGATCTGTGGAACGGCTGATAAACATGTTAAGCGTGGCGGCCATTCTCATCAGCTGCTGAACCTCTTTGACTGACCAAGGGGATCCAAGCTCTAGAATTGCCATGATTTTCCTCGAATTGGCTTCGATTCTGCGATGGTTAACGATGTAGCCAAGGAATTTGCCAGATCCGATACCGAATGTACACTTTGAGGCATTCAATTTCATCTTGTACTTTCGAAGGATGCCGAATGTCTCTGAAAAATTGGCTAGATAAGAGTGTTTTTCCTTAGATTTGACGACCATATCGTCAATGTATACTTCCATGGTACAGCCGAGTTCTTCCTTGAACATGGTAGTCACTAGTCTTTGATAAGTTACCCCCGCATTCTTCAGCCTAAAAGGCATGACCTTGTAGCAATAGGTTCCTCTTGGGGTGAGGAATGCGGTTTTCTCTTGATCCTCCGGATACATGGCGATTTGATGATAGCCCCTGTAGATATCCAAGAAGCTCATGCATTGATGATGTGCCATTGTATCTATGAGTTAGTCTATTTTGGGCAGGGGAAAACAGTCCTTGGGATAAGCTTTGTTGAAGTCCGTGAAATCCACACAAACACGCCAAGAGTCATTCTTCTTCTTTACGACCACAGTATTAGACAACCATGTAGGATAGGTTACTTAGTGAATCGCCCCGGCGTCAAGTAACCGATCTACTTCTTCAACAATGGCCGAAGTATGCTCTGCGGCTGACCGCCGACTTCTCTAAAAAATTGGCTTACATTTCGGATCAATCTTTAAGCGGTGTTGGGCCATAGATGGATGCACTCCTGGCATCTCGTATGGGGGCCATGCAAACACATCAATATTGCTGAGTAAGAAGGATACCAACTCCTGCCTTTCAACTTTATCCAAGGAAGCACCGATCATGAAAAACTTGTCAGGACTTCCGTCAATTTCGACCCGATCTAGGGCTTCGGTTGCCTTTTCACTTGGGATCTTCCCAATGTCTTCGAGGCTCTCCCTATCCGGTACCTCAATTGAATGCACTTCTAGCTTCCTTGGTCTCTTTGCAGCAAGAAGATAGCATGTTTGTGCTGATTTCTGAGAGCCACGAATTTGTTCGATACTGTACCCAGTTGGAAAATGAAGTAGTTGATGGTAGGTGCTTGGCACGGCTTGCATTGTATGTAACCAAGTTCTGCCCATGATAAGATTATACGGCGAAGGAAGCTTGACAACCAGAAATTCTACATATACTGATCTGGTGCCCGCCCGTACTGGTAGTGTGATTTTTTGCCAAAGAATACTCCGAGTTAGCATTGAAGCCGAATAACAGGTAATCAGCCGGAGACAAGTCCGAGTCAGTGAAGCCAAGTTTGACAAAAGTTTTGTAATACATTATTTCCAAAGTGCTGCCTTGGTCAATGAGAACACGCTCAATGGTGAATTTGTTTATGCATAACTCAATGACGAGTGGATCAGTGTAGGGGTGAGTTACTCCAACTAAGTCACTATCATCGAACCTAATCCTTCCAGTGTCACGGGGCCGTTTCGTTGGCGTCATTGGGCTATGGGGGATAGACTGCAACTGAATTGTATGCACCTCGGATGACGCCGGCAAGCTGTATATCATATGAATTACACCAAGAGGAGGTGACTATAAGCAAGCAATGATGCTCCATGGAAATATTTGGGTAAGACAATGAGGAGCGTTATTGGAGCCTCATTGGAGCCTTATTTTGATCAGTGAGGTGCATATCCAAATTCTTCTGGTTTAATTTGCCGTGCGACGAATGATGAGCATCATTGTATGCACCTCGGATGACGCCGGCAAGAAGTATGTCATTGCTTGCTTATAATGGAGCGTCAGTATGGAAATATTCGACATAGGAGGGCTTCGTCGTCAGCATAGATACATCAACGCGTCCTTTCTTTCTGGGCTCCAGGGATGATGAGTCAGAATCACTGCCATTATCGTGTTTCCGGAGTCGACGTCGTCGACCATCCTTCTTTCCCAAAGGTTGACCCCGGTCTTGGCATGCGGCCTGCTGAGATTTTGCCACCTCCAAGGCCAAATCCTGGTGCAGGCGCTCGTTCTTAGCCATCATGTTCTCCAACCGCTGCTCATTTTGCTTTGCTTGATCCATAATTGTCTGCATTGTCTCATGCACTGAAGTTGAGGGTGTGGTTTGAGCTACTGAGTCAAAATTTAAGGCCCATCGTGCGGCGATGTTCTCCAGTCGAAGCATGTCTCTTAGCGTAGTTTCGTCAGCGACTATCGGAGGATGTTCTGTTACACCCGCCGTGGATATACTTCAGTATTCCCACAGACGGCGCCAATTGTGGAGAGGTGGTTTGGAAATACTCTTGGATCTTGAAGGACATTCCTGGTCCTTTGATTGCCACCTGAAAAAGGGATTAACACTCCGGTCGGGAGTGTCGGAATTAGCACTTCGATGAACAAGTTAGTATATGTCTCTCGTTTGCTTGTGTCTTAAGTTTCTTGGGTTTGTTCTCACATACCTCTCTTTGGTTGATGTTCCTCTATTTATATTCGCTTCTGGGCCCTAGGGTCGGGCCCACTCTTAATCCATCGCATGATTGCTCAATCGGCTCTTCTGTTGTATGCCAATTCCCACTCGAATTTTTGTTCAACTGGTTCTATGGCTGATTTATCTATTTGGCTTCAAGATTGTCCAGGACGGAGCCGAATAGAATATATATATATATTCTATTCGGTTTTCCTGCATGTACCAATATTCGGCTCCCACAGCCCTTAACTTGTATTTCTATTTTCTTTTGTCCTTTATTAGTTGGTGGAATGACCTTGAGTGAAGGATTTTTAGTAATTATGCAAAGTTTTTGGCTCAATTATGTAAGGGTTTTGAATTTCCTATTTTATCCTTGGCCTATTTTTTAATTCTCCATTGTGTCATTTTTTGGTTTATTTCTCTCTCTCTCTCTCTCTCTCTCTCTCTCTCTCTTTGAGTGAAGTTCTGAGGGTTATCTTGGAAAAAGTACCTGTCATAGAGGTATCATTTTTGGGTAACTATATTTGCACACCATATAAACTCTCAGTACACATTACAAATCGTGTTCAGATATAAACTTTTAAGAATTAGTAATTTCGTTCTATTTCACTAAATTTAATGAAATTCAACCTTTATTTCAATTAATTAAGTATTATTTGAGATTAGTATCCCAAGATAAGATTTTTCTTCTCAGAATTGAATAGAGTAAAAGATTAGACAAATTAAATGGTCATATTGTAAGGTTCGTCGAGCATATCATCCATAAAAAAATCAAATTAATCGGAGATATTTTGAATTGTTCAAAAGAATTTCATGCTATTTTTTAAAAATAAGAAGCCCTTTTATCCAATAATTGGAAAAAAAAATATGAAAAAATTTATTTACACATCATACAAACTCTTAGATGGGGTAAAAATATTAGGGGAAAAAAATGTCAAACTGAAAAACATTTGATTTTCCAAAAAAAACCCCTTTTGACTAATTATAATTATATTAAAAATTTGAAAAGATTAGACATTAGTGAAAAAATATTTTGAAATTTAAATTTAAATGTAATAATTGCATGTCCCTTTAAAAAGTTAATCCCCAAAAGGTACCAACAAATTGAGACAGAGGGAGATAAATGTATATATATATATATATATAGATAATGCTATAATATACTCTAAATAATCATTATTCTTTAACCTTTACCATTAAATTAAAATAAAATTATTCTTCTTTAACCTTTAGCAATTAATTATTCCACTATATTTTTCTTCTATCAAACAAACACTACCTTAAAATAAAACAAATAAATTTTAATATAAAAAAAAAAAAATGATCGACTGGCCAGTGCCTTGCGTGAGCTTACCTGCCTAGTATATATATAAAAGGTGGATGGCTTGTATTTTGACATGCTTCTTCCACAATTGCCCATAGTTCTTTGAGAAATTTATTTCTAAATCTCATTTAGAGAATTTTTAGCCCAATAAGTTCACAAAGTATTCTTGTATTTCACCTAATCCCATATATTTGAAGTTATATTTCAATAGGTCATTTTTCTTATATTAGAAGCATAATGTGGGTCATTTTACCCTTATACTATATATCTTAGAGAAAAAAAAAATCATTTATTAGATATATTTCATTTATAATATATATAAAATATTGTATAACAGTATAGAAGATTATTATTCTTAGTGTTTTTTGTGACTTAATGTGAGGGATTCACTTGATCAGGTATCTTTCTTCACCATTATTTTATAATCAGGTGCTGCATGGAAGAACATTTGGAAGAGAACGTTAGTTGTACATGTAGATTGATGATAGAGACGATGATGGACTCGCAACAGAGATGATGGTAAATCGATGATGAACAATTTTTTTTTTTTTTTTGCCATTGTAATACATAAACCGTAGTTTCTTTTTCGGTTTGTGTAGTCACCGATATTGTATAGTTTATTCACTAGTATTATACAAGTGTTGATTATATACAATTTCTTTTTCTTTTTTTTTTTTTAAATGTGCGTCAACATGTATGAACTATTTGATATTTTATTATTATATTATTATAACGATTCCGGTTTTGACCCATTACCTATTATATTCCGGACTCGGGTTGGTATGGTTTTGAATAGTTATTCTTATCTCTTTCCCTTGTTTTCCCCTTTATTTTGGTTATCAGTTATAGTTATGCATTTTGGACAGGTAGGTTGCTTGTTTTCTAAGTCTTCGTTACCCAGATTTTGGCTCCTTTGCTCGAGCGGGCATTCTTCTGCTTGAGCGGGTTTCACGAATTAAGCTCCTCCGCTCAAATGGCCATTCTCGCGCTCGAGCAGGATTCATCAACTTTCAATATATTTTGCAGTTCTGAAAATACTGGAAAAGTGTATTGGACGCTCGAGTGTCTAGTCTCACGCTCGAGCGGGGACCTTCATCTGCAAAACTTCTAGCATTGTGCATTCCACGCTCAGGCGCCACTTTTCACGCTCGAGTGGAACCTTGTGTCTGACGCTCGAGCAGGGCTTTCCACGCTTGAGTAGACAGCGTGTATTTCAGTCCGAGAAGATGACATTTTGAATCACTTTTTCTTCTCTATCTCTTTCTCTAGAACATTCCAAAAAGCTTGTTCTTGAGCTTCTCTCTCAACAATTCACCTTCTCTCTTAGATTTTATCTAGATCTATTGGGATTTCCACCGTAGTGCCTTTGAGAAAAAGGTAGAGCTTGTTAAGATCTACATTTTGATTGAAATAGAAGTGGATTTCGGCGTTCTTCGAGTTTCTATCTTACTTTGCCTCATCTTCTCACTTGAGGTAGGGATCTTTCTACCCTTCATATGATATTTAGCTTAGTTATTTGTCTCTTGTGTAACAATGGTGTGAATTGGGGATGTTTTAAACAAACCTAGGGTTTGGGCATAAAATGGAAAGAGGGGATTTGGGTGTAGATGAAATAGATGCTTGTGGGGTTTGAAAATGATGTTGTGTGATGTCTAATTTGATGATTTTGGCACTTGACTAATATTTTGGAAAAAATGAGGAAGTTGCCCTAATTGGATCAACTATTATTTTGTATAAATAATTGGAATTGACGTTGAAAATGTGAAATTGAGAGGGTATTGATATGAATGGTGGGATTGGTTATGTATTAACTCAGCCTTGTAAAAGTTTTGAATAAACTATCTGTTTGAGATTTAATAAATGTCTAGAGATAATTGTATTGGGCTATCGGTGGAGGATAACTTTGATTGTTGTAGAAATTACATGTGGATTATGTGAATTGAAACTAATCTTTTGATGGTGGTCATTGAATATAACCATGTTTATATATATTATATATGTATGTTTGTTTGGAAGTGGAAAGGGGATGTGCTTCATGTTTGATTATTTGTCTAAATACATTGCATATGTATAGATATTTGTTTGGGAGGAGAAATGGGATGGACTCCATTATAATTAAGTTGGCCGGAGTGTCCTGGGTGAAAGTTCCAAAATTATACATGGGTGCCTAGCCCGCGGACAAAATATCCATAAAATGGCAATTGTAGTGCTTGTATAGCCTACGTTTACATGGGTCTCGTTTGACGGCCGCCCACAGACGAAATTTCTGTGAAATAGAAGTTTGAGTTGTTTATGCATATTTGTTGTGTGATTTGAAAATTATTGAGTTGTAGCCTCAATTCGGTTGTTGAGAAATAAAGAAATTGACTCATGAATGGAGATAGATAAGTGAACAGAATATGAATTGAAAGGAAATGGATTAAGACTTGAAATTGATATCTCATGAATATATAAAGTTGTGAAATGTTTTACCACATTGCGTTATTTATGCACTTGTACTTATATCTTTGCTAAATATCATATACTGTGTTAGATAATTTCTACTGGACTGTGGCTCACCCTATTTGGGAATAACATTTTCAGGTAATGATGGCATGCCTCCTCTAAGGCAATAGCATGGGAGGGATCTTTTGGAAGCAAGAGCTTCATGTTTTGTCTTATTTCTGTATAGCCTAGGGCTAAATATGTATTGAGCGAAGCTCATTTTGTTGTAACCAAGTCAAGACTTGGAAAGATGTAAGCCAATAGGGCATCTATTTATATTAAACTCATTTTTATCTTTAGCTTCATGTAATGAAAGGACTATTTACTCTAATGTATGCGATTATTAATGTATGTTTTGGGTTATATCTATTGCGTATTTTGGGGTCGTTACAACTTGGTATCAAAGCGTACCGGGTTTGAATACTTGGGTATGTGGGAAATGGTTAGTTCCACAATGGGTTTGTCTCTCTTGCTAGAGACTTAAGTATAGAAGTATGTGCTTATATGACAACATGCTTATGTGATTATTTGGGTATGGGACTGCATTTCTTGGATGTTGATTGGGTATACGGGTCTTTAGCAGTCCTGTTAGAAAGGCACTTGATCATTGCTATTTCTAATTGGAACCGTAGCAATGCCGCAGGATGGTCATTATCTGCAAATAAAATTCATATGTGTTTACATGATTATGTGCTTATGTGGAGTGAATTACAGTTGTCCAATGTTTTAGGACGTAAGTGAGTTAGTTTCGGTACATTTGTGAATGTGCTAATTTCTTGTGTTACCTTTATTAGGATGTTAGGACGTGGTCGTGGTAGGCCTAAGAAGCATGAGGTGCCTATACCAAATAATATTCTGGCCCAGGAAGAGGGAGTTGGTCAAGCCAACGTGGACAAGCCAACAGGTCAGCAGGCCATGGCCGCTTTAGCCCGCGAAATGGCCGAAGCATTGAGGGAATCCATGGACATTCTCAGTGCTGAGAATCAAGTCTAGGTGTGAGCAACTAAGGCAGGGCCTTCATTTCTGAAGAGAGTGTTTTTCTGGTCTAATCCGGATGAGTTTTTGGGTGACCCAAAGGAACCACTGAAGGTAAATGAATGGCTTGAGCAGATAGTCAAGATGTTCGAGATGCTTGGCATCGAGGACAATCTGTTGAGGGTGACCTTGGCGTCCTTCCAGTTGAAGGAGGATGTGGGTTAGTGGTGGAAGTATGCGTATGGGCGCTTTAGGGTGACTTGGGAGGCTTTTGTCAGTGCCTTCCAGGACAAGTTTTTTCCTCCCACTGTTAGGGAGAAGCTAAGAGACCAGTTCTTTAAGCTAGTGCAATTGAACACACTTGTGGCAAAGTTCGAAGCCACCTTTACTAGCTTGTCTAGGTTCGAACCCGAGCTTATGGCAACAGATGAGCACCGTTGTTTAGAGTTTGAGAAGAGGTTGAGAACCAAACTCATGTTCTGAGTAGCTGGGTCCATGATTAGAGACCATGGGCGGCTTGTGGAGGCGGCGGCCCAACTCGAGACTATTATGCAAGCTGCGGAGGAAAGGATGAGGGGCTCCAAAATGAGTCAGGATAGTCAATGGGACAATAAAAGGCAGAGGGGTTCTAACTCTCAGTAGTCCTAGGGAGTGCAGTCGAGTTATACCTTTCTAGTATCGAGTTCAGGTTCTGGGAGAGGTGGTCAAGGGGATGTGACTTGTTTCAAGTGTGGTCAGTTGGGCTACAAATCACCCGCTTGCCCTCAGAGAGGAGGATGACAACGAGCTGCTTCATCTTCGACTCGTTCTCAGGGCCAGAATCAGGGTAGAGAACATCTGTCCACTTGTTATCAGTGTGGTCAGGTGGGGCACTTGAAGAGATCCTGTCCACAGTTAGGTGGCACATCTAGTGTGTCTGGTTCGAGGTAGACTCAGAGTCACCAGCCAGCTCAGTGTACACAAGCCTCGAGGGCCAATCAGGGAGCCTCTTCGGCTCAGTCAGTGCATCAGGCGTATGCTCCTAGGGGTGAGCAAGTTGAGCAGAGACCTACTGGGTGGGTGTATATTGTCACAGTGCCGGATCTTGTACTTGATCCTTCCCTAGTGGGAGGTACCTTCTTGTTTTGTAATTCTGTTGCTAATGTATTGATTGATACAGGTGTATCTAATTCATTTATCTCGCCTGCATTTACATCAGTTTTAGGGTTGGAGTTGGCACAGTTAGTATCTCCTATTTGTGTAGAGTCCCCTATTGGTGGTGAGGTTATCCTAAAACATGGGTGTTAGGGTTGTGACATCGAGGTTGCCAGTTGTCGTCTTCCCTTTGCATTTGTATCGCTTGATATGTCTAGTTTTGACGTCATCTTGAGTATGGACTGGTTATCGTCATACCGAGCTGTTATAGATTGTTACCTTCAGAGGGTTACTGTATGTACCTTTGGGCAATGATTGCTTTTATTTCTTGGGGGATCAGGTGGATAGAGTCTTATCACCGGTGTATGATTTGCATAGGCGAAGTGAACTTGGCTGTCTTCTTGCTAGCTTTCAGAGTAGTGAGTGTGATGAGGACTGAGTTGAGTTGCCAAGGGTAGTTTGTGAATACCCCGATGTTTTTCTCGAAGACCTTATTAGCTTACCACCTCACCGAGAGATTGAGTTCTCTATCGACTTAGTGCTTGGCACGCCACCGATTTCTATGGCACCATATCAGTTTGCACCAACTGAGTTGAGTGAGTTGAAGGTTCAACTCCAGGAGTTGTTAGATAAGGGTTTCATACACCCTAGTACTTCAGCTTGGGGTGCACCGACCCTCTTTGTTAAAAAGAAAGATCGAGCTTTACGACTTTGTATCGATTACCAAAAGTTGAACTGGGTTACTGTTAATAATAAGTACCCAATGCCTCGTATAGCTGATATGTTTGATCCGTTGAAAGGGTCTTATTGCTTTTCTAAGATAGACCTGAGATCGGGTTATCACTAGTTGAGGGTAAGGGAAGAAGATATCTCGAAGACAACATTCTATACACGATATGGCCATTATGAGTTCCTAGTAATGCCTTTTGGGCTAACCAATGCTCCAGCCATATTTATGGATTTAATGAACCAGATCTTCTGTGAGTTCCTTGACCATTTTGTAGTTGTCTTTGTGGACGACATGTTGATCTATTTGCCCTCCGAGGAGGAACACAAGGAGCACTTGCGAGTGGTGCTCGAATTACTTAGAGCCCATAAGCTGTATGCTAAGTTTGGAAAGTATGAATTCTGGCTGAAAGAGGTTAAATTTTTGGCCATGTAGTATCTGGGGAAAGGGTAACGGTAGACTTATCCAAGATAGTGGCAGCGCAAGATTGGGCATAACCTTTGAATGCCTTTGAAATTCATAGTTTTCTGGGGTTGGCTGGCTATTATTGGAGATTTGTGAAGGATTTCTCTAGGCTAGCTTTGCTTTTGACTAAGTTGACGAGGAAGGGAATCAAATTTGTGTGGGATGAGACCTGTGAAAAGTCGTTCCAAGAGCTTAAAGTTAGACTTACCACTGCTCCAGTCTTGATTATTCCGGAGAGGGGTTTGGGTTATTCAGTATATTGTGATGTCTCACGGGAAGGTTTGGGTTGTGTTTTGATGCAAGAGGGGAAGGTAGTAGCCTATGGCTCGCGGTAGTTGAAAACCCACGAGAGGAACTACCCTACTCATGACTTAGAGTTAGCAGCAGTGATATTTTCTTTGAAGATTGGGAGGCATTATCTGTACGGTGAGAAATTTGAAGTGTTCTTCGATCACAAAAGTCTGAAGTACTTGTTTACCTACAAGGACTTGAATTTGAGGCAGAGAAGGTAGATGGAGTTCATAGAGAACTATGACTTTGACTTGCATTATCATCCCAGGAAGGCCAATGTAGTGGCCGACGCCTTGAGTAGGAAATTCATTAGCAATATAGCGTGTATCGCCATTCGGGAATGGGAGATGTTGGGTACTCTTGGTGAGTTCTTCTTGAATCTTGGCGAATCTGTCGAGTCTGCATCCTTGTTTACGGTAGTTGCCTAACCTACACTTATGAACCGAGTGTTAGAGGTGTAGAGGGGTGACCTTGAAGTGGAAATCCTTAGGGAGAAGATTTCTAATCGGAAGGTAGAGAAGGGTCTGAATGTGTATCCCGACCAGAGTGTGAGATACCGTGACCATTTGTTCATGTCGGAGTCTTGCCGAGAGGAAATACTCCGAGAGTTTCACCATTCACGCCTTACAGTGCATCCGGGAGGCACAAAGATGTATCACAACCTGAGTCTCCAGTTTTGGTGGAGGGGTATGAAGAAAGATGTAGCTGTGTTGACATCGAAGTGCCTTACTTGTCAGCAAGTGAAGCCCGAGCATTAGAGGCCAAGGGGTTTGTTGCAACCCTTGCCTATAGCTGAGTGGAAATGAGAACATGTTTAACAAGTCCGCGAGGGACCTCACTAGGGGTTACAGTTCGGACTCGATTTTGTCATGCTTCTTAATCTGAACCAAAGAGTCCAAATCCGGCAAATCGTTTTGAGAAAAACAGATTTTTGAAAGAAGTGCCAAATATGGACTGCTTTGCCAGATACAGAGTCACAACCTAAATATTTTTTATGGGGGAATTTAAGAAACCCTGACTTGGTGCCAAAGGCCACGTGTCCGTCATCACCAAAGTTTCCTCGGCTCGGGAGCTTGGGTACGATTGGGGAAGGTCAGCTATGAGCACCCCCTCTCACCCGATCCGAAGATCGGCCTTTACTAACCGTGATATCTTGTTTTGAAAACATTACATGCCCTTATTCCGGTTATTAGCCTAGAATTACTATGTTATGCGTGCAGCAAACAAGTATAGACCAAATCGCCTAAATTGGAACAAAACATTTCATGTTTGTTTTGAAAATGGTTTGCTACTCGTAAGTAGGCTAAAATACAGGTTTTGCCACCCTCGGGTGAGCTTTAGAAAAGATGGTTTTGCCACTATCTAGTGAGCTTAAAACTCACGTTCAATGCATTGTTCCAATTTAAACAACTCAACCTCCACCCACAGGCATTCAAGCAGTTATAACACATAAGCAGCTAGCCTCATGGTAATCATGCTATCATGGCAACACTCACACTCATGCGAGGATGCTAAAACATAAATGCTTACCGAGTACTCCAAGCCAAAACAGAAACTAGTTAGTAATCATATGCATGATCCTAGTTCATGTTAAGATGGCTAATGTAACACATACAGGATGCAACTAGAATAGGCTCAGCTATCCTAAAGATGGCATGTGAAATGCTACAGCTAACAAGTACTCAACTTGGAATTGAAATACAAGTGCAGTTAGCATGACGTACCGAGCCCGGTGCATACAAGACAAATGTATGGATGCACACATGCATAGCATAAGGTATGCTAAAATAAATATGCCCTAGTACTAACCATTGCAAGCAGGTAAGTAAAAGGGAGAAAGAAGTAGGGGTTGGAAGATATACACACAATCACCCACACTTATTACAATTACGCCATCGCTTGGAGGGTCCGAAAGAATAATACAAATTAATCAACTAACAAGATAATTAATCATTCACATAACCACTTAACTAATTAAACAAATTAACTAAGCTATGGAAAGCAGTAAAAGGCCTCGGGAAGAGGGATGAATGTATGCATGCTCGGCTCTGCTCGAAAATCCATCGCCAAGCACAAGTTGCCTCTGTTTTCCCTACTTTGCTCCTCTGAAAATTGCACAACTCCTAAGGTATGCTCCATGGACACTGGGGAACACCACCGGCTGAGAATAATGGCCACCGGCCATGGGGAATGCTCACCGGCCACTGATTAAGCTATCGGCCACTGATGGATGGCCGGTCGGCACTGCAGATGGCCGGCCGGCCGGCCAAAGCTTCCTGCAGAATCTTGTTTTGATAGTAGCAGAGGGAAAAACAAGGCATGGCAATGCATTTCAAGCAATGTATGCACCAACCACACTCCTTTATCATGTTACGGACTCAAGGGACTGTGGCTCTCGACCCTCGGGCCATCAATCACACATTTCAATGCATGATGGCCCAAAAGCCAAGTGTGCAACTTCGATATCAAATGAAATGCAAGCACAAAACACACTAAAGGGCCCCAACCCCTATCATGTTTGATTAAGGGGCAAGGGATGCATGCTCAATGAAATGCAACCTAGGCATGGAGGCTAAGTATGCAACATGAACATGCGAATGAGCAATGTATACTAGGCGCGCAACCTAAACATGTAAGCAAACATGGCATGCAACAACATGTGATGATGGACTTAAACTAACATGGATAGCTCACAATCATGCCAAAATCAGTGGCCATTAGATGAAAATGAGACAATCGAAATGCGTGCACACATGCACGCAAACCGAAGACCGAACCTAGGGCATCAAATGCCACTCTACCAAGGCATGGCAAGGGATGCAAGGTGGCATACAAACATGTAATTTCAGCACTGCAACATGATGCTAAATGGTCCCGAAACATGAAAATATGGCACCCGATGCATGAGATGAGCCCTGAAACTCAAAATTAGGCACATGTATTGACTTATAGCTATACAAAGCATGCATTATTTGACTATGAAGCACAAAGACAGAACCAAGACAGTCCCAAAATATGAACATTTCTAGTTCAAAGTATGGCCAAAAAGTGTTCACATGAAGAGCTAAGGCAACATGCAAAATTGGCTAGTAAGCATGAGTTGTATTACAACTATATGATACGCACGAAATCTCACCAAACCAGCCAAAATCAGTGAACAAATCATGTCAAAATATGCCCAAATAACCACTGAAATGTAGCCAATGCATGCAAAAATGATGAGCTCCTTTAGAGGGCCATACAAGGGGTTACTTAGCACATGCAACAAGGACACTTAACATAGCAAAACTAACTCTGGAAATGGGTTATGGAGGTCTTAAAACCTACTGAAAAATGCCTGAACTGAGCTCAAGAAGTGTGCAAAAATAGGCCCCTTTGTAAGGCCAAAAATGTAAGTAATCAAGACAACAAAGAGATGGGATGGCCCTCTCCTTCTTAGGACCTTAAGACACCATCCTCACTACTGATTTCAGTGGTGAGGAGGCCCAAACAAGGTGGTCCCAGAGCTCACCAAAAGTGCACAAAAATGAGGCCAAACAAGGCCTAAGAGGGGGTAGACAACCCCAAACACAAAAGTGTTCCTGAACAAACTTAAAAAGGGGCTAAAAATAAGATTTTTTTCAGTTATACACAGCTTAAATCAGCATGCAAGACAGGTCAAAAGCTAGTGCAAGAATGGGGGATAAAAAGGAATAGTGCTCACCCTTGAAGAACTCTTGAAGAACAGCAAGTGCAGCCCTCTTTTCTGATCAAAACCACCTTAAAACCTCCAAGAACAACCTCTTAACTCTTTACAAACCGAAGTATGGTGTAGTAGTAGGTGACTTAGTGCAAAACTAAGAAGAAAACACACCTTTAGGCCCTCAAACACACACAAAAGTAGAGAGGGAGGGAGATATAGAGAGAGAGGGTGATATATATCAGATATGTATGTATTAGGGCTGGTTTTTGTTCAACCCCTTCAAAGGAGAGGAGAGCTCTCCTTATATAGGCAAGGAAAGGTGTTTAAGCTTCTCAAAGAAGCTAAACAAAAGGGTCAAAGGGACTAAGCTTCTAAGAGAAGCTAATGCAAAGGTGCAAGCTTCTTGAGGAAGCCAAGACAAGGGGTCAAAGCTTCCTCAAGAAGCTTTGAGCAAAGGGTGCAAAAAAAAAAGGGTCAAAGGTGCAAAACAACCACACTTATGCACGAGGGAGAGGATCTGTGCACTCCAGCTGGCACAGCTGGCATGTATTATGCTTGAAAAAGGCAAAGAGGTGGTATCGGCCAGAAAAGGAGGCAATCGGCCAAATATTTGGCCGGTCGGCTACTCTATTTGGTCGACCTGCTACTTATTTGGCTAGCCGGCCAAATTGATGGCCGGTAGGTGCTTCCAAGGCCAAAAAGTGGCTGGTGGGTATCTAGAGTGAAGCCCTAGAAGTTAGCTTTCCAATGCCGCAAACCTAGCATTAAAATTCCTCCTTTGCAAAAAGTTATGCCCTTTTTGGTGAAGCCGCGTAGATTCGATCCAATCGGACTGATCCCCTACTTCAATGAACCATATCTCCTCCACCCGGACTTGGCTTTAGGAGATTCTTGAGTGCAAAATGAAGCCCCGGAAGTAAGCTTTCCAATGGTGGTGGCCTCATAGCTGAAATCCAAGTATGCAGATGAATAGGCCCGATTCAGCGAGGGCTGCTCGACTCTCTTCCACCCGGATTCATGCCGAGCTTCTTCTCCAACTTGTTTTCTCCCCTCTTCTCCTCTTTTCTTCAACTTCAAACCCCTAAGTAAGGTGTTTTGAAATATTTTTCAAAGATTTCATCTCTCTTTCATTCATTTCCACTTTGTCCTTGCTCGTTTATTGAAAAGCGCATTATTTGACAAAATGTGAGCCTTGGAACATTGTAGAAACTTTATTTTAAAAATGTTTTGAAAGAGAGGGTTTTAAGGTCTAAAAACCATTCAAAATAGCTTTGGTCCAAAATGGGGTGTGAAGTTGAGATTTGTCTCTCTCATTGCCGAAGAAATTAAACCTTTGCCCTGCACACCTTTCTCCACCAAGTAAACCATCAGTAGTGCCCAAGTCTTAAGGGCGGTCAAAACTGGGGTGTCTACAACATGTCACGATGAATTTTGTTGTGGGCCTTTCGAGGATTCAACGGGGTAGTGATGCCATTTGGGTGGTAGTTGACCGGTTGCCCAAGTCTGTGCACTTTATACTTATGCGCGTGAGTGATTCGGTAGACCATCTTGTCGACTTGTATGTCAAGACATAGTGAGGTTGCACAGGGTCCATGTAACGATCATTTCGGATAGAGATCTGCGTGTCACAACTCAATTGTGACAGAGTTTGCTGAGTTCCTTGGGCACTAGATTCACCTTTAGTACCGCGTATCATCCTCAAACTGACGGGCAGTCCTAGCGTACTATTCAGATCCTTGAGGATATGCTTCGAGGTTGTGCACTTGATTTTAAAGGGTTGTGGGAGAGGCACCTGCCCTTAGTGGAGTTTTCCTACAATAATAATTTCCAATCGAGTATTGGCATGGCACCATTGGAGGCCTTGTATGGCCGACCGTGTAGATCCCCTGTATGTTGGGCCGAGGTGGGTGATGCACCTTTGTTGGGTCTGGAGTTGGTTCGGAAAACGACGGAGAAAGTGGCACTTATTCATAAGAGGTTAGTTACGATTCAGAGTCATCAAAAGAGTTATGCCAACCATAGGAGGAGACCCTTGTCTTTTAAGGTGAGAGACCATGTGTTCATGAAAATATCACCTAGGCGGGGTTTGATAAGATTTGGGAAGAGTGGAAAGTTATACCCTCGGTTCATTAGACCTTTTGAGATCCTTGAGCGGATCGGGGAGGTTGCTTATCGGTTGCCATAGCCGCCATAACTTTTCGGAGTGCATGATGTATTTCATATTAGTATGCTTCGGAAGTACGAACCGGATCCATCGCACGTGTTGGATTGGACCGACTTGGAGGTAGATGAGGATACCTCGTATGAGGAGAGACCGGTGAGAGTCTTGGTTACACGGGATCAAGTTTTGTGAGGCAAGACGATTCCCTTAGTTAAGGTTTTGTGGAAACATCACGGAGTTGAGGAAGCAACTTGGGAATGTGAATTGGAAATCCGTGGAAAATATCCGGACTTATTTGTTGATGTTTGATTTTGAATTGAAATTTCAATTATAATGATGAAAAGTATGAACATTGTGTATGTTATGAGCATTTTGGAAACATGGATTCTATATATAAACATTGCATATGTTTTGAGAACGTGAAATATTGAGTGTTATATCACTTTTGGACACATTGTATATGTTGTGAAAATTCTGAAAACGCAAATTTTGATTTAACGTTGTAAATGTTTTGGGAATTTGTAAATTTCATTTTAATATGGGACTTGTGCATCGAGTCGGTGAGAATGGATGACCGGAGAATGGGTCATATTATTGAACTTGTAAGAATAACATTGTTGGGAATGGTTTAACTATATTTGCAAACTTGATTTGTAATTTCGGCGACGAAATTCTTTAAGGACGGGAGGTTATAACGATTCTGGTTTTGACCCATTACCTATTGTATTCCGGACTCGGGTTGGTATGGTTTTGAATAGTTATTCTTATATCTTTCCCTTGTCTTCCCCTTTATTTTGGTTATTAGGTTGTAGTTGTGCATCTGAGATAGGTTGATTGCTTGCTTTTCCAAGCCTTTGTTGCCTAGATTTTGGCTCCTCTGCTCGAGCGTGCATTCTTGCGCTCGAGGGGGATTCAAAAATTTTGCTCCTCCGCTCGAGCAGCCATTCTCGCGCTCGAGCGGGATTTGTCAACTTTTAGTATATTTTACAGTTCTAAAAATACTGGGAAAGTGCATCGAACGCTCGAGAATCCAGTCTCACGCTCGAACAGGGACATAAGCCTGCAAAATTTTTGGAATTGTGCATTCCATGCTCAAGCGCCACATTTCACGCTTGAGCAGAACCTTGTGTCTGATGTTCGAGCAGGGCTTTCTACGCTTGAACGGACTGCGTGTATTTCAGTTCGAGAAGAAGACATTTTGAATGACTTTTTCTTTTCTCTCTCTCTCTCTCTCTAAAACTTTCCAAAAAGCTTGTTCTTGACCTTCTCTCTCTACAATTCACCTTCTCTTTTAGATTTCATCTAGATCCATTGGGATTTCTACCCTAGGGCCTTTGAGAAAAAGGTAGAGCTCGTCAAGATCTACATTTTAATCCGAATAGAAGTGGGTTTCAGCGTTCTTGGAGTTTCTATCTTGCTTTGCCTCGTCTTCTCACTTAAGGTAGGGATCTTTCTACACCTTCATATGATATTTAGCTTACTTATTTGTCTCTTATGTAACAATGATGTGAATTGGGGATGTTTCAAACAAACCTAGGGTTTGGGCATAAAATGAAAAGAGGGGATTTTGGTGTAGATGAAATAGATGCTTGTGGGGTTTGAAAATGATGTTGTGTTATGTCTAATTTGATGATTTTGGAACTTGGCTAATATTTGGGAAAAAATGGGGAACTTGCCCTAATTAGATCAACTATTATTTTGTGCAAATAATTGCAATTGACATTGAAAATGTGAAATTGAGAGGGTATTGATATGAATAATGGGATTGATTATGTATTAACTCGGTCTTTTAGAAGTTTTGAATAAACTATTTGTTTGAGATTTTAATATCTATCTAGAGATAACTGTATTGGACTATCGCTGGAAGATAGCTTTAACTGTTGTAGAAATTACATATGGATTATGTGAATTGAAACTAATTTTTTGATGGTTGTCATTGAATAGATGACCGTGTTTATATACATTGTATATGTATGTTTGTTAGGAAGTGGAAAGGAGATGTGCTTCATCTTTAGTTATCTATCTAAATACATTCCATATGTATGGATATTTGTTTGGGAGGAGAAAGATGATGGAATCCATTATAATTAAGTTGGCCGGAGTGTCTTGGGTGAAAGTTCCAAAATTATACATGGGTGCCTGTAGACGTCCCCGAACGTCTCGAGAGAAATCCTGTTTTGTTCATTGGGCTTACTATAGTTCGGACTCAAATGTCACGGTTCTGAATCTAATCCCTCAAAGTGCGATGTACGACCGATAAATCACCAAAGAGTCCAAATCCGACAAATTGTTTTGAAAAACAGATTTTTAGAAAGAAGTGCCAAACATGGACTGCTTTGCCAGATACAGAGTCGCCACCTAAATATTTTATTTTAGGGGAATTTAGGAAACCCTGACTCGTGCCTAAGGCCACGTGTCCGTCATCACCAAAGTTGCCTCGGCTCGGGAACTTGGGTACGATTGGGGAAGCTCACTTCGTGAGCACCCCCGCTCGCCCGATCCAAGATCGGCCTCTACTAACCATGATATCGAGTTTTGAAAACATTATATGCTCTTATTCCGGTTATTAGCCCAGAATTACTATGTGATGCGCAAAACATACAAGTATAGACTGGATTGCCTAAGTTGGAACAAAGCATCGCATATCCGTGTGTTTTGAAAATGGTTTGAAGTTTGCTACTCGCAAGTAGGCTAAAACACGGGTTTCAACAAATTATTCCAACTCAAGCAACCCAACCTTCACCCACAAGCATTCAGGTAGTTATATCACATAAGCACATAGCCTCATGGTAAGTATGCTATCATGGCAGTCACTCACACGCATGCAAGGATGCTAAAGCATAAACACTTACCGAGTATTCCGAGCCAAAGAAAGAAGCTAATTAGAAAGCATGCATGAATCCTAACTATGCTGAGATGCCTAATGCAACACATGCAAGAATACAACTAAGGTAAGCTCGGCTATCCTAAGATGGCATGTGAGATGCAACAATCGATATATGTATTCAACTTGGAATTGAAATACGATGCAGTTAGTATGATGCGCCGAGCCCGGTGCATGCAAAACAGATGAATGAATGCAAACATGCGAACATGTAGATGCTAATCGAAACATGCCCTAAAACTAACCATCAAAAGCAGGTAAGTAAAAGGGAAAAAGACATGGGGTTGGAAGACATTCACACACGCACGCACACTTATTACAAATTCGCCCTCTCGACGGAGGGTCCGAAAGAATAATACAACCCAAGTAAATAATTAACTACTTTAGCTAATTAACTATTACAGACCCTTAATTAATTAAAAAATTAATTACAAAATAAACCAAGTATGAAATTCAAAAGGCCGCCGCAACCCCGCCTTGAAATGATTGGATGATGCATGTTCGATTCGCCTTGCTCGGAAACTCGATGCCATGCCACGTGTTGCCTCTGTTTGCACTGTTTTGCACCTCTGAGAATTGTGAAAATCCTAAGGTTGCTTCTGAACCACTCCCTGAGAACTTTGGGATGCCACCGACCAAGAAAAAATACCACCAGCCATGAAAATATGGTCATCGACCAAAAATGGGATCATCGGCTGGGTATTGGTAGTCGGCCGGCACTAAAAGTAGCCGACCAGCCATTTCTTCCTGCAGAACACTGGTTTTGCTGCAACAAAGGACAGACAGTGCATGGCATGGAATTTACAAGCCAAATGTATGCACGACCACCCTCCCTATCATACTAAGAACTCAAAGGAGTATGGCTCCCGACCCTCGGGCCACCAATCACGCATTTCGATGCATGATGGCCAAAGGTGTCAAAGGTGCAAATCAATATGAATGAATGCAACAAAACAAATGAATGCTACACACTCTATCATGTTGAATCAAGAGTGTCGGCGACCAAGGATTGAGGCGCGTTTCGTCACTTCAAGTACGAACGTGCCTCATTCCTCATGTTTGGTTTGACACCCCAAACCAAACATAATGCAATGTATCTATGCCATATACAATGCAAAGCATGTAACCAATGCAATGCAACATGGGAATGTAAGGCAATGCAACATAAGTATGTCAAATACAATGTGATGCAACCTAACATGCAAACGTCATGGCAATACAACAAGTATGCAATACTACAATACAACCTAGATATGTGAGTACATAAAGTCATAGGCATGCAACAATGATACCAACCACGAGGATACGACAGCATGCAATGCGGTAAGCCCACAACAATACATAAATACATGATCTATGGACTTACACTAAGTATGGATAGGCCTTAGCCGCACCAAAACAGCGGCCAAAGTGCCAAGAAATGATGGACAAAACACACCCAAACGTGCACATGCGAAGGTCCGACACTTAGGCATGAAAAGAGTCGACTCTCAAGCACATTAAGAAGAGACAAATATGGACAAATCACAAGCATGGCAAGCTCTGAAAATACATAAAGGATGATGCCAAATTAACCAAGCCATGCAAATAATTAATGCCACAAAGCCCAAAACTCAAGACTAACAAAGGGGTTCAAACCATGGCCATATCAACCAAGCCTCAAAGAGCCAAGATGACTTAAAACAGTCCCGGGGCGGACCAAAATAAGGCTAAAGCATGCATGGAACAAGGCCAAAACATGCTAAGAAAAGGGCGCAAAACAAAGGGCATTCAAGGCCACAAAGAGAGCACTCCACTACAACTACCTCAGCCACACATGGCATGGATTATTCAAAGAAAAATAGAGCTATAATATGCCAAAAGGAGCCCCAAAAACCCACTGATATGGCAGCCCAAGGACTCAAACAAAGAGGCATGCGCAATGACCTATTTTAAGGCACAAAAGAACAACTCTTCAAGGCATTGAAAGGATGGTAAATGCAAGCATACAAGCATGGAGCATGGACTGAAATGGCATGATAAGTGATTCCAAATCACTGAAATAACCCAAATAAAGCATGCTCATGACTCGTACACTCAAAGCTAATCAGCTAGGATACATGGTGGCTATACAAAACATGGCAAACATGACTGAATCAACACCAATCAGACCTTAACCATGTTATAACATGGCTAAAAGCTTCATGAAGTCAAGCCAAAACATGCAAGCATGATGGTCTAAATGCATGGTACATGTTATGACAATAAAAGGGATTACAAAGCAAGTGCATGATGCATACAATAGGCCATCAAACCAATATGAAATAGAGGTCTAACATGATAAACTAACACCAAATACCCTCTGAAATGGAGCCAAATAAAACTATGCAAACATGTTACCTTTATGAGCCCTAAATGCAAGCAAATGAGTCACAAGGGGAGAGGGGTGTCCCTCCCCTATACAAGACCTCAAAACTACTTCTCCACCACTGAAAATCCTCTGGATTTCAGTGGTGAGAAGGTCGAAATAAAAGGGTTCCAAAGCTCAAGAAGAAGGTCACAAAAAGAGGCCAAACAAGGCCTAAGAGGGGGTAAACAACCCCAAACACAAAGTGACCTTAAGCTACTATAACAAGCATGAAAATACAGAACTTTTATCAGTTATACACTAAGCTCGAAACGATATGCAAATAGGTTTAAAACCTTAAGCAAAAATGGGGAATAAAATGGTAAGTTCTCGCCCTTGAAGAACACTTCAAGAACACCAACTCCAGCACCTCATTTTGATCAAAACCAACTCAAAAACTCTAAGATCAACCCCTCAACACCTCAGTAACCAAAGTATAGTGTAACACTAGGTGCCTTAGTACAAAAATAGGAACAAAAACACACTTTTGAACACTGTTACACACACAACTAGAGAGAGGGGGAGATATAGAGAGAGAGTGATACATATCTTGTATATCAGATGAATCAACCCCTGGAAAGGGAGGGGAGGCCCTCCTTTTATAGAAAAACCAATTTGCAAAGCTTCCAAGAGAAGCTAATCAAGAATGAAATCCCTCCATACACGTGTATGAAGGGCAGGATTTGTGCTCACCAGCTGGCATGCACAATGCTTGAAAAAGGCAAAGAAAAAGTCTTAGCCAGACAAAGGGGCCGATCGACCAACACACATGGCCGGCCGACCAAATTCAGTGCTGGTCGGCCAATATAATTGGCCGGTAGTAAGAAATCATGGCCGGTGACCTCAGACTATGGCCGGTGGGTTGAGGAAATGGCAAACTAGCTACCCTTTTCCCTCAAAGCATAAACACAAATGCTTGGTCCACAACCAATGCAGAAAACAGTCAAGTTGAGAGGTCTTGAGGCAAGGCGCGCGCCCGGGACCTCCGAGAACTCAAAACGAACACAAACACGGATGATCACCGAGTATTCAAATGGTGACGTCCAAGTTTTGAGGACGATCAAAAATGGGGTGTCTACAGTGCCTAGCTCGCGGACAAAATATCCGTAAAATGGAAATTGTAATGTTTGTATAGCCTACATTTACATGGGTCCTGTTGACAGCCGCCCGCAAACGAAATTTCCATGAAATAGAAGTTTGAGTTGTTTATGCATATGTGTTGTGTGATTTGAAAATTATTGAGTTGTAGCCTCAATTCGGCTGTTGAGAAATAATAAAATTGACTCATGAATGGAGATAGATAAGTGTACAAAATATGAATTGAAAGGAAATGGATTAAGACTTGAAATTGACATCTCATAAACATATAAAGTTGTGAAACATTTTACCACATTGCATTGTTTATGCACTTGTACTTATATTTTTGCTAAATTTCATATACTGTGTTAGATGATTTCTACTAGGTTGTGGCTCACCCTATTTGGGAATAACATTTTTGGGTAATGATGACATGCCTCCTCCAATGCAATAGCATGGGGGGGATCTTTTTAATAATTGTTGTATGTTAATTGTAAACTGGGAATATTTACATTGGATTTTGGTATTAGTTTTTTTTTTTTTTTTTTTTTTTTTTTTAACGAAGTCTAGTTGTATGTTTATTGTTTATTGTGAACATTTACATTGTATTTTGATTTTTGTTTAGATTTTTTGTTATATTATTTTTAAATTTTCACATTATAAAAAAGTATGAAAGTATTGTATTTTCGAATGAATTTTATTTTTTTCAAAAGTTAGTTGTATGTTTGTTACTTTTGTTACTATACTTATTGGTTGAACAATCATTTTTCTTACCATTGAACAATCAAAATAATCGATTTTCACTTTTTTTAATTTCTTTATATTTATTTATTTATTTATTTTTTATGTTTTCACATTCAGTGTAAATATTCACATTGGTATAAGTTTAGTTTTTTCAAGGATGGTTATATGTTAATTGTAACTGTGGACATTCACATTATATTTTGGTATTAGTTTTACTTTTCCGAAGTCTAGTTGTGTATTTATTGTTTATTGTGAACATTCAATATTGTATTTTGATTTTTGTTTAGATTTTTTGTTACATTATTTTTAAATTTTCACATTATAAAAAAAGTTTGAAAGTAGAATATTTATTAACTTACTTAATTTTAAAAAGGTAAGATTTTAAATAAGATATTTATTAGTTTCTATAATTTTCTTCTAATATACATATTCTAATTCAAATGGGGTAAGTTTTCAAACTAGAGTGATTTTCTCTTAAAATGTAGATTTAGTTTACATTTTTTGCGATAAATGTAAAGTTAAGATTTTTGGTCTTTTGAATAACTAGAGAACTAAATAAGTTATTAAAAATTAACTTACATTAATTAGTATATAATAAAAATAGAATTTTTTAAAAATCTCCCTAGCTCTTTCACTGTTGCTTTCTGGAAATTGCCCAGCGAAACAAAGGCCTGCGTCACTCTGTATCCAATGTATATTTATCTATTTAGGCCTCGTTTGGCAAGTGACTTTTTTAGTTAAAAAATCACTAAAAAAATCAAAAAGTCAATAACTCATACCAAAAAGTTAAAGATTCTTTTTTTTCTTTCTACTTTTTGCACATCTTTTCCTAAAATGTCAAAAAGTCATCACAAACATACTAATTTTTTTTACATCACATTTTAGCCAAAAAATGAAAAAGTTACTAAAAAAAGCCTATCCCCAAACTATAAATATTGTTGCATTTATTTACGAATAATGTTATATGTACCAATTAGTATACTAATAGGTGATGTGACATTATTTTCGAGATTTTGGATATTTGTAATGTGTATAATAAACGTAGTCAGTAATAATGTCATAACATTAATTGGTACACTAATTAGTACACTAATTTATACAAGTAACACCACAATTTATTTACAATCTATTAAATATTAATAAAATTTATGTACAATTAATTACATAAAAAGTTGCAGAAGAAGTATTACATATTTTGAGCATATCATATTATGTTTTTTTTTTCTTTTTTCTTTTTTATCTCATCGTAAGAGTAATTCCAATAATGAAAGTTAAATTGATTTTTGCAAAAACAAAAAATTAGAATTTAATTATGGGGTTACATATATCCAATTAAGTTCATTTTTTTAATAAATTATATATGATTCAATTTATTTAATTTTCTACTCCATTTACTTTCGAAAAGTAAAATCTTTTTTATAATAATAATTTTTATTAACTGAAATGATGACTAAATGCCATTGAATTGGAATGAAATTATTTTTCTTCCACCTCTACCAAATAATCATTCTATTATATTTTGTTTCCATTAAAACAAACACCATCATAAAATCCAAAAAAAAAAAAAAAAGTGCAAGTCACCTGTGCCTTGCTCGGGCCTAATTTACTAGTGTGTATATATATATATATATATGTGTTTGCGTATTTGCAAAGAAATGAGTAATGGAATCAGACGCAGATAAATCCTGTAATGTCTGGGATCCATTTCTTTTGAGAGTTGTGTGGGCTCCATAGATGCCAAATTAATAAATAAATAAAGCCATCACTAGACATGTAATTCACGAAATTGGTTGTTCTAGATCTTTATTTAATTCATTTCTTATAAGGTTTACTAAGTTAAACCTTAATCCATTACAACATAGGAACTAGGAGCAATGGTTGCTACAAGCACATACACAAGAACCCTCAACGCATCCATAGGCCCAATGAGGGGGACATAATTTCATGCAATCTTTGTCAACGGAGCACTGTTTGCCGCCAGCAGGATAGTACTCTTTCTGTCGGGCTTGTGCTTTAATTCCCGACATGCTAGAAACTCGCAAACCTGCAAAACAAATATATGTTTCTCACCTTCACGTAATAATTCTAGTGTGTATGAAATACTTACATAGTGTTAATTGTTAAGTTGTTATGTGTGAGAGAGAAAGAAAGAGACTAACCAGACACAGAGACAAGGAGGATGGCCAGGAAAAGCATCTTCAAAAAAACCCTCTCCATATCCTTTGAAACAAGTTGGCAAATGGAATTACTTGCACTTTTGTATTGGGAGAGACTTAGCTCCAAGCAATATATATATAGGGATTGAGCGGGGTCATTAACTTTTTACACTAAAACAAAAGAATAATATTATATGTACTAATTAATGTACTAACTAGTGTATTAATATACTAATAGATGATGTGGGCCCAAGGATCCTTTGTCTCCAAATAATCTTGTCCCTTTGTCCCGAATCACTCACAACCATTAGATACGTCTTGAGATTTTCACATCTTGGGATTCTCATATGATCCAATGATTGTGAATAATTTGGGCAGGGGACAGGGTTATTTGGGGACAGAGGATCCTTGCTAATGATGTGGTTTCAGTTTAGAGGTTTTGGGTATTTGTAATGTGTATAATAAATATGGTCAGTAATAATGTCATAACACTAATTGGTAAACTAGTTAGTATACTAATTGGTGCATATAGCACCACCAATTTATTTATTTATTTTTTTAACAACTTCTCAAATACAACAATAATTTTTAATACAAATTAATTTGGAGTAAATGATATTTAATGACATTATCAGTGGCACATCATTATTGGGAGGATTCTACACAAAATATATAGGTGAATTTGGTCAAACTCCCCCCTAACAAAATTTTCATTCATTAAGGACAAACATTAAAGGTTTTACATTTTTTTTCAACTAACATAAAAAAATTTCCTTGAAAAAGTTAACACTGCTATTACCAAAATATTTTTAATAATCAATTTCATATTTCAAATTTCAAATTTCAAAATGATATAATTTTTTATGTAAATGTTGATTTTTAATAAAATTAATATTTTTAGATCCTCTTATCGAAATCTATCAAGCAAAATCCATACTGGCCATGAAAATTTTTAAAATATATATAGTAATTTTTTAGTATTGAAACTGTAAAATTTTACTCTATTTCATAGTAAAAATTTACTCTAATTCACAGTAAATTTGATTGTGAAATTTTAGTATTTAAATAGTGAAATACTATCATCATCACTAAACACTATAGTCCCTATAACTGTTATTGCCCAAGTAGAAATATTAAATAGAAAAATATTAAAATAATAAAATCATAATTATTTTTTTTAACAGCGAAGAAATTTTTTATTGATGAAATAAATCGTACAAATGAGAATATCTAAAGAATGTGAGTATGAAGAGTATCATAGTAAGATTAAATGATTTCAACTAAATTGGTACTGAAGAGTAAACACAATCATATGTTATCACAACACCGAAAAATTGGTGAGGAGCTAATAAGAAAAGAACCAAAAGAAAAAACCAAAAAAGCAAAGCAAGAGTGCAATAGTCTAAATAGCCACTATAAGCATCTTGAGTAGGAGTGTTTGTGATTCGATTACGGTCGGAAAACGTCCAGTCTGCCATCCGTCCTTCAGATTGGCGGATTGAAAAAAAATCAATCCGTATTCGTCGGTCAGATTGACAGATGCGGATTGGCAGATTGGCAGATAGATACGAATCAGTTTGGCAATTTAAACTTTTACAAATTTTGAACATAATACAACAACTTGTCAACAATATTTTTTTGAGTTAATTACATAAAAATCATATTTACAAATATTATGGTAGCTCAGGCCATATCTAAAATTTTTTAAACTAATAAGTCCTATTTAATAAAACTGAGAATATTATTAGTTTTTAAACTTTTACAAATTTCGTAGGTTTGGATTGCTCAGCAGTGTAGTTTTTGTTGGTCTCCTACCGTGTAGTTTTTATGGTTGCCTAAGCTAGTTTTTCTTTGCCTTTGCTCTGTTTGTTGGTCTCTCACCAACTAGGAGGTTAGAGCTTGATATAGCTCCAAGCTCTTCTTTATTGATGTAATGTATCATACCTTGTATGTGTTTCATCAATAAAGTTTTCTTTTTGCCGATCAAAAAAAATAATAAAATTATCAATTTTGCATAGTAATGTTTCAGGTATTTGTTTCACTTACTGATGAAAAAAAGGACAAGAATTATATAAGTACTTTCAAAACTCTATAATATTTTAAAACTTGTTTCTTTTACCATATTACCCTCATAAAATTTTACTCTGTATGAAAGTAAAATTTTACACTTTGAAACTAAAAGTAAAATTTTACTCTGTATAAAAGTAACATTTTACTCTGAAAAACTTGTAAAATGTTAGACTCTACACAAAAGTAAAATTTTACTCTGAAAAACAAGTAAACTGTGAGACTCTGAAGCTAAAAGTAAAATGTTACTCTACACAAAAGTAAAATTTTACTCTACAATAGAACAAGAGTAAAATTTTACGCTCATTATGTGAAACAAAAAACAGAGCAATAGAACCAGAGTAAAATTTTACTCTGATTCTATCAAATGAAATTAGATCAAAAACAACAAAAACAAATCAAAAAAAAAAAACAAAACTAATTAATTAACAAATCAACATAACCAGAGTAAAATTTTACTCTGATTCAGCAAACAGCAAAAACACTAAATTTTACAAAATGCACATTCGTTGTTGATCTTTCAATTCATCAATATCAATTGAACAAGCTCGTCACTGTTGATTATTACTACACAAGCTACAAATGTATGAAAAAAAAACATATATACAATACTAATGATACGTATAGACGAATAATCAAGCAAACTCTACTGATTTTAGCTCTGATCTTTGTAAAAACACTACAATGGCACATTATCAGATCTCGGAATCACACATCCATAGTCAGATCTGAGTATGGGCCTTCGCTGCGGTGGTGATCGAGTATAGATTTGTGCGATCTTAGTATATAGCTGAGTATTCTCCGCCTTCTCTGTATGTTGTTTTTCCTGAGGATCCGACAACGATGGCGATGATCGTTTCAGATCAGTCGCCCCAGATTGTCTCGCCGGAGGTCGTAGTTATTGGACTTCTCGATCAACTCAGACTGTGTTTAGAGGGGGAGGAGAGAGACGGGAGAGAGTGGGTGGAGAAGGGAAGAAGTTTTAATTGAGGGTATAATAGTCTAATAAACTATTTAAATAATAAATTTTGTCCTTTATGTAAGATTTTATAATTATGAGGGGGTTTAGAAAGTATAATTTTTTTCTTAGTCCTTTTAACAATTAAAGGAAGGTAAAGGGAGTTTATAGCCAAATTTCCCTAAGATTAAACGTTTTTACTCTTCTACTTATTAGTTTGATTTAACGATCCAATAAAACCGAGAACATTATTAATTTTTTCATTAAATTTTTTTTTCTTCAGTTTTGCGCATCAATGTTCCATCATCATATTCTTTTATAGACACAAAATTTTCAGTTTTGCACAAAAAAATAATTTAGTTTTTTCCAAAAAAAAATAATTTTTTTTTTTTTTTTTGCACATAATTTTTTTTTTTTTAGTTGTTTCAATTTGAATGTTGATGTTTTAAAGTTTTGAAAATCAAAATAAATGTCAAGTCATCATGTTCCTTTAGAGATAATCTTAAATGAAGAACAATCGTTGTTTGAAAGACAATTTTGATCATTAAAAATTTAATGGGACTTAAAGGTCCAAAAAATCTTAGTTTGGACTTAATGAAATATAAGTTAATAAATTAGGACTTGTGTGTAAATGCCCTTTTTTTATTTTTTATAACAATCCAACTAAACATAATCAAAAGATTATCAAGTAAATTGTTAAATACCAATAATAAATATGTATAAAAAAACCATGCATTATCAAAATTATTTCATTACTTTTTTTTATTCAAAAACTATTTAATTTGATTTTTTTTCAAAAAAAATGACAAAAGTATGCCTTATATTTTCCACACAAAAATACCAAATATTAACACTTGTCATTTGGTAAAATAATTTCCAAATTGAAAACAAATTGAAAATACAACAGAATATCTAAACTCTTTTTAATTGGAAATAGAAACAGAATGTCTGAATAAATTGAAAATACAAAGTCTTTCGAATTACTAGGGGTGCTCGCGGTTTGGTGATTCGGTTATGGCCAAAGGAACCTCAAATTTGTCATCCGTCCAAAACTAGGCGGATTGGAAAAAATGAATCCACAATTGTCTGCTTGTCATCATGCATCCGTCCAAAATGCAGTAGATCGGTTCGATTTGGTTGGTTTGAATGGGTCGAAATATCTGCTGCTCATCCCTAATATTGAGTGTTAGCCCCAGAGAAGTAAATAGCCCTTCAGTAGTGGCCAAACCAGATACGAAATGCAATGAGGCAGCTAATGTATCCAACCCAAAATGACTTCCAAACCAAGCAAAATTCTTATGGAGGACTAATCCTAATTTGTTGAAGATTGTAGACAAAAGTCATTGATGGAAAAAGTCAAAAATTTTGGATTTTGACTAAGTCGTTAATAAAACAAAGAAGTACAAAGTACAAAAAACAAAGGAAAAAGACATCAAAACTAAGATTCCACAGCATCATTAGCAGGCTGGGTCTGGATCTCGAAAGACTGCTAGGAGGACATCTCGGCCACCTTCTCGGCCGCAAGCTCAGCATCAATCTCCTGAAGGGTTTGATCAAGGCTCTTGTCGGCGAGAGGCACATCCAATGATGCCTGCTCAGGAGTAGCTTCCTTAGGAACCTCCTCAACCCTCTCATCTTGAGTCAAGTCAAGGACTTGCTCATTTTGAGGAAGAGACTTGGCCTCAGCAACGACTTTTGACTTCCTCACCAAAACCTCCTCCTCACACTCAGAGTCTTCGTCGGCGGATTGGCTTGGAGTTGGGGGGAACGGCAGAGGAAGGACATCGGCATTCCTGAGGGGAGAGTCCTCAGGGACATCAAGCCTTTTCAGCAAGGTCATCCAACCAAGGGTGAAGCCCCTGCTGCATGCCTGCTTTACTTGCTTTTCGTAGTCTGCCGTAACATCAGCCACCCCTTTGTTGTAGCCCTTCGCGTCGGCGGCCTTGACTTCGGCCTCTTTGGTGGCCAAGGCGTCTTGAAGCTCCTTTTGGGCCTCGGCCATTTTATCCTCGGCCTCTTTCAGCTGGGCTTGAAGGACTTTGTTTATCGCCTCAGCGGCACCAACCTTTTCTTCGGCATC
This sequence comes from Camellia lanceoleosa, assembly GCA_025200525.1. Classification (NCBI taxonomy): domain Eukaryota; kingdom Viridiplantae; phylum Streptophyta; class Magnoliopsida; order Ericales; family Theaceae; genus Camellia; species Camellia lanceoleosa. Next base: position 21,578,020 of record CM045767.1, on the reverse strand, counting down.
GTCCTTCTCTTTGATAACGACCTTGGCCTGGTCCTCTAGGGTCTTCATCTTTGACTGCAAATTTTTATTAATTTTTTGAAGACTGGAGATCTCCCTTTTCTTCTCAGCCAGCTTCTCCCGGTTCTTGAAAGATTGTACTGAAAAGGAATGGGCATGCTAGATGGCCTAAAAGAGAATAAAAGTTATTAGAAAATTTTTCTAAGTACTAGGAAAGAAAAAAAAAAGACCAAATAAAGGCACTTACTTCAACAGAACGTTGAAGCATCAGAGCATAGTTCTCATATTCGCTTAACTCGGCGTTTTGGTCAAGATCGCCGGGAAGCAGCAAAGCAGTACTAAAGGCAACGCCGACATTTATGTCATCGGCACTATCACTGGCCATAACTGGCTTGTCTTCCAGAGGTATTTGAGGGGCCCAGGGGGCATCATGCTTCGAGGATCCCGAAGTGGTTGCAGCAGATGACCTTGGCCTCTTCGATCGGATGGACTCAAATGGCTGGGCCTCGGCGGGCCTCTTCTCGGCAGCAGATATGGTTTTCTCACTTGAAGCCAATTTCAAAATTGGCAAAGCATCCTCAGTATCAACCTGAGTCGCCTTAGCTTTGGGCTGAGCCTTCTTGATTCTTTTTTGCTTCTGCTTTGGCTGAGACTGGGTTTGTGTTGGCTGAGCGTCAACATCGGTAGGAATGTTGGCCAAAAGATCCTTAGCAACTGCTTTTTGATGACTCATCTCGGCAGGGAAAATGGTTCGTCGCCGGCGCTGACGCTGGGATATCGGGATCAGATACGGAGCCGAGGTTGACGGATGCTCGGCTAGATCAGAGGTTGATCCTTGGTTTGCTCGAGATGTTGATTCGACTAGTGGAGTTGTGGCAGAAGGTGGAGAAAGGCTTTTCTTCTTCTTTTTTGGGACGTCGGGAAGAGCCGACTTATAAGTGGGGATGAAGTTAAGAAGCAGAGGGGCCTTCTGCTTGTGGACTGGAAAATCCAAGAGTTTCCTTAAGTCTTTGTTGGGAAAGAAAGACTGACGAAAACCCTTTGGTGGCTGAGGAAGAGCTGCAAAAAAAAAAAAAAAACAGACATTAGAGACGAACAAAGTATTGTAGACTGTAAAAAGCAAGTCAGTATGAACACAAGGCTCTTACCATTGCCCTCTACAAAAACTGAACGAGGAAGAGGGTAGGGATGGAGGTCCTCGTCTGGAGCAAATTCCCAATTCCCCGAGGTAATAAAGTAATCATCTCCAGCTCCCTTGTTGGAGTTTGGGAGGTTGGTTACGATTTTGTATTCTGTGGATCTCAGCTTGAGATAGTAAACATAGCCTGTGTCTTTTTTATTCACACATGGTGTAGCAATACTGGATGTCGGCTAAAGTAATCCTAGCATTTTCTTGTTTGGCCAAGGCTATGATACCATTAATAACTCGGTAGGAGTTGATAGCGAGTTGCATCGGGTTCAACTTGTAGTAGTGAAGTATCTCACGAAAAAGAGTGTTGAGTGGGAGCCAAAGTCCGCACTCAATGAAGGCTACCACGGGAAAGGGCATAGAAACAGTTGTAGGCATGATGGAGTCATCCTCCCCAGCCAACCTCAGATGGACGTCGGCGGGGATGGAAAACTCTCACCTAAAGTATTCTAATTTTGTCGGGGTGTCTACCCTATGCTTCCACATACCCATAATATCGGCTTAAATGGAGGTATCGGATTTCAGGAAGAAGTATTTTTTGGAGGGTTTAAAGGACCTCGGCTAAACCCTAAAAAGTACAGAATCAATGAGGAATTGTTTCCAAGCTTTTTCTAAAAATCGTGGGTTCTACAAACAAATCCCAAAACCTATGTCTATGGAAACCAAGATTGAAGGCACGAAATCTGAAAAATGACACATAAAACAAAAAAATAGGGATCCGTTTCAAAAACAAGAATGGTGATGAAACTATCAAGAAATCAAGACAGAAAGTTTGCACAAGTGTATCAGGCCAAGAATAGTGGCAGAAATCAACAGGTGTATGAACAGTGTATATTCAAGAAGATGATTTGGGTAAAAATAGAATCATGAAACAAACATGTCGAAATTTATGATGGAATTCAAGATGCAAGGTGAAATATAAAAAATGTGGGCAAGATTGCAAAAACAGCAGGTAAAACAGTAAAGTTCAGTATGGTTAAAAAAAAAACTAAAGATCAGGAAGAACGGTGACTTACCAGAATAATGGAAGCCGGTGCTCAGTTCGCCGAAGTCTGGTGAACGACGGCAACGGAAAAGAGTAGTAAAAGCCTCGTCGGAGGAGGTGAACAATAACAATGGCAGAGCTTGGAAGCTTGAACAATGGAGGATCTTGAAGGGAAAAATTAGAAAGAGAAAAGGGTTTCGAACACAAAAATGAAAAGTGAAAAGACGGGGGAAAGAGGCAAGTTTTGTCAAAAAACTTGAAACGGCGGCAAAAAAGGGCAATTAATGTGCCTGGAGCAGCGAATGCATCAGACGGCGCATGTAGGCGCGAGATGGCTTCCAGACGCGTAGCAGATACGATCCAGTAAAGAAAGGGCACGTGGCTAAATGGTTGAATGAATATGTATGACAACTCATACGCGTGAAGGGGTTCTTGGAATTCTTGATCTTTAAAGAAGATAAGTTGGTCGATATAAATGATCTCGGCTGAGACACATAAGCCGACGTACTTTCAGGAGTACTGGTATAGGTTCCATCACCTCAGATGTCGAGGTAATAAAACCTAGGGGGCAGTTGTGGGGATATATTTTCTGAGTACCAACACGTGGCAAAGGTGACGCCGACGTGTCAGCCGAGGTGCCACGTGTCTTGGTCATGACGCCGAGGTGATCTCGGCAAGGCCGAGGTGATCTCCAAAGATATCGGAATCCGAGATAAGCAGATAAGGCACAAGAGTCCTAGAATGAGGAATGACTACAGCAAGAATAAGGATAACTCTCTTTAGGAGATTATCTTTATCTCCTAGAGAGTCCAGGATAAATACTGAGCAAGAGTCCATCGAAGCTAGGCTTCTAGTGGGACAAGGATTGAGTTAATTATAAAAGAGAGGCACCCCCGATGGGTCTAAGGTACGCAATTTATATTCTGAACAGTGAGTTTTGCACTATTGATTATCTTTGAGAGATATACTGATTTGATCGTCGGAGTGCCCTCGGGTGGACGAACCACCGCTGGAATCTTCTCTTTCTGTTGCAGGTCAGCCAGATGTCATCTATTTTGCCAGCGCTCTCCAGCTGAATACTGAGTTGGCAGTGTGGTCAGAAAATCACTCACACAATAATGTTCAAAGAGTAAAATTTTATTATTAATATAAAACAAAATATAAACAAATAAAAGACACATTACATATTACCAATTCTAATTAGAGTAAAATTTTACTATCATATTACAAAGTATCAGCAAACAAAATATAAACCACATATTATAAGAGCAAACTAAAGTAAAGTTAATCTAATAACACAAATAAAGACACCATTATTCAATTAGATTCAATAAAAAATATTCACTCTTTCAAAAAATAAAATAAACAAATGAAATATACATTGTTCAATCTTCAATTTCACTTGAAAAAAATCTTCAACAATTATTTACTCTGTTAGGTTTTTGTTATTGGCAATCTCATTTGATAAAACTCCTTTCAGTGTAATTTTATTCGTTCTTTTCTTTTAGTGAGGCTATGAGTTTTTAGATGCGAATCCAACTCGAATTGTGCCTATACAGAGGAGTTTGTGATCTTAATCCTATCATGTTTGCCACTTCGTTGACTATGTCGGGGATCGAGCTACCTGGTCAGCTCGTAGGGGTCTAGGGGGCAGTGCCCCTTGGCGGGTCTGGGACAACGCGCAGGCAAGGTCGAGGGGCAGCGCTTGAGCGAAAAATCTTTGGTACCAGAAGTTTTCACTGACTGTAAAATACTGAGAAGATGCATTTCTCGCTCGAGCAAACCTTTAGTGGCTCGAGCGAAGACCTTTAGAAAATCACACATTTTAGTCTTCTTCCTTGAGCAAGCATTCCTTCGCTCGAGCGACCATCACGGATTTGTTTTCTATAAATATATGGTTCTATCAGAATTTAGGGTTACAACTTCCAGATCTTGTTTTTGGGTATTGCGGTTTTTTTTTTGGACCTTCTTTGCTTGTTTTCTTTGATATCTATGAGAGTTTAATCATGAATTGAGTGGATTATATCAAAGGGCTTGTTTAGTTTGTTTTACTCACAAAAGAGAGAGAGTTGTTCTTTGGTGGGTTATGTAGAACTTGAGCCTGAAGCTTTGGTGAATTCTAGAGTGGTTCATCATCGTGGATTCGACGTTGGTGTTGTGGATTCAATGTTGCGAAGACAATTCCGAGGTGAAGATGGGGCTGGAAGAGGCACATAGGGGTCGGTTCGATTCGGGCTTGGATTCGTTAGGTAATTGGGAGTACACTTGTGTAATTACTTTATGTCTTCTTAGTGGATTGTTTTGTGACTTTTGCCCGTAGTTTTTTTATCACAATTAGAGGTGCTTCAATTGTGATTTTTTCACGTAAAATGGTTGTGTCGATTTGTCTTTGGTTGTTTGATTGGGATTGCTATTTACTGGTTAAAATTGATACATAATCACAAATCAATATCTCTGGGATTTTGGATTTATCAATTAGTATCAGAGCATGTCGCTCTATTTTTTTTTCAAAAACTATTAGAGCGAGATCATGTTTGATTTGTGGTAATGGAGTCAATTTGTTATGGAAATTCTATGGTTCGACCATCCCTACTTGACGGAACTAATTATTCTTTTTGGGAAGCTCGGATGAGATCTTTTTTAAAATCTATTGATGAAAAAGTTTGGCAATCTGTCATGTATGGGTGGGACCCGAACCAATTGATAAGTGGGATACAACTGATTACCAAAATAGTAGCTGGAATAGTAAAGCTATCAATTCTCTCTTTTGCGCCGTCACACTAGAAGAGTTTAGTCGTATTTGCAATTGTGAAGTCGCAAAAGAGGCTTAGGATATCTTAGAAACTATTCATGAGAGCACTTCTTCTGTTAAACACTCAAAACTTCAAAGACTCATGTCTAGTTTCGAAAACCTTTTAATGAAAAATAGTGAGACTTTTGATGAATTTTATGCTAAGTTGATTGACATTGTAAATTCCAGCTTCAATTTAGTTGAAAAGAATACCGAAATCCAAGAAAGTGGGAAAAAATTTGAGGTCTTTGCCCGATTAGTTTCAACCAAAAGTTACGGCTATTGAGGAGGCTCATGATGTTGACAACCTCGTTATTTTGATTTGCTTGAGACCAAACATGAATAGAGGTTGTGTTTGCCTAGACCTAGGAATAGAAAGTTGGAAGTCAAGTCGAGACGGGTTCCCATTGAAAGGGAAAGGAACCACAATGTCAAGATATCACCCATGAACTGCAATTTTCACAACTTTGTTCATACTAAAGTGGTTTGGGTGAGAAAACTTGACTTGTGTTAATTTGCTTATTCATTTTAGTTTTTTTCTTTTTGTTGTTGGGTTCTTGTATTTATTTATTTATTTAAATTTTTTTTTTTTGGGCCTTTTAGTGTGTGCTTGTTCATTGCTTTGTTTTAAAAAAAATTCCAAAAAGATTTTCTTAGTATGGTTATGCAAGCTTGAAATTTTTGAGAAGTTCTTGTTGCATATTGGAATTGATGAGAATATCCATTACATGTAAATATGTGTGTGCTTTCTATGGTCATTACTCATTTCGGAGTGTTGTTCTTTGATTAGTATGTCTCATTCTATATACACTCTTCGATTAGCAATTATTGGAATCTTCTACCTTAATGATCGATTTTCTCTATGGACTTCTAGCATTGTGTCTTTTGTTTTCTAGAGGAATTGACCTACACTAACATTTCATGGGTGATGTTGAGTCTTATAACCACCTTCCATCTTTTTGCATCTCCACAACTTTCCCTTCAATTCTTTGCAATTAAGGCATGAGGAAAAGGCTACCTCAGAGTCACCAATTAGGCTATCCTTATTGTATCCATGCTTCTCTGGTTCAGTTTCCATACTCTTGAGCGTGAAAGTTTCCAATGAGTATACAAAAGAAAGAAAAAATGTGCAAAAGAAAGAAAAGAAAAAACTGTGCAAAAGAAAGAAAAAAAGGATTCATTGATTGAGAGGGAGCCTTCCATTTTACTCAACAAATACCCCTTGATTCCTAGTGGTTTGACTTTCCTTAGTTGTGTTTAGATTCTCTTGTCGGAGGTCCAGCTTTCAGATCACTACTAGGATTTGAATCTAGTGTTTGTTGAACTCCAAGAGTCACACACACACTTTTATCATGGGATCTACGCTTTTCACATAATGCATCACTTTCTTTTATGAGGAATCTTCTGGAGGCTGTGCATATTATCTTTTCAAGTAATTGTGTTTCTTGGATAATCTTGTGTGTTTTAAGGTACAAATATGAAATTCCTTACTTGCTCCACCATATTATTTTTGTCTTTTTTTTTTTGTTCACTATTTTCAATGTTTGGGGTTGCTTTTAGTGTGGGGGAGTTTGGTTTATCATTGCAAAGGTTTGTTAGCATGAACTTACATTGATTCGTTTGGTAAGGGAGATTGGTAAGGCATGTTGCTCTGCACTGCTTCTTTATTGTTTCCTTCTTGCATGCTACTGCTAATTACATCATCATATCCTTGCTTGTGTGATTCATGCTTTTACTTTAGTTGATTGAGCTTTCTTTGACATTTCATGACCAAAAAATGGGAGAAAGTTTGAGGGTGCATGTGTCATAGGATTTTCATCTATTCATGCTACATGTTCTTAAATTCTCAAATTTACATCTTCCCATATTTCCATCTCTTACTTCAAGATAATCTTGTGTATGTCTATGTCTACTGCCTTTTCATATACTCTTGTGGCACTAATAGTTGTTTTGCAGATTGTGGCAATAATAACTGTTTTACAGATCATTACATCATGACCTTGAGAAAGTAGTTTGTTTTTATTGGCTGTAATGGGTTAGGGTGATTAGGATTTTATTTTTTAGGTGTGTTTTGTCACGTCATTGCCAAAGGGGGAGATTGTTAGGTTTTTGTTATTCGCAATTCCTTTTGACAAAACACTTTTTAGTGTAATTTTATTCATTCTTTTCTTTCAATGAGGCTATGAATTTTTAGATGTGAATCTAACTCGAATTATGCCTATACGGAGGAGTTTGTGATCTTAATCCTATTAAGTTTTCCACTTGCTGACTATGTCGGGGATCGAGTTGCCCAGTTAGCTCGCGGGAGTCTAGGGGGCAGCGTCTCTTGGCGGGTCCGGGGCAGCGCCCAGGAAGAGTTGAAGGGCAGCGCTCGAGTGAAGAATCTTTGGTCCCAGAAGTTTTCCCTAACTGTAAAAATATTGAGAAGATGCATTTCCAGCTCGAGCGAACTTTTGGTGGCTCAAGCGAAGACACTTGGAAAATCATGCGTTTTAGTTTCCTCATTTGTACGAGCATTCCTTCACTCGAGCAACCATCGCGGCCCTGTTTTCTATAAATATGTGGTTCTATCAGAATTTAGGGTTACGACTTCCAGATCTTCTTTTTGGGTATTAAGGTTTTCTTATGGAGCTTCTTTGCTTGTTTCCTATGATATCTATGAGAGTTTAATTATGAATTGAGTGGATTATATCAAAGGGTATGTTTATTTTGTTTTATTCACAAAAGAGAGAGTTGTTCTTCAGTAGGTTTCATGGAACTTGAGCCTAAAGATTTGGTGGATTCTAGAGTGATTCATTGTCGTGGAGTCGATATCGACATTGTGGATTCAACATTGGGCAAGACAATTCTGAGGTGAAAACGGGGCTGGAAGAGGCACACAGGGGTCGGTTCAATTCCGGCATGGATTCATTAGGTAATTGAGAGTACACTTGTGTAATTCCTTTATGTCTTCTTAGTGGATTGTTTTGTGACTTTTGCCTGTGGTTTTTTTATCATAATTGGAGGCGCTCCAATTGTGATTTTTCCACGTAAAATTGTTGTGTCGATTTGTCTTTGATTGTTTGATTGTGATTGCTATTTACTGGTTAAAATTGATACATAAGCATAAATCAATATCTCTGGGATTTTAGATTTTTTATACTCTTTTATCTTAAAAAATAAATGAAATACACATCTCTTGTACAGCTCAATCACATGTTTCAATCCAAACAATCATCGAAATACAAAAAATAAAGTTCGACATATAGCAATCATTGAAATTTTGTAACTATGGTTCTAAATGCCAACTGTTACATACTGTATTAGTTATATAACGATTCTAATTTAAACTCGACCCGTTCATTATTTGGATCGGGAATTTTCTGCCTTGATGGTTGTTCATGTCTTATTCCATCTTATTCCTTGTTGAGATTGGTTATTGGAGTGTCTTGGTTGTGTTTAAAATAGGTTGGGATTAGTTTTTCAAAACTGTTGCTACCTAGATTTTGGCTTGATCGCTGGAGCGAACTTTAAGAATTTCCAGTACTTTTGTAGGTCTGCAAAACTACTAGGAGTATTGGCATTCTTCACTTGAGCGGTGTTTCATGCACTTGAGTGGTCTTGGCTCGAGCGGTCCATCTTGTGCTCAAGCGGTATTTTGGAACTCTCAGTACTTTTACAGGTCTGCAAATGTACTGGGAGGGTGGTGTTCTTCACTCGAGCAGTACTTTGTTCGCTCGAGTAGTCTCTCTTGTTGTGTCTGGTCGCTTGAGCGACCATTCCTACGCTCGAGCGGTCTGCAAGTATATCAGTTCCGAAAAGTCACTTTTTGAGCCACTTTTTCATACCTCTCTCTCTCTAAACATTTCAAAACCCTAAATCTACACACACTCTTTCTAAGACTCATTTTCAACCCTCAAATATACTATCATCCATTGATCTCTACACCCTAGTCCCTTTAATAACAAGGTAGAGCTCACCTAGAGCTTCTATTTGATTGGAGCAAAATCTATTTTCAACTCCATTGAAGTTTTAACCATGCTCTTACTTGTCTTCTAACTTGAGATAGGGATTTCTCCACATTTTAGTATGATCTTTAACTTGGTTATTTGTATTTTTAAAGAAATCTTGACATTTGGGGATATTTGAACAAATCTAGGATTTTAGTTTGAAATCAAAAGAGGGATTTTCAAATAGATTCTTGGAAAGGGTTGTGGAATTATGTTGAGTTGTGGTAAAATGATGTATTTTTATCCTTGGAATTGATTTATAAAGAAAATGAAATTTTTCCCTAAAATGTGAATATTTGATTTTGTAAAGAGGAAATAGAAATGATGTGTGTTTTATGGAATTGGAATGATGATGATGATGATGATAGTGGAGTTGGATATGCATTATCACTCCCATCTTGAGATTTTGAAAAATGTATCTTCTTGAAAATTATCTATCTGTTTAGAGATATCTGTTTTGAGTTATGATTGTTGTAGAGATTGCATGAGAATTAGGTGAATTGAAACTAATTTCTCATCTATTTGCATCGAGCATTGTAACATATTTAACACATTGAAAATGTTTATTGTTTTGAGAAAAATTGGTGAATATCTTGGTAAATCTAGGTAGGAGTGTAGTTGTGGTATTATGTTATCCTGTGTGTCCTTGGTAAAAGTCTAAAAACCTGCGTTGATAGGTGCCGAACCTTCTGGTTAGTATCTGTAAAAATGGCAATTGGTAGTGCTTGTAGCTTACTTGGAAACACATCATAGAGATTCCTAGTGTTGTATCCACTGCCCTGTTTTATATTGTAAAGCAAATGATTTTATGAATTATTATATAAATTTGGCATTGCATGGTTTTGGAAAGAGATATAAAATGTTTTGACACGAGCATTGTATATGTATTCACCTTATAACTTTGTTAAAATTCATACACTGTGATAAAGTATCTCTACTGGGTTTTGGCTCACCCTATGTGGAAAATCAATTTCAGGTGCTGATGATATGCCTCGGCCAAGGCAGTAGTTTGGGAGAACTAGGAGCCAAGAGTTTCATTTTTGTTATTATTGCATATATTTTTGTACAAGTCTAGGGTATTATTTGTATTGAGTTTAAACTCACTTTTGTTGTAACCAAGCACCGTCTTGAAAAATTGTAGCCACTAGGGCATTTATATATCTGTTTAATTGTTATTTCATACATTTTGCTTACGATACAAACTATAGATTCAGGGTTAAAACTTATGAATGTATTACCATATGTGTTACCCTTTGTAAAATGGAATAATGGGAATGTAAATATCATATTCTGAAATGTATTGTTAATTGGTAAATATTGTGAAATGGTTTTATTGTTATATTTTGGGGGCGTTACAAGTCAGTACGTAATGAATTTTGGAGGTCTTGAGTCGGATTGTAATAACCCGACCCTCGTATTCTGGTATATTGTCAGTCTCTTATTCTGAGCATTTAAACGTTTACTGTGAAATTTTATGTGGACCTAATTTAATTAAGTGAATCCTATGATTATAGATGCATATCTGTTTAATAAGAAAAATATCTTTCACAAGTACGGTGTTTGGAGCAAGAATTGAGAGCCTTAGAGGCTTGATAATTTGAAATTGATTTTACATTTGAGATCAACAGCATTTTTAGGTACTAATAAGCATTTGTATAAAAATTTGATTTGGGATGATTTAAGTGATTGAGTTTGTCCTATTCAACTTTTTATATTATGTATATATGTAAAGGTGCCTTTTTAAATATTTGACTTAGAATTGTATGCAAGAAAATATCCTGAGAGAGAGAGAGAGAAATAAGGAAAGAAAGGGTTTGAGAGAAGCTCATCAAGAAGAAGATGGAGAAGTTAAGAGGGATTCTAGGATTTAAAGCTCAAGATATGTGTGGCCTACTTAGAATCATTCCTCTATTGAAAATGAGTAAGATTTCTTTTGTTAATTATGCAAATTAGAGTATGTGATGAAGTTGTGTTGTGATGATGGTTGAATTAAAAGATGTGTTATCCTTGAATTGATTTGGGGTTAAGTTAAGGTATATGGAAAAGAATTCCATTCTAGGTCTTATCTTTGCATATTTGGATTTGGATGATTGTATATATATTTGGGAACTTATGGTAGGGATTCAAAATGTTTAAATTATATTTGTGAATTGCAAGGAATTGTGGAATCAATTCATATGGAGATTGTTGTGTGTTTGAAATATCTTTGTACATGATTTTTGAACCATGTTTCATCAATTAAAGAACCTATTTTGAGCCTTATACAACTTACCAAAAAATGGGGTTTTGTTTGGAAAATTTCGGACTGCACTGCCAAAATCGCCGCACGTGCGGGGATCATTGCCGCACGTGCGGGAAGCCTTGCCGCACGTGCAGGGCTCACAGCCGCACGTGCGGCCCATGTTGCAAAAATTTGTTTGCTCTGTTTTGCGTGCTTAACCCTCTGGTATTTTTGAAATTTATGTTTGATGTTCCTAAGATATCTGTAAATTCATTTGAAGTAAAAGGATGCAGGGAATAATGAAAGAAAGAACAAGAACTAATGTATAAGTTATGCACATGTGTAGGTCATACCTTGGAAGGGTCAAGCGCTCTGCTATGGCACTGTGAGTAGTAGTACTGTGGTTGTACATTTAATTAGCGTTAATGAAACTCATTGTTAACAATCCGTTCCATTCAAGTAATTATGCTAACAATATGTTGATTGGAAAATCTAAAGGCATTATGGAGCAGTATGTTCTGTTTACTGTTGGTAATGAATACTAACATTCTGTTCTCTGCAAGATAGCTATAATGATTCATGACAAACAAATGGAACGTATGAGCATTATGGAACTGCGGTATTTACGTATCTCTAGAATTGTCCAATCTGTAAAATGAGCTTACCTTTCACTAATAATTGTCAGCAATGTTCTGTTAAACTTAAAATAATTATGTTAACTCATGTGAATGATGCAACGGATACCATTAGTACTCTGTTAATTGCAGGTCTACTATGTTAACGTATATGAACGATAAAACAAATGTGTATACTTCTGTATGCTCCTGATTAATAGCTCAAGTGAACTATGTCTGTATGCTTCTGTATGCTCCGTTGTTCACTCTTGAACAACAGATTCTGTGTAGATGTGAGAGCATACTGTTTTGTTATTAATAGGCCACAGGCCATTAAGTTATAAGTTATCAAGTGTGGACATCTTCGAAGAATCGGAATAATTGGAAAAGCTATGTGTATCCATATAAATCTGAAGTTAATTTGTTGTGCCTAAAATTATTCAGAATCTACGACATAAACGCAAAAGTTTAGCATCATTATATGACCCACATTAGAATGTAAATTATTCTATCCTTGTTAAGTGTACAGTAATAACATGATATGACAAGAAATACTCTGTCCTGATATGTTACGTTTTGAATCAATGAATGATTGTTCATCTATATAAAAGTATTCATGGCATCCTTAGCACAAGGCCCTTACCCGGGAGTAATAATACCATGGTTCAAGTATGTTACAAGTTTCCGGTACCCAAAGTTACTTTATGGAACTAACAAGTATGCTCTATATTGTTTTGTTAGCGCTATTGGACGTACCATGTATAATCAAGCAAGAACTCTGATTTCTGTTTATGATTCAAGAATAATTAAGAATATATGTGAATTTGTTTCCGTTTATGGTATGACATGATGTGAACGGTTTAGTCTGTAAGACCTACTGATACTAGTACCGGTACTGGTATGGAACAAAGTGCTACTCGGAACTAAGTGCTACATTGTGAGTCACCTCTAGAATCCGTGTGAGACACCTCTTGAGTCCATACATATATGAGCTAGGCCTAAAGCCAATCTAACCTATGGCCATTCTGTATAATCTATTAGGCCAGAGGCCATTCTGTATTTCTGGTATGAAACAAACTGCTGTACGAAACTAAGTGCTGCAATACGAGTCACCTCTAGAATCCGTACGAGACACCTCTTGAATTCATACATGCACGTAAGGGCTTCATGCCATTCTGTTAAGGGCTTCATGCCGTTCTGTTAAGGGCTTCATGCCACTCTATTAAGGGCTTAAAGCCACTCTGTTTAAGATTGGACCCAAGGCCATTCTGGAATTGGTACAAAAACAAATTAACCATATGAGCTCTTTTTTTTATATAAATGCATGGATATGTATTATAATTCAAGTTGAGCATTGAATTGTTTATGTGCTATTATTCACTGAGCTTGACTTACTTTATGTTATGTCTGTTTCTGTAGGCACTCAACGTGGAGGTCATTCTTAACCCATGGCATCCATTTCTCTTGTGTCAACCTTAGAGTGTCCAGGCACCTAAATGAAGGCAGCTCATTTTATGGAGTATGCTAAGTTTTTGGTTTTGTACCCTAATTGTCGGTCTAAGGTTGAAGTGTACATGACCCTTTTTCCTTTCAATGTTTTTTTTTTTTAATATACGCCCAATCTCGAGGGCTGAGTCTGTATATGTATATGTACATAGCTAGATTCTGATATGCATGTATTTGCCTTATATTCTGTTTGTGATCCTGGTATAGTAGTGGTAGCTCAATGGATGTTATTTTATATTTTTGTATGATATTAAATGCTTCCGTTCGGGTTCCATATGATATGTACGTCAGGTTAAGTGTCTGTTTCTGCATAGGTCATGCCCGAACTATTAGGGGCGAGTTCGGGGTGTGACATGGATATACCCCGGTATTACGGTTTGAGCCAATTTCACAACTGTATCGACATGTTGCCGTTAAGTATCGATTCATAACCATTACAATGAATCGTTACAAGCCGCGATATCCCATTACACTTTTTGGGAGTGTTTGAGAAGATAATTTTTGACTAAAATAGCCAATAAAAAAAATTTTGAAATAGTTAATAAAATAAAATGTCACATTTAAACTATAAACTTTTTATTTTTTCTCTCACAATTATAAAATCAAATATAAGAAAAATAACTATCATTCTAAACACAACTTTTTTAACTAAGTTAAAATAATCAACAAAAATAGTCATATTCATAAACCAGCCTTTGTCATATAGTAGAATGTTATTATTATATTAGATCAATGTCAATCCATCTCTCTATTGACTTAAAACATGACACCTCACTCATTAGACTATTGTAGGTCAGAATTATGAAGTGGCATTTTCAAATGAAGGCAACTCAGGCATGCGACATTTTTTAAAAGTCGAAAACATAAAACAACTTGTATTATTGATTTATGAAAAAGGATTGCAATATCCTTTTTAACAGCGTTTTTTTCCATCTTTAGCGTTTTTTTCCATCTTTGGTGATAATTTTGAAACCCCACCAAATAGTAAATTTTGTAGTATTTTAATATTAATTTTTATTTTTTATTTTTTATGGCTGAATGTTCGAGCCAAGTTACAGTGTATTTATCCTTTAGTTCATTTGTTGTTTATGTCAACTTAAAATTATTTGTCGTTAAGTCTCTGCAACATCTTTGCTGCAAAATTATGAAAGAGAATTCATATCCGTTTAATTATGTCACCAAATTAGGTGGAGGTGATTGCAATCAAAGCATCAAAATATGCAAATATATATGGAAACAACACTTCTCAAGCCTTAATCTTCTTCATATCTCTGAAGAATCCACTTAGTAGGTCCAATGGCATCCATGACAACGATTTGAATCATTCATCTGGTAGGTATAAAAAAAGATATTTATGTAAAAAATAAAAATAAAAAATAAAAAAAACTTGATTGAATATCGATAGGCATACTAACTTATGATAGTTTATTTTATAAAATGGACATTGTACTTTAAAATTATATTCACCACTCATTTTATAAAATAAAATATGATTAATTAGTGTCTATCAATGTCAATCAAACTAAAATTTTTTTTTGGTACATATATATATATATATATATTTTTGAGACTCACGAGATAAACGATTTAGAGGGATGATGGAGTCTGGAGGGAAGCTTCCCTCAATATATATATACACACATATATGTGTGTGTGTTTGCAAAGAACCTATTAATGGAATCGGACATAGGTAAATCTCATAATGTGTGGGGCACATTTGTTTGAGAGTTATGTGTTCAATTCTGTGCACAAAGAATTACTATTTGATGCAGAAAAAAATAAAATAAATAATGACTGATATATATAGAATTCAACGAATTGCGTGCTACGAAAAACTAAATTCCATAGCAACAGAAGAACTAGGAGCAATTGTTGCTACAAGCACATACACAAGAACCATCAACACATCCTTTCGCCCATTTAGGAGGACAAAATTTGGTGCAATGGTCATCAATGGAGCACTGTTTGTCACCATTGTTTGCAGCAGAATAGTACTCTTTCTGTCTAAAGCAATCACAGTAGCCATCAAAACAGATACCAGAACCTTCCATGCCTTTCTCACAATCGGAACTTCGTTGACATTTTATCCGGCCTTGTGCTTTGATTCCTGACTTCCTAGAAACTTGCAAACCTACAAAAACAGGTAATTCTTTTACCTTCATGTAATAATAATACTATAGTGTATGAAATACTGTTGTGTTAATTGTTAACTTGTTATGTGTGTATGAGATTGACAGGGTAGTTAGTCAGTGATTTACATATTTGTCTTTTGGGACAGTGAATGTCAGAGATTCACACTTCAAGTTTATAGAGTAACTATAACCCTTTCATTATAATTTAACTTACTAATCTATCCTTGGCGCTGCAAATGAACAGAATTGTCATGAACAAGCTCGGCTCGGTTCGTTAAGGGCTCGGCTCGTTTAAACGAGCCAAGCTCAAACTCGACTATTAGACTCGTTTAGTAAATGAGTCGAGCTCGAGCTGACATAAGCTCGGCTCGTTTATTTTTATTTAAATTATATAATAAATATATTATTTAGGGCAAATTACACTAATAGTCCATGTATTTTATCTCTTGTGTCATTTTGGTCCCTGTATTTTTAATTTGCTTGATTTTAACCCTCAATTTTTAATTTTGTATCATTTTAATCCAATTGTTAACACCGGTAAAAATTATTGACGGAAAACAAACACATGAGATGCACATGACCCTTTTTCATGGGCAATATGAACATTGCACTACCCTATTCTTGTTTCACCATCGTCTTCCTCTTGGACTCTCTGCAACACACCTAGCCTTCCTGCACTACCAAAATCATCCATAGTCAAACCCAACATCAGTACCATCCACCTCCACCCTATCAAACCTAGTACCATTCAATACCCAGATTACCAATCTGTTGAATAGATCGTCCTCATTCAGCTCCTAATTTTTTCTCTATCTCCATAGTCCACCCGTTTGACCAAAGGAAGAGAGAGAGAAGGAAGAGGCACATAAGGGTTGTTGTCGCTGTTGCTGCTGTTGAGGAACGAAACAGAGAGCTTGTTGGAGGTGGAGGAAGGTACACAGATCTAGCAAAGAAGAAACCCACACCGTGTGAGCAACAGAGTTAGATCGAACTCCTAGGGTCCTTCTCTTTTGATTGCTGCTGTGCCATGCCCATGCCTCCCTCACTCTCCATGAATTTATAGTTGTTGATGGCGGTGGCCACTTTTTCGCTATCATCTCTTCATCTCCCATCCACATTGCCTATTCTTTCCCTCCTCCATTCTTCTACCTCATTTTTCTCACTCTCTTCTCCATTCTCTTTACTCTTTTATGTTTTTGGGTTTTTTTTATTTGGGTCCAGTAATGGCAGATAATGATTGGGTTATGGTAGGGAGACCTAAAATAAAGACTTGTGGGAACCTGGTTTGGTTAAAGAGGAGGCTTCGAGGCCCCTAGAAGTTAGGTTTGGTGGCTCAGCCAAGCACTGGACTGATGTTATTTCCATTGGAAATGGTCAACTCGGTGCTATCCCCATTGGAAGGAGAAGGTGAATAGATCTAGCAATGGAGAAACCCACACTGTGTGAGCTCTGTAAATTGTGATTGCAATCATGATCGCAACCATCCAAGAACGACGAACGAAAAAACATCGAAATCAACGACGTCGAACTGCAAAACCCTCATCTTTGTTCTTTTTATTTTGATTTTCATTTCGATTTTGATTTATGATTTGTGGTGTTGTTTGGTGGCAGATGGTGGTAGTCATGTTTAGCAGTGGCGGTGGTGAAATGGGGTTGACGACAGACAGAAGAGGAGGAGGAAGGAGAACAGGTGGTGGGTGTTGCAGAGATGGAATGGGGAAGGGTTAGGATTGAAATGTCTGTTTTGCCCTTGAAAATTGATCACATGTTGTGGACATGATTATTTTCTATTAAATTTTTTAACATAAGTTATTGATTGGATCAAAATGAAATGAAATTAAAAATTGAGGGTCAAAATCGAGCAGATTGAAAATACAAGGACCAAAATATCACAAAAGGTAAAATACAGGGACTATTAGTGTAAGTTGCCCTATTATTTATATATAAAACAATATATAAATATATAAATACATTATTTATATATTAAATAATACAAATAATATTTTTTTATTTAAATATTTTTATTTAAATAATATAAATAGTATTAAAAAAAATTATTGAGCCGAGCCGAGCTCGAGCCTAATTTCTTATCAAGCCGAGCTCAAGTTCAATAAACGAGCTCGATAAGTAAACGAGCCGAGCTCATGCTCAGCAAATCTCGACTCGACTCGGTTGGTTTGATATGGTTCGTTTGATATGGCAAAACAAAATGGGGCAAATTAGTGAGACTTCTAAATTTTATTACAGATTCATGAAAATTTTTATATTTTTAATTATTAATATTTATAATGTTTACAATTTATTTGTAATTATTTTTCAAAATTACTACTGAATTGAAACTTTCCCCTAAAAAAGAGGAAAAAAAATGTGTATGAGAGAGAGAGACTAACCAGACAAACACAAGGACGATGGCCAAGAAAAGCGTCTTTAAAAAAACCTTCTCCATATCCTTTGAAACAAGTTGGGCAGTGCAGTGGAATAACTTGCACTTTAGTATTGGGAGAGACTTGGCTCCAAGCAATATATATAGGGATTTAGTGGGTGTTTGGGGTGATGCTAAAAGCCTAAAAAAGTTCCGTTTGCCAATCACTTAAAAAAGTCACATGTTACATTATTTTTTTCACGAATAATTTTTTTTAGCAACTTTTCAAATACAGCAATAATTTTTCAGCTTCTAAAGAAGATAAAAATGTTATTAGAAAAGTCAATCTCAAACTTTTCAAATACAGCAATAATTTTTCAGCTTCTAAAGAAGATAAAAATGTTATTAGAAAAGTCAATCTCAAACAATGATTAATATAATACTATAAGCACAAATTGTATATACATGATAATGCTCTGGTATGTAATATACACCATAACACTATATGTAATCTTACAAAAAAATTAGGTAAATTTTGACGAACTTATTTAAGTGATCTTACAAATCACAAATTTGTGAAATTTCTCCGTGGCAAATTGAAATTTATCTAATAATACTATTGAGAAACCTTAACTAACAATAAAAATTATATTGGATCTCTCTTACTACCAGAAATTAGAGAGTGATGTTTCACTAATTTTTTCACATAGTAAATATTAATTTTTACTATTTTAAAATAAAATTTTAAAATATAAAAAAAACAGTAAAAGGTTCCACTGACTGATCTTATGCCATATAAAGTGCCTTGGAAGGTGTTGACTAGTTTTGCCTTCCATAATAAATCTAATTCAATATGTAATCTTAGTTTTTAAAAATATTTCCTTCTATTTTTTATGTTGATTTTAACCCTGTATATTTCATTTACAGCTATTGACATATTCCAACAGATTTTACAACCGATTGGGTAATCTTTTTATTTTTTTATTTTTTTTGTAGAAAAAATGAAATTATTATTGGTAAAACAAAAAGTGAATATCTATACTATATATTAACCAAAAGTGATCATTTGGGAACTCCAATATTTTTAACTAAATATCTAAAATTTTGGATTAAAAATTAAATTTTGTAAAAAGCTACTGACTAACCCATTAAACCAATAATTATAAATATATATATATATATTAATTATTTTATTAGTTTTGATTTTTAAAATAAAAAATAAAAAATTCCTTTCTTGATTTTCCTAAATCTATTCTCTCTAAAAAATTTAAAAGGAAAATTTGAGATATCTCCAAGATATTAATTTAAAACTTTTAATTTTATGATTTTTGAAAATTGAGAAATATACATATAACAAAACATTACAACTATAGATAATGGTTTCCATATATTCTTACAGATTTTACAATTGATTTGGTTAGTGTAGCCTTTTTTTTTTCAATTTTTTTTATATGGAAAATGAAATATTTACTGGCATTAGGTCCAATCTAAAAAGATTATAAGACATTAGATCCAGTGGATATTTTTTGTTGGTGAGAGATTCACCATTTGTCAAATAATTTGGTGAGAAATAGGGTTGCAAACTAACTGAGTCAAGCCGAGCTTTGCTGAGCTTGAGCTCCTCTCGTTTACTTATCGAGCTTTATTGACCTTGAGCTCGACTCGATAAGGAACTATGCTCGAGTTTGGCTCGGCTCGTTAATATTAATGAAACTTGAGTTCAGCTCGATAATTTTTTTTCATATTATTTATATGATTTAAATAAAATATATTATTTAATATATAAATAATTTATTTATACTATTATTTATATATATTTAAATATTATTTAATATATGAATAATATATTTATTATATAATTTAAATAAAGATAAACGAGTCAAGCTTATGTGAGCTCGAGCTTGGCTCATTTACTAAATGAGCCTAATATTCGAGCTTGGCTTGTCTACAAAATGAACCAAGCCGAGCCGAGCTGAGCTTGTTCATGAATAGTTCGGTTCCTTCGCAGCCCCAGTGAGAAGTCCTTTTGTTATTTAGGAGGACATTTTATTTCTAATTTCAGCCCTTATCTCTATGTTGAATTTTTTTTGCTATTTGTTTAATTTTTTTGACTATATATTCAACTAATTTTTTTTTAATCTTTTTTATTTTTTGACTATCTATTTAATTTCTTTTCCTTATATGTTCAAATATCTGTGATGTCCAGGGTCTTAGACTTGACTGGTATTGCGTAATTTGATAGTTTGTTTACTTATGACATTTTGATTGTTGTATTGGGTCGTTGAGATTTCAATTATACTCGTACTTAATATCTCTTAATGTTTCCAAGTTAAAATTTTAAGTTTTGGGTATTGGAACTTGTTTCGAGGTGTGAAATCAAAATTTTGGCTTTGACTGGCAAAATTGCTCGTGCGGATTTGGCAACTACTCGAGCGGAATCACATAGAGTTTTTGGGAAATTTTTGGACAGAATCCGCTCGTGCAGAATTTTGTTGAAAATTTGGGTTGTTCACTATCTCAAACCGCCTATGAAAGGCATCAGAATCCACTTGTGTGGATTTGGGATTCCGCTCGTGCGAAATTTGAACCGCACGTGTGAATTTCAGCGTGTTTGTCTCGAATTCCACAAAACTGAAGCCAAAAACCTGTTTTGTACACTTTTTCACTTCTCTCTCTCTTTATATATCTATATATATATATATATATTCATCTTTTATCTTGTCTTTACAAACCCAGCCAAATCCAAATTTCTCTCTAAGATTTAGCAGAAACCTTCAAGAATTTGATAAGGATTTTTCCACCAAATCGAAAAGGGTGACAAGGGCTAAGTTTACATCGATCGAATCAAGTTTTAATCAACATTGAATTCTAGGATTTTCATCTCCTTCCTCTCCCAAGCTTAAGGTAGGGACATTCTTAGAGTCATACATACATTTTTGCAAGTCTATGCTTGTTTGGAGTATTTATTTCATGTTTGAACTATTGTTTGGGTTCATGAACTCTAGATAGGTTTTTAAGGTGGATTTTCTCTATATTTCCAAAACTTTTTAGAGTATGAGCTATATTCTAAAGTGTGAGTGTTGTTTTGGAAAAATCCTTTTAAAAATGGAACAAAAACCTAATTTTGTTGGAAACCCTAAAAATTTGAAGATTTTGGAAAAGATGTTGAGGTATTGCGAATTTCATGCTTGATAAACTGTAGCACCCGCATCCTTTAATCCATTGGAGTGTGTATTTAGTTCCCTTATTTTCATTTTTGGCAGTCTTCGGAGTTGTTGAATGTTGGTTTTGGAGGAGTATGATTCGATTTAAACTCGTTGAATTTGTTTGTTTGCACTTGTTCTTGTCAAAAAGTTCCTTGGGAACTTACAAATTCTATTCTGGGGTCGACACTAGCCTTCCTAAGGGTCGACCCTTACCTGTTGGTGAAGTTTCTGGAGGTATTGCTGGAATTTAGGGTCGACACCAGCCTTGGTGGTGTCGACACCTGCCTCTTGTTGCTGTCCACAAGGGTCGACACTAGTCTGGGAAAGGTCGACCCTTATATATTGCAGAATCTAGGTATTAGTTGCTGGAATTTAGGGTCGACCCTTCCTGTCCAAGGGTCAACAACTTGCTTGCTGCTAGCATTGTCTTTTCTTACTGAAGGGTCGACATCTCCACACTAGGGGTCGACCCTTGCGTGTTTATTTTCAAATTTGTGAGTCCGAATGGGCCCTACCTTTGGGGAGTTTTGGACTTATTATTTTATTGACCTTAGGTCTACTTTTCTACACCTATAAATAAACCCTAATCACTTCTCTCTCATTATTTTTCCTCTTATTTCTCCTCAAGGCCGTGAGTTCTCTTCTCTCTCTCTAAAACTCAAACTTTTTCACTTAGATCTTTAGATCTACTCACCTAGAGTATTTTTTCATCTTGGTCCTTAATTTCATAATCGGATTCTTGATTTTATTTCATTTCATTTTTTTATTTATAGTTTTATTGGGTTTTTTCCCCCTTTTATCTATATATTGGTTTTGATATTTTGGGGCCTTTTTCTTCAATCATTTTTTATTTTTTCCTTTAAATTTGCAGAATGAGTTTTTATTTTATTTTATTTTTTGAAATTATTATTTTTTATTTTATTTTATTTTTTTATGTGTGTACGAAGGTGTAGATACACCACTTACCTCTTCTATTAGGCTTTGGCTTTTGACTTTGTTCTATGGAACCATATTGTTGTACCATCATCATAAATTAGTGGTAAAATTATCATTCTTGTCACCATCATCAGCTTACAGCATCATTTATTCAGGTATCTTAAATTGTTTGTTTTGAAATTGTGTTATATTGTACTTCTTTTTGTTTGGGTATCTAGTAGGGTCTAGGGATATCCACAGTGGTTGCTCCTTTATTTTGATATTTTGTTCCTTTATTTATTAGAATGTGAGTGAAGGGTTGAATGTGGGTTCACTATTAAATTCCAATGAATTGACAATTTTTACTTTGTGTAGTGCAATTTTTTGTGCTTTGCACATCTTAATATTGATTTTTCATTAAAGATTATGATTAGTGAAATGTCGAAGAATCTTGATTTGAATCAGGCCTTGAAAGGTTCTGACATTGTAGAAAAAGGAGATTAAAATGATTCTTAGTCAGCAAAAATGGGTGTTTTTTATATTTTTGTATTAGTTTTTTTTTTTAATTTGCATATCTTAAATGATTCTCTCTCTAGAATCTTCTCTCTTACACCATCTCTCATTCACTCATGTTTTTTATTAGTGAAGTGATTATCGGATCGTTCTAAATATTTTTATGAATAATATATATTGCAAGCCCTTCTCAATTAATAAAATTGTAGTCATGTTTAATATCAATAATAAATTTAAAATAAAACCTCATAATCATATAATAATTGTTGTAATTTCCTTTAAGCTTTGTAAGTAATAATACAAACTGACGTGGGTAAGCCCATAAAGGCCACAGCCCACTATGAACAACCCAAGCCTATCATTTGGAGCCCAATACATAACCCAGCTAGTGAAGTCCAGAACAGCTGGAATCCAACGTGGCATAAAGAGCCAATGACATTCAGACATACGGCAGGTAAAGGACAAGCCACATCAGCAGACAAAGATCTGCAAAGTTATTGCCACTGCACATCACCATTAATGCGGCCCATCACAGCATTTATTACGACAACACCTCTCCGTCGGAACAGCACCCCCTTACCCTAAACAAGGTAAGCTACAGCATAGACTTTCGGCTAAGATGGCAGGTCGAAAGGGACAGCGAAATGATGACCAAAAGATATAAGTAAACGTTGAAGACAAGAAGAAGGTTAAGCTTTCTATCTCCAATCTCTCTCTAACGCTCTACTTCCCTTTCTAACTTACTCGTCAGAGGGTTCACTGAGGGACTCCCCGTTCCCCGTTGGACTTATCTGCAGGTTCATTGGTGGGTTTGATCACTCGGGTATTGGTGCGAGGAGCGTGGATCAGTCCACACCCGTTCTGCTAGGTACCCGTTGTATATTAACTGCATCATCAGTTGGCGCCGTCTGTGGGAAAGCATTGCTCCGTGCGCCAGTTGTGCTCATTGTCGCCAGAGACCCTGTCCCAACAACCTTTTCCTACTACCAATCAAAGTGTATGGTCACGACTAGATCCATGGCTTCTCACCATAATGTTGCCGACCAGCAAACCGACCCTCCCAATCCAAACAACCCACTACAGTATTTCATCGAGCTTACCAACAGCATAAACCGCATGGTCAAGCAAAACCAAGCCCTGATAAATGCTCTACTCTAAAGAAACCTTCCTATGCCTCCGCCACCACCTCCAAATATTCCCCCTAACCAAGAACAAGCCCCGAGCCATACTATCCCGCAGCCCTATCCACCCAACTTGGAAGGCTTGCAACCTCCACCCCCACCTATAAATCCACTCACTCGGTCACCCCTGCCGGTCGACCTCCATCCTGCCAATCTCTAACACCCTCATTCTCTTCATTAGTATTCCCTTCGTTAGACTAAAGCTGCACTCGAAAATGGGGGACTACTGACGTGGGTAAGCCCATAAAGGCCATAGCCCACTATGAACAACCCAAGCCCATCACTTGGAGCCCAATACATAACCCAGCTGGTGAAGTCCAGAACAGCTGGAATCCAACGTGGCATAAAGAGCCAATGACATTCAGACATACGGTAGGTAAAGGACAAGCCACATCAGTAGACAAAGATCTGCAAAGTTATTGCCATTGCACATCACCATTAATGCAGCCCATCATAGCATTTATTACGATAACACCTCTCCGTCGGAACAACAGCCTCTTACCCTGAACAAGGTAAGCTACAGCATAGACTTTCGGCCAAGATGGCAAGTCGGAAGGGACAACAAAATGATGACCAAAGGATATAAGCAAACGTTGAAGGCAAGAAGAAGGTTAAGGCTTTCTATCTCCAATCTCTTTCTAACGCTCTACTTCTCTTTCTAACTTACTCGTCGGAGGGTTCACTGGGGGACTCCCCGTTCCCCGTTGAACTTATCTACAGGTTCATTGGTGGGTTTGATCACTCGGGTATTGGTGCGAGGAGTGTGGATCAGTCCGCACCCGTTCTGCTAGGTACCCGTTGTATATTAACTACATCATCACAAACTAAATCATAAGTACTATTTTATTTTTATTAAAAAACTCCAATAGAAATATGACAAAGCTGCCATGTAATTCGGTTTAAGCATCTCGGCCTACATATTTGCGCAAATCGGATTTGGAAAATCCTTTGTGACCATTGTTTCCAACAACAGGGTAGTTTTTCTGGCTATTATAATATTATTGCATTTGCAAATGCCATTAACACAGAAACCAAAGCCTGAGTTGCAATGTCTATAGTCCGAATTGTCTTCACATTTTATAGCCTTTATTTCATTGATTCCTGACATGCTCGAAGCTTGCATTGCTGCAAATCATTCATTACAACTAATTACAAGGGCATTAAGAATTAATTTTTTTATTCTCAAAAAAAAAAATTTGTTAGAAAAAATGATTGGCAATCAATTTCTATCATTGCTAGAAGATCATTTCAAGCAAAAAAAAAAAAAAAAAAAAAAAAGAGAGAAGTAAATTACAAATATATCTTCTGAATTTTATTTAAAATATGAATTACCCCTATATTTTTAAAATTTGCATCACGCCCCAAATTTATAATCGCATAATAAATGATCATTTTATTAATAAAATTAAGTCAATTAATAGTTTATAATAATGTCAGAAATATGTTTCAATTAACAAATTTGGTAATTTTATTGTTACATAGGAAAGAGTTAGAAATTTCATTTTTTTTTATGTTAATTCTATTAAATAAAAAATTCAGACAAGGGGTAATTTGTAAGTTTCATAAGGGACAAACTGTATTTTGAGCAAATCTCAAGATTTGTAATTTAACCCTCCCCCCCCCCCCCCCCCCCCCCCCCGCAAAAAAAAAAAAAAAGAAAGAAAAAAAGAAAACACATTTAGTGACAAAATTGTAGACCTGTTGCTAATAAATGTACTTTTAGGAGCACTCTTATGGTAATTCATGCGCCATCCATGATTTTGTTTCCAATCTGAACTAGATCAGGCTCTGTCTTTGATGGTAGTCTTCTTTGCTTATTATTCTACGATGAATTCGTTTTTACCGCTACTCTTGTTGTTGGTCTTTATTCTTGATGGTCTTCTTTGTTTGGTGTTGGTCTTTGTTGTTTATTGTTGTTGAGGTTGTTGTTACATTGGTGATTAGATGTTGCTTCTTTGGGTGATTTTCTTGTTGGTTATTGTTTATTTGTTGGGATGAGAGGATGTTGATGCTGGCTGTTTTTGTCATTGACTAAGTTGGTGCCAGCTTTTTGTTTCTTGTTTTCTGTTTTGTTTTGCTCTGTATGTTGGTTTCTCACCAGCATAGAGCTTGGAGCTTATGCTAGCAGATGATTTGGTGTTCCTCTTGGTGCCAACCTTGCTGGGATCTTGATGGTTCACTTTGATGCTTATTGCACTCTCTTTTTTTATTGATGTATCTTTTCATGCTTTGTATGCTTTCATCAATAAAGCTTTTTTTGCTGATCAAAAAAAAAAAAAAAAAAAAAAGGTATCAATTAGCAGCAGAGCACTTTAAGGCATGCAATGCCAATTACATCACCAATGATCTCCTATTCACTTTCACATATCAAAATTACGATATATTCTTGACAATGACTTCATCCTATCAGCTCTGCTCTTGCATTTCAACTTATTAATTTTTATTTTTTCTTAGAATGTTGAATTTGTATAGTTTAGGTTTAAAGTTCAATAATTCTATGAACCTTGAAAAATTACCTATAATTTTATCATGAAAGTGAAGTGGAGGGTGTAGATTTAAAGTTCGTTATTTATTTATTTATTTTTCTTGATCAGCAAAATGAAGAGAATTTCATCCACTGTTTGAATTATGGCCATAGGTAAGATGAATCTCATCCACTTTTTGAATTATGGGTAAAAATCCAGGTACTTCTAAGTGGGTAACACAATTGTTTAAAGTTTGTAGAATATGAATCACTCCATAAAAAATGTGGTCTATAAATTTAATGTTTTGAGTAATTTTTTATAGTACGTAGTGGTGCCGAAACACCTAATTTAGTTGCTAGTCACCAGTCCAACTGTCATCTTGATCCCCTGTAAGAGTATCAATTCAAATGAGAACCAAACTACCCATCTTGATCCCTGTAATAAAACTGTGAACACAGCAATTAAACACCTTCTTACCCATCTTGATCCCCTGTAAGAGTAGCAGCAAAGCACTTTAAGTCATGCAGTGCCAATCACATCACAACTTGTTTGTGAAAATACCAGAAAAAATATATTTTATTGATAAATAATGCAAAAAAAAAGAGAGATACAAATAGATCAGGCTGAGGTACGGATATCTCATTTTCTTTAAGGAGATCAAGCCCACTGCGGTTGGAAGAACCCAAAATACCGATGTAGCAGTCACAAAACTATGACCTGTCCCCTCCAGGATACAACAGTCTGACCACTTGTCGTATGGTTCAAGCCAACTCTGCACAGGATGGTGAACCCAAAGCTCCACCAAGAAAAACACCCTTCTTTGCTAGTAATCTCTCTTGTATAGAAAATAGTTGGTGAGTTGATTTGTTGTTGAAGAAAAAAGTAGAAGAGGGAACTATTTATAGGCCTCAATGATATTACAAAATACATCAACAATAATAATGGCCAAGAACCTAGAGAAAAGGGAGAATGTACCCAAACATGAATTCACCACCAAGTTCATGAATTATAATTAATATTAATTCATGAACAAAACCAAAGCAATGAATCTCCATTCAAGAACAAGATAAAATTCATGAATAAGAACCAAGGAAGATTCGTGAACAAAATCAATAAATAAATAAATGATATTAAAATGAGCCAACACAACCGATCTCCCATTCACTTTCACATATCAGAATTACAATATAGTCTTGGCAAATGACTTCTTCCTATCAGCTCTGCTCTTGTATTTCATCTCATTAAAATTTTTTTCTTTTTCTTTTCTCTTTTAATAGTAAGTCATGGAGCTGGTATAGTGTGTTAGAATTTGTCTATAAATACATACATTCATACAGACCATCTCTTCTGGAAAAAAAACCACCTGTTCCCACTATATTCATCATGGGTACACTAATTCTTGTGTTACTTTTCCTTTCTTCTTCTTCTTCTTCTTCCCTTCTGCTCATGACTCAAGCATCCATATCGGTTCCTGCGTTCTACGTGTTTGGAGATTCAACTGTTGATGCAGGAAATAACAACAACATTGAAGATGGTATCAAGGCAAACTTTTACCCTTATGGTGTCGACTACAACAATCAATCCACCGGCCGTTTTACAAACGGATTAATTGCCGTTGATTTCATGGGTAACTACTATTTTCAAATTTCTTTGAGTTTTGAGTTTTGTTCGACTAAAACACCAATACACAACCTTCATAGAAAAAACAAAACTCGAACCCCTAAAACTCAAAGAAACTTGGAAATAGTAGTTACCCATGAAATCAACGGCAGTTAATCCATTTGTAAAATGGACGGTGGATTGATTGTTATAGTCGACGCCATAAGGGTAAAAGTTTGCCTTGATACCATCTTTCAGTGCTTGCTGCTAATTGATACCCTCACCCATCAAGATGGGTAATTTGGTTCACATTTTAATTGATACTCTTACAGGGGATCAAGGTGGCAGCTGGACTAGTGACTAGTGACTAAATTAGGTGTTTCAGCACCACTACGTACTATAAAAAATTACTCAAAACATTAAATTTATAGACCACATTTATCATGGAGTGATTCATATTCCACGAACTTTTAAACAATTGTGTTACCCACCTGGAAGAAGTACCTAGATTTTTACCCATAATTCAAAAAGTGGATGAGATTCATCCTACCTATGGCCATAATTCAAAAACTGGATGAAATTCTATTCATTTTGCCAGTCAAGAAAAGAAAAGAAAAAAAAAGAAAAAGAAAAGAACTTTAAATCTTCACCCTCCACTTCACTTTCATGATAAAATTATAGGTAATTTTTCAAGGTTCATAGAATTATTGAACTTTAAATATATACTATAAAAATTCAACATTCTAACAAAAAATAAAAATTAATAAGTAGAAATACAAGAGTAGAGCTGATAGGAATAAGTCATTGTCAAGAATATATTATAATTCTGATATATGAAAGTGAATGGGAGATCATTTGTGATGTGATTGGCATTGGATGCCTTAAAGTGCTCTGCTGCTAATTGATACTTACAGGGGATTAAGATAGGTATACGCGGGTGTTTAACTGCTTGGTTCTCAGTTTTCTTAGAACACAGAGCAGCTCGACTAGTGACTAGTTAGGTGTTTCTGCCCCTCAAAAAATTAAATTTATAGACCATATTTATTATGGAGTAATTCATATTTCACAAACTTTAAGAAAATTTGTTACCCACTCAAAAAAAGTACCTAGTACCCATAATTCAAAGGGCGAATTACACTAATGGCCCTTATAGTTCGGACATTTTGTGACTTTGGTCTCTGACTTTTCAATATTAACACATTTGACCCTGAATTTTGAATCTTATTCCAAATAAAGACAATTGAAGATGTCATTGCTCAATTTCAAGGGCAAAGTCATCAATTTCATAAAATATAAACTAATTTGACCAAAATAAATGTCAAAAAGTATTTTTGAATTTTAAAAAATTATTTCTGCCCACTAAAGATAAAATTTTGTAAAATTAATAAATATTTTAGGCATTTATTTATTTATTTTTACCAAATTAATTGTTATTATGTGTTTGGACTAGAAAGAGCAACGAAAAGAAAGAACGCAAAACAAAAGCAAAAATGCAAGAAATAAGCTAGATTTGGGGAACAAATGCAAGTGAATCTACAAACATCAACCAAAAATATACTTGAAATCGTTGTTTTAACCATGAGATTTTACAGATCTTGAGTGAACTTAGCAAAATCTAGGTCAGAAAACCCTTACCTTGAGCCCTAGATCAATTTAGATCAAAAGGATTCAAACAATCTCAAAGATATACGCTCAAGTCAAAAGGGAGAACAAGATTTTCTAGATCAAAATCACCAAAAATTGATGGAAATCAAAGAACCAGCCCTCGATCTCTCTATCTCTCTTCTCTCTCTCTCTCTCTCTCTCTCTCTCTCTCTCTCTCTCAAGTCACATCTAAATCAAAAAACATATTTAGATAGATTTGGAATTACCTTTGGAAAAGGGAAAAAAAATCCCTTATTTCACCTACACAAAACTGTGTCGTTTTATTGGCACAAATGTTACCCTTCGTTTCATACCCTGTTATCCCACTGTTTGCTTATAAACTAGTATAGCATAATTGGGAATTTAAAAGATTTGGTCATAGATCGGACGACATTTGTCAAAAACGCCACCAAAAAAAGTGGTTATATCTCCTATTTCTTGTAGTGTTTGCTGTAAAATTATGAAAGGGAATTCATATTCGTTTAATTATGTCACCAAATTAGGTGGAGGTGATTGCAATCAAAGCATCAAAATATGCAAATATATATGGAAGCAACACTTCTCAAGCCTTAATCTTCTTCATATCTCCCAAGAATCCACTTAATAGGTCCTATGGCATCCACGACAATGATTTGAATCATTCATCTCATAGGTATAAAAAAAGATAATTATGTAAAAAAAAAAAAAAAACTTGATTGAATATCGATAGGCATACTAACTTATGATAGTTTATTTTATAAAATGAACATTGTACTTTAAAATTATATTCACCACTCATTGTATAAAATAAAATATGATTAATTAGTGTCTATCAATGTTCAATCAAACTAATTTTTTTTTTTGTACATATATATACATATATATATTTGAGACTCACGAGATGATTTAGATTATCGTCATAAGCGCAATGGCACTCCCAAAGTGGAGGGTGATGGAGTCTTGAGGGAACCTTCTCTCAATATATATATATATATATATATGTATGTATGCGCGTGTGTGTGTTTTCAAAGAAACCATTAATGGAATCAGACATATGTAAATCTCGTAATGTATGGAGACCATTTTTTTTGAGAGCTATGTGTTCAATTCTACGCAGCAGAATAGTAGTCTTTCTATCTAGAGCAATCACAGTAGCCATCAAAATAGATACCAGAACCTTCCATGCATTTCTCACAATCAGAACTTCGTTGACATTTTATCCGACCTTGTGCTTTGATTCCTGACTTCCCAGAAACTAGCAAACCTACAAAAACAAGTATGTTTTTCCCCTTCATGTAATAATAATACTATAGTGTATGACATACTATAGTGTTAATTGTTAACTTGCTATGTGTGTACGAGATTGACAGGGCAATTAGTCCAGTAATTTATGTAGTTGTCTTTTGGGATAGTGAATGTCAGAGATTCACGCTTCGAGTCGATAGAATAACTATAACTTTTTCATTATAATTTAACTTACTAACCTATCCGAAAATCGTTTTGTACGGCAAAACAAAATGGGGCAAATTACCCATCAATGAGACTTCCCAAATTTTATTACAAATTCATGAAAAATTTTATATTTTTAATTATTAATATTTATAATGTTTAAAAATCCTAAGTGATTCGTGATTAGATCAGGATTTAAAATATTCCAATTCCCAAATATTCAAAACACTCAATCTAAATCATCAAGTACTTATGAAAGTGATTTAGATTGTTGTTTTATGAATAAACAATAAATCGACACAAACGATTTTTACGTGTAAAAACCACAATTGAAGAACCTTCAATTGTAATAAAAAATCATGGGCGAAACGCCACTAATCAATCCACTACTGAAGAAAGAAAGATTACAAAGATAATACACAAATTACCCAACTCAGTCAATTTGCCTTCGAATCTTCTGTAACTCTTTCACCAAGCCTTCGTCTTAGAACTGATCCACCTGAAGTTGAATCCACAAATTCACTTGTCGAATTAACGACTACGTACAGAATCAAACGCCTTTTGAAACTCTACGCTTGAGTCTTCGAAATCCACCGAAGAATAACGCTCTTGTATATATACGAACAATCTCCTTGATATGTGCTTCTCAATTCATTAGTTGAATACCTAATCAATATTATCAAGGAAAACTCACTAAAACCTCAGAAGAAAACCTCAAACAAAACCCTAGGACTCTTGAATAAGATCTAGGAAAAAGTCAAACCTAAAAACATCCTAAACAGATATATATAGGCAAACTTGTTCGCGATCTCCGCTCAAGCGCCCAACATCCCGCTCGAGCGGATTTAGCAAAATATGCGTGTGATAATACAGAGTTCCGTTCGAGCGCTTGAGAACCCG
This sequence comes from Camellia lanceoleosa, assembly GCA_025200525.1. NCBI lineage: Eukaryota > Viridiplantae > Streptophyta > Magnoliopsida > Ericales > Theaceae > Camellia > Camellia lanceoleosa. The sequence goes on along the minus strand of CM045767.1, from coordinate 21,546,383 downwards.
CTCGAGTGCGAAATCACACCTTCTAGTATTTTTATAGACCCGACAAAATACTGAGCGACCCTAATCTCCGCTCGAGCGCCCATGGTCCCGCTCGAGCGGGAAAGACAAAAACATAGAAAAAATTACAACTTTTTCAACACAAAGTTTTGTACCTGGATTTGACAATAAAGGGACCTAACAATGTTTACATCTTATTTGTAATTATTTTTCAAAATTGCTACTGAATTGAAATTTCCCTCCTAAAAAAGAGAAAAAAAAGTGTATGAGAGAGAGAGAAAAAGAGAGAGAGACTAACCAGACATAGACACAAGGAAGATGGCCAAGAAAAGCGTCTTTGAAAAAACCTTATCCATAGCCTTTGAAACAAGTTGGACAGTGCTGTGGAATAACTTTGCACTTTAGTATTGGGAAAGACTTGGCCCCAAGCAATATATATAGGGAGTGAGTAGGTGTTTGGGGTGACGCTAAAAGAGTAAAAAAGTTTCAATTGCCAATCACCTAATAATTTTTTTTAGCAAATTTTCAAATATAGCAATAATTTTTCAGTTTCTAAAGAAAATTAAAATGTTATTAAAAAAGTCAATCTCAAACAATGATTAATATAATATTATAAGCACAAATTGGACATACATGGTAATGCTCTGGTATGTAATATACACCATAACACCATATGCAACCTTACAAAAAATTATGTAAATTTTCATGAACTTATATAAGTGATCTTACAAATACAAATTTGTGAAATTTCTCTATGAAAAACTGAAATTTCTCTAATAATATTATTAAGGAACCTTAACTAATAAGAAAAATCATATTGGATCCCTCTTACTATCATAAATTAGAGAGTAATGTTTCACTAATTTTTCCATATAGTAATACTGATTTTTACTACTTCAAAATAAAATTTAAAAAATAATAATAATAAAAAAAGGGTAAAAGGTTCCACTGATTGATCTTATGTCATATAAAGTGCCTTGGAAGGTGTTGACTGGTTTTGCCTTCCATAATAAATCTAATTCGATATGTAATCTTAATTTTTTAAAATATTTCCTACTTTTTTTTTATGTTGATTTTAACACTGTGTATTTCATTTACAACTATTGGAATATGTGTATTTCATTTACAACTATTGACATATTCCAATAGATTTTACAACCGATTGGATAATCTTTTTATTTTTTTATATAGAAAAAAATGAAATTATTATTGGTAAAACAAAAAGTGAATATCTATATTATATATTAACCAAAAGTGATCATTTGGGAACTCCAATATTTTTAACTAAATATCTAAATTTTTGATTTAAAAATTAATTTTTTTAAAAAGCTACTGACTAACCCATTAAACCAATAATTATATAAAAAAAAATTAAATTATCTCATTAGTTTTGATTTTTAAAATAAAAAAATAAAAAATTCCTTTCTTGATTTTCCTAAATCTATTCTCTCTAAAAAATTTAAAAGGAAAATTTGAGATATCTACAAAATATTAATTTTATGATTTTTGAAAATTGAGAAATATACATATAACAAAACATTACAACTATAGATAAGGTTTCCATATATTCTTACAGATTTTACAATCAATTTGGTCAGTATAATCTTCTTCTTCTTTTTCAAATTTTTTTTTTATAAGGAAAATGAAATCTTTACTGGCATTAGCTCCAATTTAAAAAGAGTATAAGGCATTAAATCCAGTGAATGTTTTTTGTTGGTGAAAGATCTACGATTGTTGTAATTATTTTTGACAAGCCAAGGGCTTTACATGTATGGGTTTGATAACTATTTTGTGTAACCGGGCATAAGCCTTGGAATTTATTGCCTTTGACAGTACAAGAAATTGCATTTTTGGCTACAACTTTTGGCAACAACGTCAAATTTTCGCAGCCCAAAGCACACTTTTAGCAACATAGAACTCAAGTTCGTCGGTAAAAGTTAGCTTTTTAGCAATGTGATTCACAATTCGTTGCTAAAAGTTAACATTTTAGCGACATGATTCACAATTCGTCGTTAAAATGTCAAAACATATGTTAGGTGCCAAAGACAAAACAAATGTTTGCGCCAAAAAGGAAAAGTTTTAACGATGTAAATTTACTTTTGGCGATGCAAACATGCGCTCCTATAAGTTGATGCATTTGGCGATGTCTCTCCCATGTCGGCAATGAGTTTAATTTTTTAGCGACAAAGTCATATTCGTTGCCAAATGTTTGCAACTTTTTTTTTTTTGGCTAGGTAGAATGTTTGCAAGTTAAACCACAATGTTTTGTGTATTCTTTTATTCACAAAAAAATGTTAATGAAATTATGATAAATAAATTATATCATGTAATACGAAATGGAATTGAGGGGATGACCCCCAAAGGGGGTTTCAACCTTTATTGTTTATGTTATAGATGAATAACATTAGTACATCATACTGATATGCATGAGAAAATTTGTTTAAAAATGTATTTAGAATTTAAAATATTTGAATGGGATTTATATACATTATAAATTAAATTATAAACACTTTTCTTGGTGTACATTTCCGTTGAAAAAAATTATATTATTCAAAATTTAAAATGTGGAGAATTTTTTTGAAAAATATTTCAAATTTAAAATGTATAAATTATATTTATTAATTTATAAGGTAGATTCATGTTCTGTTTGAAAAGAATTGAATACACATTTTTTTTTTGGGTGCAGTTGAGATAAGGCAAAAGCAAATAATGGATTTATACCCCCTCACACGTTGCTTTTCAGTTTTGTTCCCTTTTGTTTTCTGCCCTAGCATTCACCCTTTCTCTAATTGTGTTGCCTCTCGCTTTCTCTCCAATGTCTCCATCTCTCTTTCCAATCCTTCCCTACCCATTAATCGTCACTACCCATTATCACCTCTCGTCATCGCCACCAACAAAAGGTAAGTTCTCCACTTGCTGGTCAAAATTGAGAAAGCGAGAGAGTGGAGAACTTACCTCTTGTTGGTCACGATGACGAGCAGTGACAATGGGTAGTGGCGATTAACGAGTGGGGAAGGATTGGAAAGAAAGATGGAGACATTTGAGAGAAAGCGAGAGGCAACGCAATTAGAGAAGTGAGTGGCACAGAGGCAAAACACAAAACAAATTTTAAATATATATTTTTAAAATTTAAATTTTAAATTTATTTAAATTATAAATAAAAATTAATAAAATACAAATATATAATTAAATTAAATATAAATTTAAGAAATAAGAGAGGAACAAATGAGGAGAAATTGGGAATTAATTAAATACTAAGGGATTGTGGTATTAGAAAAATAACTCTATGAATTATTTTTCACCTCCATTCAATAGTAAAAAATAATTATATCATTTTATATTATCTTAACCATACATAATACCCCACTGCCTCAATTCCATTCCGTATTAAATGATATAATTTATTTATCATAATTTCATTAACATTTTTTTGTGAATAAAAGAATACGCAAAACATTGTGGTTTAACTTGCAAACACTCTACCCAGCCAAAAAATAAAAAAATAAAAAATTGCAAACATTTGGCAATGAATATTACTTTGTCGCTAAAAAATTAAACTCATTGCCAACATGGGAGAGACGTCGCTAAATGCATCAACTTTTAGTAGCGCATGTTTGCGTCGCCAAAAGTAAATTTACATCAGTAAAACTTTTGGCGCAAACATTGGTCTTAGGTGCCTAACATATGTTTTGACTCTTTAACGACGAATTGTGAATCACGTCACTAAAAGGTTAACTTTTAACGACGACTTGTGAATCACGTCGCTAAAAAGCTAACTTTTACTGACAAACTTGAGTTCTATGTTGCTAAAAGTGTGCTTTGGGCTACAAAAATTTAACGTTGTTGCCAAAAGTTATAGCAAAAAATGCAATTTCTTGTAGTGTCAGGGGTTACAAATTCCGAGGCTTATGCCCGGTTACACAAAATGGTTATCAAACCCATACATGTAAAACCCTTGGCTTGTCAAAAATAATTACAACAAAAGAAAAGAGCCTTTTGCCTTCAAAATACACTCCATGCCATTAACTCGGCAGGATCACCACATCTTTTCTTGTACAAAATCCACTAGGGTGAGCACAAAGCCCAGTAGCAAGATCTTAACAAATTATATACACTTTATACAGTCTCCTGAGATGAATGCATATCGCATGTTATGCTCAAAACACATATCTCTATCTTTTGAAAATCTTGTGCACGATGCAATTTGAAAGCACAACAATTCAATTACTTCAATATAGTTTCAAGGTGTGGTAAATACAACACAGGTAATCCCTAGATTGGTGTTTACAAGTAGGCATATCAAGCACTACTAATCACCACTTTACCGGTTGCTAACTAGAAGGGGCGTGATATCTCTTCTATGCGTGTTTTCGGTCTTTGACCATGGACACTCAGACCAACTTAATCAATACCAAACTACACCTCCTATCCAAACTTACCAACGTAGTTACCCCAAAACAATTCGAGATGATCTTGTTTCACAAAACAATTCCTTTCTCAAAGCAATAATTTTCAAATGCAAAATTCCAAATCAATGATAACAAAGATGAAGTGGAATGATAATGCAACATATAACAATGCATTAATATAGTTCCATTTTCAATTTCTACCACACAATCCTCCATTGTGATCAAAATTTTCACGTCTCTTATCAATGTAACATCATAATATATATCTTCCAAAAGATGATATATATTTGATACAACTATAGAAAATTTTCCACTATTTATTCACATAATAGTTTATCAAGCATGAAATTCACAATACCTCAACATCTTTTCCAAAATCCACAAATTTTTAGGGTTTTCACCAAAACTAGGTTTTTGTCCCATTTTTGAAAGGATTTTTCCAAAACAACACTCACACTGTAGAATATAGCTCATAATCTAAAACGTTTTCGAAATATAGAGAAAACCCACCTTAAAAACCCATCTAGAGTTCATGAACCCAACCCATAGTTCAAACATGAAAGAAATACTCTAAATAAGCATAGACTTGCAAAAATGTATATATAACTCTAAGAATGTCCCTACCTTAAGCTTGGGAGAGGAAGGAGATGAAAATCCTAGAATTCAATGTTGATGAAAACTTGATTTGATCGGTGTAAACATAGCCCTCGTCGCCCTCTTCGCCCTCTTCGATTTGGTGTAAAATTCCCTATCAAATTCTTGAACGTTTTTGTTAAATCTTAGAGAGAAGTTTGGATTTGGGTGGGTTTGTAAAGAGAAGGAAGATAAAAGATGAATATATATAGAGAGAGAGAGAAGTGAAAAAGTGTAGAAAATAAGTTTTTGGCCTTTGTTTTGTGGAATTCGAGACAGACATACTGAAATCCGCACGAGCGGATATTTATGCCTCTCACTGGTGGTTTAAGACTGTAATGCCCTCAAAATACAATATAAATAATCCATTCATAAGATCCATTGATTTAATGAAAATGATAGACTTTCATTCATCAAGGTTTATATTACAAGGGATATTACATGCATTATACTTTCATAAATGTTCATTCTAAAACTACAGCATGTAACACTAATTGATTACAACAAAATAAACGCCCTACGAGCTTACATCTTTCCAAGATATCACTTGGTTACAACAAAATAGTCCTAAGCTCTATACATTTAAAGCCCTCAGCTTGAATAAATATTTAAGCATAAATGTAACAAAAACAGAGCCACTACAAGAAATTGCATTTTTCGCAACGCAACAAAATATGTTGCTAAAAGGGAAAATTCGTTGGCAAAGAGTTTTGCCGACACTCAAAGCTACGTTGGCAACCCGTAAGCAAAAGTGAGTTGGCAAAAGTTTTTGCCGACGAAATTATCATTGCGTTGGTAAAAGTAATACATTTAGCGACGAACATAGTCGTTGCTAAAAGTCTCCATCCATCGTTGGCAATTTACCTTGCGTTGGTAAAAGTCATTCAAATATGATGATTGTGTGGCACTTTTCGCGACACAAATTTGCATGGGCAAAAAATATACTTTTAGCAACAACATATGCGTCGGCAAAAGTAAACTTTTGGCGACACATATACGTCGGTAAATGTTGCCCTTTGCCGACGATTTGTTTGTCGCTAAAGCTTTACTTTTGGCAACGACAAACTGGCATTGGCAAAAAATACACTTCTACCAACACAATATGAGTGGGGAAAAGTAACTTTTAGCGACGCATTTACGTCGGTAAATGTTGCCATTTGCCAACGATTTGGTTGTCGATAAAGCTTTAGTTTTGGCAACGACAAATTGGCATTGGCAAAAAATACACTTTTAGCAATACAATATGAGTGGTCAAAAATAAACTTTTGGCTACACATTTACCAACAAGTTATTTGTCGAGAAAGCTTTACTTTTTAACAACGACAAATTTGCAGCGACAAAAATAATTGAAACTCATTTATAATTTTTTAAAAGATTTACAGTTTTACAAGAGGCATCCCCCAGGCACTACTATAACAAACTAATAACATTGATATGAAATCACACAAAATACCCCCTCCATACCCTTCCATCCAAAACACCAGCAGTTGCCCGAACTTACACCTAATGATAACCCCCATTAATGAAAACCTGATCTATTACAGATTGGACAAAAAGTCCTGCACCCTTCCAAACATCAACAACACCAGCAAACATCCAACAACACCGCAACACCTCATCGTAACAATCACCATCACAAAGAAGATCACCACAAGATCTCAAAGAATAAAGAAGTAACATCACAAAGAAGATAGAAGAATAGCGATTAGTATAGCGGATCAACAAAGCGATTCAACACAGATCATCACCGATTCGAAAACCATTTCAACTCAAAGAACCCAAACAAAATCATATAACCAAATCGAGAATTGCGATGGTTTACCTCATTTACGAACATTCAAAAACAAATCAAACAAAACCAAAGAACAAAACTATACAAAATGCTCAGAAATCAGTTTACCATGTTTGTCATCCATCAATTGTTCAAACAACCCTCAAAACTATACAATTCTTAATAACTTTTAAGCCATCAGGTTAACAGAAGTTAAGTAAAAATTCAAACTAATTCACTGGCTGTCATGTTTACACTAAGAGAGTGAGTTATATAAAAACACTCAATTCAAGTACACCACAATGTTTACCAAGCTAACCTTATACCAATGCACTGGAAACAGTAAAAGTAACTAAGCATTGAGATTGTCCATACACTACAATGTTCACTGATGGCTCTCTTCACTGCTTTAGAATGTGATTGGTGCACTGAAATATGAAACAAAGTCGAATCATTTCACTCAGATGAGAAATAAAAACCTTTTTTTTAGCTTTTAGGGTGCATTTTTAGTTCAAGATACGTCCTACTACTTGGAACCAAAGAATTAGTAGATCTATTCCGGTCAAATTGGGACTGAGCAAGGGTTTTGAACTTAAAATCTATGATCTGATCATTGAGTCAATTCCCAGATTATAATTTCATTACAGCAAGTGATTGAGTTCAGTAGTTCCCCATATATATTTTATCGGCTCTAGAACATAGTAATATGTAGAAAAGAAATTGTTTCAAGAGCCGGCAGATATCTTGAGAAGAAGGAGGAAAAACCTACCATAAAGCCACATCTCTGTTTGCCACCAAGTGTCAGATATGGGGCATCTTGAATCTCCAACTATATTGAAAAACCACCTGTTAAGATGAAAAAGAAAACGTGCCATACTTCTTGTGTTCAAAAAATGTAATCCAGCAACAAAATTAGAGCTCGTAACCTCCATGCACTAGGATTTATAGGCTCGCCTACACTACTGAGGACTCGTAAGGATTTCCGTGAATAGCGGGTGACATACTGCATGGTAAACAACATGTGGAATACAATGACAGAATGCATTAATAGAGCTCCTCCTCTCTTTTTTGCATGTTTAATCTTTGTTAACAATTACAAATTTATGCAAGAACATCTTCACACTTGGCCAAGACATAGAAAACTAGTGAAACAAATCAAATGAGTAGTCAACTCCAAATAGTACTATTGCAAAATATAATCTTAACTAGCTTGTCATTTGAATGTATTTAAATTACACATGCATGTAAGGTTAGAGATTTTTTTTACCTCATCTCCATCACGCATCAGAGAGCGCACCAGTGTAGGGGTAGTATAAAATATTGTCACCTTCTATTTGTCAACAATGTCCCAACATTGTCCAGCAAGTAGCTCCCCGTTGTCAAGCCTGTATATTAACTGCCAAGGAAGAATAAATCAACATAATTCAGATAAAAGTAAAATAATGAGAAGCATCTAAGTGCAAGAGTATAATTAAATTCTGAAGGTAGAAATTGAAATAGAAGAATAGTTACAAAATTTTATTTATAACGAGTGAAGGAAGAGTAATAAAAGAGCCAGGTATAAGCTTGATCACATGGTTTAGATCATCACAAGAACTTGTTAATAAGAATGAAAAATGAATGTGACAATGAGAAAGAAGAAAACAAACACAAAGCGATTATCTTGAAACATGAAAATTGTCGAGTCACTTTTCAAAATAAATTAATCAATAACATATGGAGAAGAGAATCATTAGTTTCCCGGATTACAAAGTGGCATTATAGAGAACAAGAAGGTTAAGAGAATCTTTTTATTTATTTTATTCTATTTGTGGGTTTGGTATGGGAATTGGAAAATTTGATATTCACTCTGTGAGTCCAACCATACTAATTTACGGGTGAGTGAAATAAGTCTTTGGAATGCTCAAATGGTTGAGCACGTGATCTTTTCCTTGACTTGTTCAACTATATGAAGAGAGCAACGCTAAATATGCAATAGGTGTAAAATGTAAGCATATAGCCTGAAGTAGCAATCAGCATGGTAACAACCACATACCAGATATCCCTTGTGCACTGGGAGCATAAGTAGGCATCATTTTCCCATTTGCATCACCAATACAATACAAGTGAGGAACCTAATGGTAGAAGTATTATTTCAAGAACCAGTTGCAAAACCATACAAAAAATTGTGTTCATGACGGAATGTAAAGATAACAAACCAGATTGCCATTTGCATCAATAACTTGCATACGCTCATCTACTAGAACAAAACCCCGTTGTGTCACTACATTGATCTGCAGAAAAACCAATACAACACTTGAAACACAACTTAACAAGATTCTATTGCACCACAAAACACTTAAAAACTACATTATGGGTTTAAATTACAGTCTTCCCCTGTTTTAGATTGTTGACTCAATGCCTCTGCTCTGTATTTTGTTGAAAGGGTAATGGATTTTGGATTGAGATTTGGGATTTGGTCTGTCATTCTTATCACCAAAAAATAGAGTTACTAATAAATTGCAACTAAAGTAACCCTACATGTCCATAAAGACAACAAAATTTATAAAAAAAAGAAAAAGAAAAAAAGAATACATAGTTATATTTGTGAAGATGAAGTCACAAGAAAGCTCATAGTTATAAGTACCCTAGTTAATGTCACTCAAAATATTGCAAAAAACACAACACAATGTAAAACAGCCGTAGTTTGGAGGATCATTGCCCAAAATTTCATAATATAGAGTTCATTATCGGTACCCTAGTTAATGTGTTTGCCACTTGAATTTTTGTTTCCTGTTTCAGAATGGCAAAGGAGACATTTCAAACAAAAAAATACCAACTAATAGTGGATTTTTTGTGGGGTAATTGAGAATACCAAATAATAGTGGATTTCTGGGCTGCAGCCTAATCTGGGTAAAAGGTCTATCTTTCTATGTGGAGTTGATGATAATACCTTCTCTCTCTCTCTCTTACATATTCCCGTGGGGAGGTTTCCTGTCAAATACCTAGGTGTTCCCCTTATATCTTCTCAACTTAAAACTGAGGATTGTTGCCAGTTAATTGACAGGATGTTAGCTAGAATCAAGAATTGATCTACAAAGTTACTTTCATATGGGGGCAGGGTTGAACCATTCAATTAATTCAATTCCTTTTGTTCAGTATCCAAGCCTATTGGTCCTCAATTTTTATTCTTCCTATCATGAGGAATTTCTTATGGACTGGTTCGGAGCTAAAAGGCCATGCTAAGATTAGTTCGCAGCATATTTTTGCTCCTAAAAGGGGAGGTGGTTTGGGGTTTAAATGTCTTATTGATGGGAACACAGCAGCTATCCTAAAAAATATTTGGGCTTTAAGTATGAAAGTTGATATCCTTTGCGTTAAATGGATTCATACATATGTGATTAAAAGCCATTGTTTTTGGTACATGAGTTGTCCAAGTGATGTGTCTTGGACTATGAGGAAAATTTTCAAGCTCAGGACTATTGTTGTTTCTCTCATTAAAAAGAAGATTGGGAATGGTGATGAACATGTCTTTTGCCTAATCCCATTTTTTTATTTGTCATTTATGTTCATGAAATCAATTTTAAATTTAAAAATATCCTAGTTATGATATAATGGCATTTTTTTTATTCCATTGACGTAGTCAAAAACTAACTAACAGTGTAAAAGATGTATATATATACTTCTCACACTAAGTCCTCTATGCTATTTGATTTTATCAAAAAAAATCAAATAATATACAAGTAAATACATAAAACAAAACAAAACAAAACAAAATGTTTAAATATTCACTTAACATTGGCTTCCACTTAAACCAGTGAGGCATAGGAATATCTGATTTGATTATAATCCTCCTAGGACCTTTCCTACTTTTGTCATGTTAAAGAATCAAAGTAATACATTGATGAAGTAGAAGATTAAAGAGGCAAAGATCTTTCTTCAAGTGCATTCAAAAATTAAAGAACTCAATGACCAGAAAATCAAACTATGAATGGGTCAATGGAATTGGAATATTGAGCACTAGATGTTTCCAAAGTAACAGCATTTAACCCACCTGATTTAACGTTAAGGTCCCAGTTTTGTCACTGCAAATGGTAGTAGCAGAGCCCATGGTTTCACAGTGAAAGCCTCGACACGAAGTTCAATATTTGTGAAACATTTAAACATGTACTTTTATGTGTGTATGAATATCAATATCATATGAAGCGACTCAAAGAAAAGATAAATCGCACATACCAAGGCCTCATTGAGTAGGCAAGGCTGTAATATAGGTAGGGGAATGCACTTTAAGAAATTAAAGAAGCATAATCTTTGAACTAGATAGTAAAAAAGAGAGATGGACAGAGAGGATGAAAACAATACTAACCAAAAAATTCAGCAAAAACATACCTGATGATCACCAACCCCTTCAAGAAGTTTTGATATCAATGGTTCTATGCCTTCCTCATCAATGATTAAGACAACAGTCTCTGCAGCCTTCTTTGCCAAATTTTGGACTTTCTAAATTTTCAAAGAGCACCGGAGAATTATTGATTACCATAGTAAAAGGATTAAAATAAAGCAAGAAATATAAAACGATATCAAAAACAAGTACTACCAAAACAAGTTATAATTATAGAGTTTCATACCATGTTATCATCATCCATTGTAGTGAGTAAAGCTGGAACGACAGTACTGAGGTGGAAGTCCAAACCAGGACCTACAACCTCAGCTAGAGCTCCCAAAGCATGTGCATTGAAGGCCCTGGATACATATCCAAAGGTGTTAGCAAAAAAATAGGATTAAAAACTGTATCAGTTTACCAAAAATGAAGGTCTATATGCATACTAAAGAGAAGGATGGACCAGCTTGGGCAAGATATGAGGCAAAAGCGACAGATCCACGACCTTTGAAGTTAACATGCAAAGAAATTTAAGGAAAGCAAAATAGCTGAAAAACAACAAGAAGTCCAGCATTTAATCTAAGAAGTGGAATATCTTACTTTAAGATTTGTTTGAGGCCATCAAGGGCAGTATCAGAGGTTTCATCATCCTCCAAAGCATGCAAGAGTGTTGGGACAATCTCATCACTTGTTTGCAATCCGGCACTCTACATTATGGCAATTTATTATACATTTTTCTGCTCCAGAGTACCATGTTAAAAATAAAATCAAAATGACTAAAAAACATTAGGAAAGAGCACCTCGTAAAGTGTGCTGAATGCTAAGCCTGCTGACTCACGAACCTCGGGCATGCTATTAAAGAAATACAAGAAACATAATATAGCATACACCAAAGATTAGAGAGAAGTGGAATAGATTAGGTGAACCAGCAAATCAGAGCAATTGATCAACAAACCTATCACAAAGGGTTGTACGGATGGTAGGAATGAGCTCATCCATGAAACTCAACAACTGACTCTTACCAGCACTGGCCATCACTTCACTCAGACCAATACATACTCCCTGTTGGTAGAGAGAAAATTGGATTTGCGGACTAAAACAAAAATTAAAAAATGAGAGATTAATAGATATAAATCTAAATTGTTTTCTTTTTCATTGTATCCTATGTTATTTTGTTCACACTTATAATGTCTTTTATATTTGCCTAAGTGATGGACACTTGTGTATACCAATTGTTCGAAGCATTTCCGGGTCTAGAAAGATCTGACATGTTAGTGTCAACAAGGACATGCCACCCTTTTAGAAGTGTGTATGTGCTTCTTAGATCACTACTACAATTTACATTGCCTATGCTACGCTATTAATTAAGATAAACAGTCATGATATCCATACTAATTTAAAACAACACCAAGAATGTAAACAATAACAAGTGAAAAAGAAAAAAGGAAAATGTTGCCAACATATATTTTTTCTGCAATAAGTCAACCAAATGTTGCCGAAACAAGAGAAACCTATTTGTCAGCCATGTCTTCGGAGATTCTCATCAAGCCCAATGCAAACAAGAAAATAAGATCCACAAAGTAGAATTTAAAGGTCAAAAGCCTCACTTGTCTTACCTTTAGCATTAGGGTCTTTTAGCCCTCGTGATAAAATTGGAATGATTAAAGGTAGAACTCTTTTCCCAAGCTTTCTAACAAGCTCACCAAGAGATCGTCCAGCAACCTGAAAATACAAGAGCAACTGAATTTATTATTTGGGATTGTACAAAACCTATCATAGCTTAGAAAACACTACAAGAAGAATAGCAAACCTGTCTCCTTTCAGAGAATGATGATGCAAGAGAAGTAATTAAAGTATTCATCAAAACTGGCATTATTTTGGTTTCTACTTGGCGTGCTTGAAGCCTTAATTTTGTTGCTATTCTCTTCCACACATGTAATGCAGCCTGCACAAGAGAGAGAGAGAGAGAGAGGAACACACTTAGGTCTACATGTCCAAAAACCAAAAGGCGACAAAATATCAATAAACAAAGCAATCCATTATATTGGCGGCATTACAGCGCCTGTTAAGCTCACATCGATTCGAACCATGTATAATGCAGCAAGAACTTCATTACGCTTTTCTCTTCCAAGAACCTCAATAATAGCACGCCCTTGTGCCTCAATACTTGCTCCTTCATCATCACTACCACCCTCAAGAAGCGCTTTTCCAGAGGTTCCAGCAACCTAGAAGAAACAGACCATGTCGAGGAAAAAACAAGAAGAAATTCCACAAAGCTAACTTTGAAAAGGACGAGCAGCATATACCTTGAACAAGAGATCACCCAACAATTCTACAGAACTTTGTCGGATACGCCAGCTATCACTGAAAATACCATCCTCTATAGCTGGAAGGAGCAGAGACAAAGATCTGACATGAACACAAAAAAGTGAAAACATAGCTATCTGGTTCCTCAAATTGTCAAACATGAGGGATCCACTTCTATTTTGAATAATTCAATAACTTGCATACTTGCTGAGATCACTTATCATATCGAATAACCCATGAACTCTCTTAAGTTTCAACCAAATCATCTTGCATTCATGCTTTTGAACTGATGCATTTATTTATTACTTGTCAGGTTCATCAAATCCTATGCTAATTCACTCACCAAAGCAAATGCCATAACTAACATTTTTACTGTTTTGACAAAGAAATTGGACTGCACCTAGAGAGGTGGCTAACTTTTTAAAAGAAAAAATAAAATAAAATAAAATAAAATTTGCAAAGTCGAAACACTTGCACTTTTAACTGCGACCTTCGTGTCAACTAATCATCAGGAACCAAGGTTTCCTTTGCTTCATATATCTCTAGACCCAAACAATATAGCTGTTCACTAAATGACACATGCAGTTGTGCAGCATTTGATGGTTCCATATTATTTATCTATTTTTTCCAAGCAAGGATGAAAAAATAGTAAAAAAAGCCTGTCACTATCCTAAGTTTTTGATCCCCCAAATAACCGAGTTCCAATAAATGAGTTCCCAGCATATGTCTACACAACCTATCAATATTTCTTCAAATGAAAGAACAAATCTCGAAACCCCATACAAGCAAACAAACACAAACTCTCTTCAAAGAGAATAGCAACAAAATTAAGGCTTCAAGCACGCCAAGTAGAAACCAAAACTTTTTTTTTTTCCTATTCCTTTGCTACAATAAATAAGAAGCAACAAATTTAAACATCTGATCTCTAAGTTGTAATCCAGCACAGGGATCAACAACGCTCCAAAAAAAAAAAAAAAAAAAAGCACTTATGCTACTTCTCTTAGAATAGGGGCCCTTTTTTTTAGGGGAGTCCCCTATATCTGATAGTCCGCAAGCACATATTAGAGAAATGTTCAAATGTCCCATCACCCAAAACATAGATAAATCAAGAGTCTTACTTGAGACCCATAAAGTCACCCACAATTACGTGGCATGCATTCTGACAAAGGTATTTAATTTTACATGAATCAACAGAATCCATGTAGCAATCCACATCATTGTGGTAAATTTAAGGTTGAGATTTTAGGGATTTCAAGCTTTTTCTCAATTCTAAATTGTTTATTAGAAAAAACAAAACAACCCAAATATACCCAAAATAGATCATTTTCATTGCATTCCTCTTAAAATATAGTCAGTAGAACCTAGAAGTCCTTCAAATGTCATGAATGTCATATCGCCAGCCTTAAACCGTTGTTCTTTGTATGAGAAATGAAGAGAAATATATATAAATATATTAAAAAAATTCAATCTTCAATTAAAGAGAGGCAAGATCATGTCCATGAATCAAAAGTCCCAACAAATCATATACGAAAAATTCATATACATGGGTAAGAGTACGAGTGTATTACCGTTTTCGAGAAGAATCAGCCTGCGAAGAAAGAAAATTCATGAGAAAACAATGCTTCTAAAAAGCAATCAAACTTTAATAAACAAATAATATAGAAATCGATATATATATATATATTTATATGTATAAAGAGATCAAGAGCTTACCATATTCGGGGGACTACGAACCCTAATCGCAAAAGGGTTTGCTGAATGGGGGAGTGGGAGAGAGGCCCTTCTAGGTCAAGCGTTCTTCTAAGGTGGGGGGGAGCATTAATTTGGTACGCTTGGGCGTTGGTTTGCTCGTTGTGGAACTCTACTCCCAATGTAGCAATTGATTAGGTTTCTTTTAATTCCAAACTTAAACTTGAGATAATTTAAAGGGCAAGATTATTTGTTGATTCTAGGGCGTGACGTGACTATGTCCTAGGCTAATCATAAATTTCTATATCTCTTTATATTTCTCAATCACTCAATATAAAATCATAGACTTCATCTCTTTTATCAATTACAATTATGTAGACCTCCACGTGGCGCTGCCTCTAGACTAAACAATAACTTCTCATTTAAAGATGTCATTATCAGTCTCATTTTGATAATTCAAATTTTTATTTTGTAAATCTCTCCATCTATATCATTTATAGAAAAAAAAATTAATTTGATAATTGTAACTTCTTTTTTTTTTTTTTGGTCATACTTGTCTTTGAAAAAAATGAAAGATGAATAAATTATTTAAGATAGACCATTAATTTTTTAAAGATAAACATTATAAAATGAAATTTACTATGATTATACATAAAATGCCCTCTACAAAATGAACGGTTTAAATTGTTAAAATAAGACTTATGATAGGTCTTATTAGCCTTCAAATTCAAATTTAAACTTAAGAGACGCCTAATAATGCAGAAGTACTAGATATTCAAAAAATATTACTGGGAAAATATAATCAATAATCTATATTTCATAAGTGAGCCTCACATCTTAATAATTTCAAATTTACACCATATACTCACTTTTGAAATAAAATTAAGAATAAATTTTCATAATGCATAGCATTTTTGGTTTGGAATCTAAGGTTGAACATATGTACTTGTTTACAGTTAACAATAGGGGTGTACACAGATCAAATTGGTCCATTTTAAAGTAAACTAGAAGCTGAACCATTTTTTACAGTTTCAAAAAAATTAGAACTATAATCGAACCATCAACCTGTGAAATTAGACCAAAACCAAACCATAGAAAGTAGTTTTGGTTCAGTTCAGTTCAATAAATGCAATAAAAAAGCACTAAGCCTATGTAACTGAGTATGCCCTTTCAAATTGTCCCTATTGTAATGGAAATTCTTTAATTCAAGATGTAATTTATATAGTTTGTACTCTTTATCAGCTGGGTATTTAGATTTATTACTTTTAATTTTATTTGTTCAATTAAAATAATTGAATAACCAAACAAACGGGAAAAGTAAACCAAAAGCCGAAAAGAAAAGGCAAAAGGTTAATTTCTTTCCAAGTACCGAAAAAGCCTATTAAAGAACAGAATGCGAGAAAAACTTTTCTCTGACCAAAACCTAATCCCAAATTCTCATCAGAGTGTGCTAAAGAAATAAATGAAAGATAATCAAATTAAATGAATTTAAACACGTTAAATAACAAAAAAATATATATTATAATTACACGAAATCGACAGAGTCATGGAGGTTGATGACAGACCTTAATTTATCAAAATGCAGCGTACATACAGGCATTGCAATTTCACATTGAAAGTCACTGAGGTTTCCGGAAAAGCTATATAATAATAATAATAATAAAAGATCAAACAAAGGTGCGAAAGCAGATTGAATTTGAACTGAGATGCATGTATCAACATGAAACGAATGCACAACAATTTCTCTAATTAAATCATAACACTTCTCATCTAACGATCAAACAAAAACTAATTAGCAGAGAATTAAAAAATAAATACAAAAAAAAAAAAAAAACCAGAAACGAATTATCTTTGAATCTGAAATAAGATGCATATATCAACATGAAATGAAAACCCGTCAATTTGTCTAATTAGATCATAAGACTTCATCTAACTATCAAACAAAGAATTAGACAAAAAATGCTAACTAGAATAGAACTTTATCTTTTGTCTAATTAGATCATAACACTTCTAATTAGCAAAGAATGAAACAAAAAAGCTAACTAGAATCGAATTTATAACAGCAAAATACAAATGAAATCAAGCACAACATTACTTTAATTACCTAACATTGAGAATGCGAGGCTTGAGAAAATCATGTATGATTGGAGGCAATCGAATAGGGGATCCAGATCATGAGGTGTTGTTCAAAACAGAGATATAATGGCAAGAAAATATTGAGGTCGGAGATTGGAATTTGCACCATGGACAACTAATAATCACTAGTAAGAAGAGAAGAGACATCCACAATTAGATTGCTGAAGCAGAAAGTGCAGAAGGTGTGAAAGTGGGTGGGTCGATTTGGGGGTGGGTTTGCTTGAAGGTATGCGAAAAAAACCCTAGAGGCCGAAATTGGGGGAATAGAGATAGAGATACAAAGATACACAGAGAGAGAGAGAGAGAGATAGAGAGCGAAATACGAAGGACATACTTGGGGGTAGTGCCCCAATGGTGGATCGTAATGTGAGATAAGAAGAGAATGGTTGCTGGTTTGCGATGGTGACATCAATGGCGGTGGTAGTCGTCGAGGCAATGGTGAGCGGCGGTGGCCATGCAATGATGTGCGACGATGGACGATTGACGGACACTATGTGGTCCTGTGCGACATTAAGATGAGCAACGGTGGCTTCGACATTGATGCTCTACATATCTGAGTCGCACATCAGAGAGAGTTGAGCGAGAGAGAAGATGGAGATGCAGATGGAGAGAGAGTTGAGCGTGAAAATGAAAAGAAAAATCAGAGGCACCAAGATATCATAAAATTTGGGGATTTTGGGCACCAAGGGCTTGAAAAAAAGGAGGGCTTATTTATTTTTATTTATTTATTTTTTTTTTGTCTATTACGACCGCACAACAAAGGCTACGGCCAAAAAAAAAACTACCTTTTTTCCCTCTTCTTATTCAGTAATTACCGTCACAAAAAGTGATTATTGGCAACAAGATATTAATCGTTGCAAAAAATTATTTTTTGCGACGAATAATTATGCTGTCGCAAAAGGTTCTATGTCATATACCCATTTTTCTAGTGGTGTAATAAGTAATTTTTTATTTTTTCACCCAATTTTTTTTTTTTAGTTTTTTAGAAAAAGAAAATTTGAAACTAGTTTTTGAAAATAAAACCAAATATATTAAAATTGATAATCTAACCACATTCTCTGAAAAAATTTACATTATCTCGAATTAGCCATCTCAACTTAAGAATATGATTGGGTTTGATGGGTTCATTTTGTGATCTAATTTAATGATCACTTTAATTTTAACTAGAATATTTTAAACTCTTTCAAAAGTTATAATAAAAACACAAACCACTAAATCACTTCATTTTACTAGCAAAACTTTTACCAACGAATAGCGTTATCGTCGCTAAATATTTAACTCTTTGCCCACGCCAACTTGTCGTCGCCAAAAGTAATCACACTAATAGCAACGCTCATTGTGTTGTTAAAAAATAAACCTCGTAGCTAAAATTTTTGAAATTTTGGCGCCAATCAATAATTTTGGCGCTTAGTGAATGTTATGGCTTTTTAGCGACGATAGTAAATTGCGTCGCTAAAGGACTACTTTTACCAACGAAATTCATCACTGTGTTGCCAAAAATATACTTTTAGCTATGAAAAATTGACGTCGTCGCCAAAAGTAGTCGCCAAAAGTGCAATTTCTTGTAGTGAGCCTTCAGCCCCTAGTCCTCCCAAGCTATGTCCTTGGAGATGGCATATCACCAGTACCTGAAAATGGTTTTCCAAGTAGGGTGAGCCAAAACCCAGCAGTGATAAATTAACACAATATATGAGATTTAACTAAGATATAAATGTCAAATAGAAGTCAAATACTCAAGGCCAACTTACATTCTCCCCATTACCATTCAATATTGATAATCACATCCTAATCCATTTCCATTCATTCATTTCAAATCAATGCATAAGTGTAGTTCCTTATCATCTAAACAATCCCAAATGAGACTACAACTCATTCATTCACAATTCAATAACATTCATTATTCAAATACTTCAAACTTCTTGCCATTTTACAGATTCTCACCTGAGGAAATCAGTGCCCAAATATACACATATAAGGTTTCAGGACTTTCACCTTGGACACTTCGGCCAACTTAATTTAAAATGGAGTCCATCCCCTATCTCCTCCTAAACAATGGAGTGCATCCCCTATCTCTTCCCAAATAATGATACATATACAATGTATTTAAAGACGTTATCATATACAATGACTATCCAAATCACATATTCAATAGTTTAATCAAACTGTCATATTCAATGACATAATTCAAATGATTAGTTTCAGTTTACCTAATCCTCATGAAGTTTCTACAACAATCATAGCTATCCTCCACCGATAGTCCAAAACAGATATTTCTAAATAGATATACAATCTATCAAACAGATAATTTATCAAATTTTCATAGGTGAATGATTTGTCAAATCCAATTACACCATTCATTCATACACTTCCCTAATTTCATATTTCTCATATCAATTTCATTATTTATACAAAATAATTATTCAACACAAATTAGGGCAAATTTCCCCCTTTTTTCCAAATATTAACCCCAAGGCCAAATTTCACCATTTTATCACTAGAGAACTTCATACACAAGGTCCCATTGTCATTTTAGAATCCAAGATGGAAAACCCCTCTTTAACTTTTGAGATTAAACCCTAACTTTACCCAAATCCTTACAAATCCCACCATTTATACAAAAAAGACAAATACCTTGGTTAAAACCCATAACAAGGTATAGAATATCCGTACCTTAAGTGTAGAAGCTCAAAGGAGATGAAGAAGAACCTTAAAGGTTTCCAAACTCAATTTTGTTCGGATCAAGAGAAAGCCTACATGATTGTCTAACTCTTTATCAAAGGGAGTAGGATAGAGAGACCCTTAGATCATAGAGTATTTGTGGAGAGAGAGAGAGAGAGAGTGCCAGATTAGGGTTTTGGGGCAAAAAGATGTAAAATTTTTGTGTAAGAATGAGTTACTGCGAATTGATATACGCGACCTTCGTTCAAGCGAAGGAGTTGTCGCTCGAGTGACAAGACACAACAAGTGACCTTGCTCGAGCACAAGAAATGTCGCTCGAGCTGAAAATGCAAAGCTTTAGAAGTTTTATAGACGCACACACTCGCTCGAGCACAAGAAGACTCGCTCAAGTGAAGCACTTCACCTTCCTAAAAATTCTGTGTCTGGGAAAGAAACCTGAGGACACTCAGTTCTCGCTCTAGCGCAAGAAACCTCGCTCGAAGGAATGAGCAAATTACATAAGGCTCGCCCGAGCATAAGAATACTCGCTCAAGCGAAGAAGCCAAAATCTAGGTAACAACAATCTAGACCAACTAACAACCAACCTGTTCTAAACACACCCAACATGTTCCAAAACTCAAATTCAAAGAGTTAAAGGAGGAAAACAAGACATGTATACAATATTAAACCACGAAACCCGAGTCTGGAATGTAACAAAGGTCAGGTCAAAATCGGGATCGCTATAACCTTCCCCCCTTAAGGAATTTCGTCCCCGAAATTTTAAAATCATGTTTCAAAACCAAGTTTACCCAAATTTTCAAAATGATTACAATTCAATTCTCATTACCATGACCCATCTACCGGTCATTCAATCCTTCCACAAGAGAACAAATCTACAATAGATATATCTCAACATGTATTACCAATATACATATTCTAAAATTTAACCAATTTCAATACGTACATCTCAGATTTCCAAAACTTAAACAACATATACAATGTTCAAATTGAACTTGCATTTCTGAACCATATTCAACATTTACAATGCTTTCATAATCCAAAGCATATACAATGTTTTTTTTTTTTTTTTGTTTTTTTTTTCATAAACAAAACTAAAATTTCAACATATACTCAAATATCCACAAAAAAGTCCGAATATTTCTCTCGAACTTCTAATTCAAGCTCCTAAGTTACTTCCTCAACCTCGTGATGTTTCCACAATACTTTAACCAAGGGAATTGTCTTGCCTTGCAAGACTTGGTCTCACTTATCCAAGACTCTCACCAGTCTCTCCTCATATGAAGCATCCTCGTCTACCTCTAAGTCGGTCCAATCCAACACATGCGATGGATCCGGCTCATACTTCCGAAGCATACTAATATTAAACGCGTCATGCACTCTGGAAACTTGTGATAGCAACGCCAAATGATAAGCAACCTCCCCAATCCACTCAAGGATCTCAAAAGCGCCAATAAATCGATGGGATAACTTCCTACTCTTCCCAAATCTCATCAAACCTCGTCTAGGTGATATTTTCAAAATGACATGATCACCCACCTCGAATGACAAAGGTCTCTTCCTACAGTCGACATAACTCTTTTGGAGACTCTGGGCTGTAACCAACCTTTTACAGATAAGTTGCACTTTCTCCGTCGTTTCCCTAACCAACTCTGGACCCAGCAAAGGTGTATCACCCACCTCGGCCCAACACATTGGAGATCTACACGGTCGGCCATACAAGGCCTCAAACAGTGCCATGCCAATACTCGATTGGAAATTGTTATTGTAGGTAAACTTCACTAAGGGTAAGTGTCTCTCCCACGACCCCTTAAAGTCAAGGACACAACCTCGAAGCATATCCTTAAGAATCTGGATAGTATGCTCGGATTGCCCATCAGTTTAAGAATAGTAAGCAGTACTAAAGGTCAATCTAGTGCCCAAGGCACTCTGCAAGCTCTGTCACAACTGAGCAATGAAACGTGGATCTCTATCCGAAATAATCGTCACAAGGACCCCATGCAACCTTACTATGTCCCGAATATACAAGTCAGTAAGGTAATCTACCGAATCTCTTATGTGCATAGGAATAAAATGCGCCGACTTAGTCAACCGGCCAACTACCACCCAAATGGCATCTCTACCCTGTTGAGTCCTCGGAAGGCCCACAACAAAATCCATCATGACATGCTCCCACTTCCACTCAACTATAGGCAAGGGTTACAACAAACCCGCTGGCCTCTGATGTTCGGCCTTCACTTGCTGACAAGTAAGGCATTTCGATACAAACACTGCCATATCTTTCTTCATACCCCTCCACCAAAACTGGCGACTCAGATCATGATACACCTTTGTCCCTCTTGGATGCACTGCAAGGCGTGAATGGTGAAACTCTCAAAGTACTTCCTCTCGGCAAGACTCTGGCACAAACAAGCGGTCACGGTATCTCACACTCAGGTTAGGATACACAGTCAAACCCTTCTCTACCTTCCCACTAGAGATCTTCTCCTGGAGAGATTCTACCTCAAAGTCACCCTTCGGTGCTTCTAACACTCAGCTCACAAGTGTAGGTCATACAACTACAGAAAATAAGGCTGCAGACTCAACAGACTCACCCAGATGCAAGTCAAATTCACCAAGGGCACCCAACATCTCCTATTCCTAGATAGCAATACAAGCTACACTACTGATGGATTTCTTACTTAGGGCATTGGCCATAACATTGGCCTTCCCCGGATGGTAATGTAACTCGAAGTCATAATCCTCTATGAACTCTATCCACCTTCTCTGCCTCAAATTCAAGTCCTTCTGTGTAAACAGATACTTCAGACTCCTATGATCAGAAAACACCTCAAATCTCTCACCATACAAATAGTGCCTTCAAATCTTCAAGGCAAAAATCACAGCTGCTAACTCTAAATCGTGGGTAGGGTAGTTCCTCTCGTGTGTTTTCAACTGTCGTGAGCCATAAGCTACTACTTTCCCTTCTTGCATCAATACACAACCCAAACCCTTTCGTGAGGCATCACAATACACTGAATAGCCCAAACCCCTCTCTGGAATAATCAAGACATGAGCGGTGGTAAGTCTAACCTTAAGCTCTTAAAATGACTTTTCACAAGTCTCACTCCACACAAATTTGACCCATTTCCTTGTTAATCTAGTCAAAGGCGAAGCTAATTTGGAGAAATCCTTCACAAACCGACGGTAATACCCGGCCAACCCCAAAAAACTATGAATTTCGAAAGCATTCTTAGGTTATGCCCAATTCTGCACTGCCTCAATTTTGGATGAATCTATAGTCACCCCTTCCCCGGATGTCACATGGCCTAAGAACTTAACCTCTCTTAGCCAGAACTCACACTTTCCAAACTTAGCATACAACTTATGGGCTCTAAGAAACTCAAGCACCACTCGCAAGTGTTCCTTATGCTCCTCCTCAGAGGGTGTGTAAATCAGAATATCGTCCACAAAGACGACCACAAAACGGTCTAGGAATTCTCGGAAGACTTAGTTCATCAAGTCCATAAACACAGCTGAGGCATTGGTTAGCCCAAAAGGCATCACAAGAAACTCATAGTGACTACACCATGTACGGAATGCTATCTTCGGGATATCCTCCTCCCTGACCCTCAACTGGTGGTAACCCGATCTCAGATCTATCTTAGAGAAACAACGAGACTCTTTCAACTGATCAAACAGGTCATCTATACGAGGCAGTGGATACTTGTTCTTAACTGTAACCCGGTTCAACTTTTGGTAATCAATACAAAGTCGCAAGGCCCCATCTTTCTTTTTAGCAAAGAGGGCCGATGCTCCCCAAGGCGAAGTACTATGGCGAATAAAATCCTTATCTAATAGTTCCTAGAGCTGAATCTTCAACTCACTTAACTTAGCTGGCGCAGACTGATATGACGCCATAGAAATCAGTGTTGTGCCAGGCACTAAATTAATAGAGAACTTGATCTCTCGATGGGGTGGTAGACTAATAAGATCCTCGGGAAAGACATTCGAGTACTCAAAAACCACTCTTGGCAACTCAACTCAGGCCTCATCACACTCACTACTAAAAAAGCTAGCAAAAAGACAACTGAGTTCACTCCGCCCCCGTGGATCATATACCAGTAATAGGACTCTATCCACCCGATCCCCGAATAAATAAAAGCAATCACTGCTCAAGGTGCATACAGTAACCCTCTAATGGTAGCAATCTATAGCAGCCTGGTATGACGGTAACCAATCCATACCCAAAATAATATCAAAGCTAGTCATATCAAGCAAAACAAATGCAAAGGGTAATCGACAGCCTGCAACCTTGATGTCACAACCCTCAGAATAACCTCGCTACCAATGGGTGACTCTACACAAATAGGAGATGCTAGCTGTGCCAACTCCAATCCCAAAACAGATGCAACTATAGACGAAATAAATGAATGGGACGCA
The DNA here is from genome assembly GCA_025200525.1 of Camellia lanceoleosa. NCBI lineage: Eukaryota > Viridiplantae > Streptophyta > Magnoliopsida > Ericales > Theaceae > Camellia > Camellia lanceoleosa. Next base: position 21,521,983 of record CM045767.1, on the reverse strand, counting down.
CTCGTATTAATCAACACACTAGCAACCGAGTTGCAAAACAAAAAGGTACCTCTCACAACAGATGGTGCCGGTATAAGATCCGACACGGTAACAGCATACACACACCCCATAGGTCTTTGATCTACCGCCACCCTCGAGCATAAGATCGCTGACTGGCCGAGCCAAGAGGCTCCACGATTTGCCCTCGAGGCTCAGACGATCGCTACTGGCCGGGCGACTCTTGTCTGCCTCGAACCAAACGCACTAGGTGTGCCACCCAACTATGAGAAAAATCACTTCAAGTGCCCCGCCTGCCCACACTGATAACAAGTGAACGGCTGGCCTCTGCCCTGACTCTGGCCCTGAGAATGAGCCGAAGATGAAGCTGCTCGCTGCCCTTCTCCCCTCTACAAGCAAGCTGGAGACTTGTGGCCCAACTGATCACATTTGAAACATGTGTTGTCTCCCTGACCACCTCTCTCAGAACCCGAACTCGGCACTAGAAAGGTAGACCTCGAATGCGCTTCCTGGGACTGCTGAGGGTTAGAACCCTTCTGCCTCTTATTGTCCCCTTGTCCATCCTGACTCCTCCTGGAACCCCTCATCCTCTCCTCCTCCGCGTGCATGATAGTCTCCAGATGGGCTGCAACCTCCACAAGGTGTCCATAATCCTTAATCATGGATCCGGCCACTCTGAACATGAGTCCAGTCCACAACCTCTTCTTAAACTCCAAACACTGGTGCTCCTCGGTCGCCACTAACTCCGATGCAAACCTCAACAAACTAGTGAAGGTGGCCTGAAACTTAGCCACTGGTGTATTCAACTACACCAACTTGGAGAATTGATCTCTCAACTTCTCCCTTACTGTAGCAGGTAAGTACTTGTACTGGAAAGCATCAACAAAGGCTTACCAAGTCCCTCCAATGCGCCCTTGCGCATATTTCCACCACTGAAGCGCGTCTCCCTTCAGTTGGAAGGACGTCAAGGTCACTCTCAAACTCCCGTCATGGATGCCAAGCATCTCAAACGTCTTCGTCATCTGCTCTAGCTACTCATCAGCTTTCAGCGGCTCCTTGGGATCACCCAAAAACTTGTCTCGATTCGACCGGAAGAACTCCCTCTTCAAAAAGGACGGCCCAACTTCAGCTACTTGGGCCTGGACTTGATTCTCAGCTCTGAGAATGTCCATGGATCCCCTCAATGCTCCGGCCATTTCATGGGCTAAGGCACCCATGGCTTGTTGATTAATTGGTTCGGCCACATTGGCCTGACCAACTCTCTCCTTCAGCGCCAGAATTTCATCTGGTATAGGCATCTCACGCCTCCTAGGTGTACCATGCCCACCACCACGACCTCGTCCTGACATCGTAATGAAGATAACAAGGAGATTTGCACATTTACAAATGTGCCGAAGCTAATTTACTCGTGTCCTAATACGATGGACAACTGTAACTCACTCCACATAAGCACATAGTCACATAAACACATACGAATTTCATTTCCGAATAATGACCGTCCCATGGCGTCACTAGAGTTCTAGTTAGAAACGGCAGTGATCAAGTGTCTTTCCAACAGGACTCCCAGAAACCCATAGACCTAATCAACATCCTAGAAATTAAATCCTATACCCATATAGTCACATAAAAATATTATCATATAAGCACATATCATCCATACTTAAGTCTCTAATAAGCGAGGCAAACCCATTGTGGTACTAACCACTTCCCACATACCCAAAGTATTCAAACCCGGTACGCTTTAATACCAAGTTGTAATGCCCTCAAAATACAATATAAATAATCCATTCATAAGATCCATCTATTTAATGAAAATGATAGAATTTCATTCATCAGGGTTTATATTACGAGGGATATTACATGCATTATACTTTCATAAATTTTCATTCTAAAACTACATCATGTAACACTAATTGATTACAACAAAATAAATGACCTACGGCCTTAAATCTTTTCAAGATATCACTTGGTTACAACAAAAGAGTCCTAACCTCTATACATGTAAAGCCCTCAGCTTGAATAAACATTTAAGCATAAATGTAACAAAAATAGAGCCTTTAGCTGCTAGTCCTCCCAAGCTATGTCCTTGGAAATGGCATATTACCAGTACTTGAAAATGGTTTCCTAAGTAGGGTGAGCCAAAACCTAGCAGTGATAAACTAGCACAATATATGAGATTTAACTAAGATATAAATGTCAAATAAAAGTCAAATACTCAAGGCCAACTTACATTCTCCCCATTACCATTCAATATTGATAATCACAGCCTAATCCATTTCCATTCATTCATTTCAAATCAGTGCATAAGTGTAGTTCCTTATCATCTAAACAATCCCAAATGAGACTACAAATCATTCATTCACAATTCAATAACATTCATTATTCAAACATTTCAAACTTCTTGTCATTTTACGGATTCTCGTCCGAGGGAATCGGCACCCAAATATACACATATAAGGTTTCGGGTCTTTCACCCTGGACACTCTGGCCAACTTAATTTAAAATGGAGTCCAACCTCTATCTCCTCCCAAACAATGGAGTATATCCCCTATCTCCTCCCAAATAATGATACATATATAATGTATTTAAAGACGTTGTCATATACAATGACTATCCAAATCACATATTCAATGATTTAATCAAACTGTCATATTTAATGACATAATTCAAATGATTAGTTTCAATTTACTTAATCCTCATGCAGTTTCTACAACAATCATAGTTGTCCTCCACCGATAGCCCAAAACAGATATTTCTAAACAGATATACAATCCATCAAACAGGTAATTTATCAAATTTTCCTAGGTGAATGATTTATCAAATCCAATTACACCATTCATTCATACACTTCCCTAATTTCATATTTCCCATATCAATTTCATTATTTATACAAAATAATTATTCAATGCAAATTAGGGCAAATTTTTCCCTTTTCCAAATATTAACCCCAAGGCCAAATTTCACCATTTTATCACTAGAGAACTTCATACACAAGGTCCCATAGTCATTTTAGAATCCAAGATGGAAAACCCCTTTTTAACTTTTGAGATTAAACCCTAACTTTACCCAAATCCTTACAAATCCCACCATTTATACAAAAAAGACAAATATGTAGGTTAAAACCTATAACAAGGTATAGAATATCCCTACCTCAAGTGTAGAATCTCAAAGCAGATGAAGAAGAACCTCAAAGGTGCCCAAACTCAATTTTGTTCCGATCAACAGGAAGCCCACAAGATGCTCTAATTCTTTATCAAATGGAGTAAGGTGGAGAGACCCTTAGATCATGGAGTATTTGTAGAGAGAGAGTGTGTGTTTTAGAGAGAGAGAGAGAGAGAGAGAGAGAGCCGGATTAGGGTTTTGGGGCAAAAAGATGTAAAATTTTTGTGTAAGAATAAGCTACTGCGAACTGATATACGCGACCTTCGTTCAAGCAAAGAAGTTGTCGCTCGAGCGACCAGACACAACAAGTGACCTCGCTCGAGTGCAAGAAGTGTCGCTCGAGTGCAAAATACAAAGCTTCAGAAGTTTTACAGACGCACACGCTTGCACGAGCGCAAGAAGCCTCGCTCAAGCAAAGCACTTCACCTTTCCAAAAATTCTGCGTCTAGGAAAGAAACCTGAGGACTCTCAATTCTCATTCGAGCGCAAGAAACCTCGCTCGAGCGAAGGAGCAAATTACGCAAGGCTCCCTCGAGCACAAGAAGCCTCACTCGAGCGAAGAAGCCAAAATTTAGGCAACAACAATCTAGACTAACTAACAACCAACCTGTTCCAAACACGCCAAACATGTTTCAAAACTCAAATTCAAAGAATTAGAGGAAAACAAGACATGTATATAATATTAAACTACGAAACCCGAGTCTGGAATGTAACAAAGGTCGGGTCAAAACTGGGATCGCTATAGAGACAGTGAACAACCCAAATTTTCAACAAAATTTCGCACGAGCAGTTTTCAGATCCACACGAGTGGATTCTATCCAGAAATTTCCCAAAAACTCTATGTGATTCTGTTCGAGCAGTTGCCAAATTCGCATGAGTAGTTTTGCCAGCCAAAGCCAAAATTTTGAGTGCACACCCCGAAACAAGTTCCAACCCCCAAAACTCAAAATTTTAACTTGGAAACGTTAAGAGATGTTAAGTAAGAGTATAATTGAAATTTCAACAACCTAATATGATAATCAAAACGCCGTAAGTAAAACAAACTATCAAATTATGCAATATCGGTCAAGTCTAATACACAGGACATCACAGATATTTGAACAGATAAGGAAAAGAAATTAAATAGATAGTCAAAAAATTAAAAAGGTAAAAAAAATAAAAATAAAAGCTGAATAGATAGTCAAAAAAATGAAACAAATAGCAAAAAAAAATTCAATAGATAGATAAGGGCTAAAATTAAAAATAAAATATCCTCCTAAATAACAAAAGGACTTCTCACAGGAGCTGCAAATGAACAGAATTATTCATGAACAAGCTCAGCTCGACTTGTTAAGAGCTCGGTTCGGCTCAGTTCGTTTAGTAAATGAGCCGAGCTCAAACTTGAATGTTAGGCTCGTTTTGTAAACGAGCCAAGCTTGAGCTCACATAAGCTTGGCTCGTCAAACTCGGCTTGTTTATCTTTATTTAAATTATATAATAAATATATTATTCATATATTAAATAATACATAAATATATATATATATATATAATGTATTTATACTATTATTTATATATTAAATAATATAAATAATATTTTTTATTTAAATCATATAAATAATATTAAAAAAAATTATCGAGCTGAATTCGAGTTTCATTAATATTAACGAGCAGAGCCGAACTCGAGCCTAGTTCCTTTTGAGCTCAATAAACGAGCTCGATAAGTAAACGAGTGGAGCTCAAACTCAGCAAAGCTAAGCTCGGCTCGACTCGGTTCGTTTGCAACCCTACTTCTCACCAAACTAGTTGACAAATGGTGGATCTCTCACCAACAAAAAATATCTACTAGATCTAATGTCTTATACTTTTTTTAAATTGGACCTAATGCCAGTAAAGATTTCATTTTCAATATAAAAAAAATTGAAAAAAAAAAAAGATTACGTTGACCAAATAAATTGTAAAATCTGTAAGAATATATGGAAACCATTATCTATAGTTGTAATGTTTTGTTATATGTATATTTCTCAATTTTCAAAAATCATAAAATTAAAAGTTTTAAATTAAAATTTTGGAGATATCTCAAATTTTCCTTTTAAATTTTTTGGAGAGAATAGATTTAGGAAAATCAAGAAAGGAATTTTTTATTTTTTATTTTAAAAATCAAAACTATTGAGATAATTATTTTTTTTATATATAATTATTGGTTTAATGGGTTAGTCAGTAGCTTTTTAAAAAAAAAAAATTAATTTTTAATTCAAAAATTTAGATACTGAGTTAAAAATATTGGAGTTCCCTAATGATCACTTTTGGTTAATATATAGTATAGATATTCACCTTTTGTTTTACCAATAATAATTTCATTTTTTTCTACGAAAAAAAAAATAAAAAGATTACCCAATCGGTTGTAAAATCTGTTCGAATAGTTGTAAATGAAATATACAGGGTTAAAATCCACATAAAAAAATAGTAGGAAATATTTTAAAAAACTAAGATTACATATCGAATTAGATTTATTATGGAAGGCAAAACTAGTCAACACCTTCCAAGGCACTTCATATGGCATAAGATCAATCAGTGGAACCTTTTACTATTTTTTTATTTTTTTAAATTTTATTTTGAAGTAGTAAAAATCAATATTTACTATATGGAAAAATTAGTGAAACATCACTCTCTAATTTCTGGTAGTAAGAGAGATCCAAAATGATTTTTCGTATTAGTTAAGATTCTTCAATAATATTATTAGAGAAATTTCAGTTTGTCACAGAGAAATTTCACAAATTTGTGATTTGTAAGATCACTTATATAAGTTCATAAAAATTCATGTAATTTTTTGTAAGGTTGCATACGGTGTTATTGTGTATATTACATACCAGAGCATTGCCATGTATATACAATTTGTGCTTATAGTATTATGTTAATCATTGTTTGAGACTGAGTTTTTTAGAAGCTGAAAAATTATTGCTATATTTGAAAAGTTGCTAAAAAAAATTGTTTGTGAAAAAAATAAGGTAACATTTGACTTTTTTTAGGTGATTGGCAATCGGAACTTTTTTACACTTTTAGCATCACCCCAAACACCCACTCAATCCCTATATATTGCTTGGGGCCAAGTCTCTCCCAATTCTAAAGTGCAAGTTATTCCACTGCACTGCCCAACTTGTTTCAAAGGCTACGGAGAAGGTTTTTTTAAAGAGGCTTTTCTTGGCCATCTTCCCTGTGTCTGGTTAGTCTCTCTCTCTCTCTCTCTCTCTCTCTCTCTCTCTCATACACATTTTTTTTGTCTTTCAATTCAGTAGTAATTTTGAAAAATAATTACAAATAAGTTGTAACATAATAAATATTAATAATTAAAAATATAAAAAATTTCATGAATTTGTAATAAAATTTTAGAAGTCTCATTGATGGGTGATTTGCCCCATTTTGTTTTGCCATACAAAACGATTTTAGCATAGGTTAGTAAGTTAAATTATAATGAAAGAGTTATAGTTACTCTATCGACTTGAAGTCTGAATCTCTGACATTCGCTGTCCCAAAAGACAACTACATAAATCACTAGACTAATTGTTATGGAGTGTAATCCCGTTTGCTACTTTCTGGTCCGTTTGGAAACAGAGGAATGATTGTGTGTTTAACTGGGTGCAGCCTATTTTTGACGTTATGTGTGAATCCATTAAGGTGCGAATTGCCTTGTGGGTCAAGTCCTCCGTTCCTTCTCTGGATTATTCTGTCAGTGATCTGGTTCACAATCTGCAACAGGTTAGAAGGTGCCTGGCTTATGAGAACAGCAGCAGTTTTGTTTAATCTGGTTTTATCTGCATTGCTCTGGTGTTCAGCAGCGGCAGCTGTGTTTTGGCCCTGCTTCTTGGTTTTGTTTTCTTTGGCTCATAATCTGTTCGGTGGGTTTGGTTTTTTTCCGTTCTGTCTTTGGCTTTTATGAGTGTGTTTAGCTTTGTTCTGGTGTGTAGCAGAACATCCTTGTCCTCTGCTATCTGTTGCTGCTTTGTTATTTTGTTTCTTGCTTTCTGGGGCTGCTCCAAGATTCGTTTTGTTGATGTATCTTAGCATGTTTATTGCTCCTTTCATCAATAAAGCTTTGTGTTCAATATTTGTACATATCTTAAATAAATAAAATAAAATAAAATAAAATTTGCCCTGTCAATCTAATACACAAATAACAAATTAACAATTAACACTATAGTGTTTCATACACTATAGTATTATTATTACATGAAGGTGAAAAACATTCTTGTTTTTGTAGGTTTGCAAGTTTCTAGGAAGTCAGGAATTAAAGCACAAGGCCGAATCAAAGCACAAGTTTCTGGTATCTGTTTTGATGGCTACCGTGATTGCTCTAGACAGAAAGAGTACTATTCTTCTGCGTAGAATTGAACACATAACTAACAAAAAAAATGTGCCCCACACATTACGAGATTTACCTACGTCTGATTCCATTAATGGTTTCTTTGCAAACACACACACACGCACACACATACATACATATATATATATAGAGAGAGAGAGAGAGAGAAGCTTCCCTCAAGACTCCATCATCGTCCACTTTGTGAGTCCCATTGGGCTTATGACAATAATCTAAATCGTTCATCTCGTTGGTCTCGAAAATATATATATATATAAAAATTAGTTTGATTGAACATTGATAGACACTAATTAATCATATTTTATTTTATAAAATGAGTGGTAAATTTAATTTTAAACTACAATGTCCATTTTATAAAATAAACTGTCATAAGTTTGTATGGCTATCGATATTCAATCAAGTTATTTCTTTTTACTTATATATCTTTTTTTATACCTATGAGATGAATGATTCAGATCATTGTCGTGGATGCCATAGGATCTACTAAGTGGATTCTTGAGAGATATGAAGAAGATAAAGGCTTGAGAAGTGTTGTTTCCATATATATTTGCATATTTTGATGCTTTGATTGCAATCACCTCCACCTAATTTGGTGACATAATTAAACGGATATGAATTCTCTTTCATAATTTTGCAACAAGCACTACACGAAAAAGGAGATATAAGCACGTTTTTATGGTGGCGTTTTTGACAAATGCCGTCTGATCTGTGACCAAATCTTTTAAATTCATGATTATGCTATACTAGTTTATTAGCAAACGGTGTGATAACAGGGTATGAAACGGAGGGTAACATTTATGCTAGTAAAACGGCATAGTTTTGTGTAGGTGAAATAAGGGATTTTTTTTCCCTTTTACAAAGGTAATTGTACCTAGGGAATCCAAATCTATCTAGATATGTTTTTTTTTATTTATGTCTATTGAACAGAGACGCGACTTGAGAGAGAGAGAGAGAGAGAGAGAGGGCTGGTTCTTTGATTTCCATCGATTTTTGATGATTTTGATCTAGAAAATCTTGTTCTCCCTTTTGACCTGTGCGTATATCTTCGAGATTGTTCAAATCCTTCTGATCTAAATCAATCTAGGGCTCAAGGTAAGGGTTTTCTGACCTAAATTTGCTAAGTTCACTCAAGATCTATAAAATCTCATGGTTAAAACAACGATTTGGAGTATATTTTTGGTTGATATTTATAGATTCACTTGCATTTTTTCCCCAAATCTAGCCTATTTCTTGCAAATTATTTTTTTTTTTTGGTGTTCTTTCTCTACGTTTGTGGTCTCTTGCTCTTTCTAGTCCAAACACATAATAACAATTAATTTCATAAAAATAAATAAATAAATAATTGTCTAAAAGATTTATTAATTTTCCAAAATTTTATCTTTAGTGGGTAGAAATAATCTTTAAAAATTCAAAAATATTTTTTGACATTTATTTTTGTCAAATTAGTTTATATTTTATCGAATCGATGACTTTGTCTTTGAAATTGAGTAATAGCATCTTCAATTGTCCTTATTTGGAAAATGATTTAAAATTCAAGGTCAAATGTGTCACAATTGAAAAGTCAATGATCAAAGTCACACAATGTCCAAATTATAGGGACCGTTAGTGTAATTCGCCCTTTGAATTATGGGTACTAGGTACTTTTTTTGAGTGGGTAACAGAATTGCTTAAAGTTTGTTAAATATGAATTACTCCATAATAAATATGGTCTATAAATTTAATTTTTTGAGGTGCTAAAACACCTAACTAGTCACTAGTCGAGCTGCTCAGTGTTCTAAGAAAACTGAGAACCAAGCAGTTAAACACCCCCATATACCTATCTTAATCCTCTGTAAGTATCAATTAACAGCAGAGCACTTTAAGGCATGCAATGCCAATCACATCACAAATGATCTCCCATTCACTTTCTCATCTCAGAATTACAATATATTCTTGACAATGGCGTCTTCCTATCAGCTCTGCTCTTGTATTTCAACATATTTATTTTTATTTTTTGTTAGAATGTTGAATTTTTATAGTATAGATTTAAAGTTCAATAATTATATGAACCTTGAAAAATTACCTATAATTTTATCATGAAAGTGAAGCGGAGGGTGTAGATTTAAAGTTTTTTCTTTTCTTTTCTTTTCTTTTTCTTTTCTTTCTTGATCGGGAAAATGAAGAGAAATTCATCCAATTTTGAATTATGGCGTAGGTAAGATGAATCTCATCCACTTTTTAAATTATGGGTAAAAATCTAGGTACTTCTTCTAAGTGGGTAACACAATTGTTTAAAGTTTGTGGGATATGAATCACTCCATAATAAATGTGGTCTATAAATTTAATGTTTTGAGTAATTTTTTGCAATACATAGTGGTGCTGAAACACCTAATTTAGTCGCTAGTCACCAATCCAGCTGCCACCTTGATCCCCTATAAGAATATCAATTAAAATGAGAACCAAATTACCCATCTTGATGGGTGAGGGTATCAATTAGCAGCAAAGCACTTTAAGGCATGCAGTGCCAATCACATCACAACCGATCTCCCATTCACTTTCACATATCAGAATTACAATATAGTCTTGGCAAATGACTTTTTCCTATAAGCTCTAATCTTGTATTTTCATTAAATTTTTTTCCTTTTTTTCTTCTTTTTTAATAGTCAGTCATGGAGCTGGCATAGAATGTTAGAATTTGTCTATAAATACATACAAACATACATACATACAGACCATCTGTTCTGGCAAAAAGCCACCTATTCCCACTGTATTTATCATGGGTACACTAATTCTTGTGTTACTTTTCCTTTGTTCTTCTTTTTCTTCTTCTTCTTCCCTTCCGCTCATGACTCAAGCATCCACGTCAGTTCCTGCGTTCTACATGTTTGGAGATTCAACTGTTGATGCAGGAAACAACAACATTGAAGATGGTATCAAGGAAAACTTTTACCCTTATGGTATCGACTACAACAATCAATCCATCGGCGGTTTACAAACGAATTAACTGCCGCTGATTTCATGGGTGACTACTACTTTAAAGTTTTTGAGTTTTGGGGGTTCAAGTTTCTTTTTTTTTTTTGCTATGAAGGTTGTGTATTGGTGTTTTAGTTGAACAAAACTCAAAACTCAAAGAAACTTGAAAATAGTAGTTACCCATGAAATCGTGGCGATTCACGTTGTAAGCTTAAAGCGGGATTGATTGTTGTGGTGTAAATATAAGTAAGTTGCCTGTCATTTGCCAAAACTATATTGTAATTCCGTATGTGAAAGTGAATGGGAGATCGATGTGATGTGATTGGCATTACATGCCTTAAAATTCTTTGCCTACTCTTACATGGGATCAAGATGGGTAAAGGGATGTTTAATTGCTTGGTTCTCGATTTTCTTCTTTGGGATTGAGATAGGTAATTTGGTTCTCATTTTAATTGATACTTTTACGGGGATCAAGATGGCGGCTATCTTGGTGACTAGTGACTAAATTAGGTGTTTGACCACTATGTCTTGTAAAAATTACTCAAAACATTAAATTTATAGACCACATTTATTATGGGTGATTCATATTCTACAAACTTTAAACAACTATATTTACCCACTTAGAAGTACCTAGATTTTACCCATAATTCAAAAGGTGGATGAGATTCATCTTACCTATGGCCATAATTCAAAAAGTGGATGAAATTCTCTTCATTTTGCGGTCAAGGAAAAAAAAACTTTAAATCTACACCTCCACTTCACTTTCATGATAAAATTATAGGTAATTTTCAAGGTTCATAGAATTATTGAACTTTAAACCTATACCATACAAATTCAACATTCTAATAAAAATACAAATTAATAAGTTGAAATACAAGAGCCGAGCTAATAGGAAGAAGTCATTATCAAGAATATGTTGTAATTACATATATGAAATTGAATGGGAGATCATTTGTGATGTGATTGGCATTGTATGCCTTAAAGTGCTTTCTTTGCTATTTGATACCTTTTTTTTTCTTTTGATCGGCAAAAAAAGCTTTATTGATGAAAACATACAAAGTATGCAAAGATACATCAATAAAGAGGAGAGTGCAATAAGCATCAAAGTGAGTCAAGATCCCAACTAGGTTGGCACCAAGAGGAACACTAAATCATCTGTTAGCACAAGCTCCAAGCTCCATGTTGGTGAGAAACCAACATATACAGCAAACCAAAATAGCAAACAAGAAACAAAAAGCTGGCACAAACTTTGTCAATGACAAAAACAGCCAACATCAACATCCTCTCATCCTAGCAAACAAACAATAACCAATAAGCAAATCACCCAGCAAGCAGCATCTAATCACCAACAGAACAACAACATCAGCAACAATAAACAGCAGCACCAGCAGTGAAACAACACCATCAACAACAACATACAACAACACCAACAACAGTAGTAGCAGTAAAATAGAATTCATCAGTAGAATAACAAACAATAGCAGCACTACCATCAAAGACACAGCCTGATCTGGTTGAAGTTGGGAACAAAATCATGGATGGAGTATGAATTACCATAAGAGTGACTCTTCAACCAAACTGCAATTCTAACCTTGAAAAGCTTAATGATCTCCAAGAAGTTGGGCTGGGCACTATTGAAAACACAATCATTCCTGAGCTTCCAAATTGACCAAACAACAACAAGTGGGATGACTTTCCATATTTGCAATTTTTTCTTCTTAATTTTTATGCCAAGCCACCAATCAAACAAATCCACAGCAGAGCAAGGTCAAACCCAAAAAAGACCCCACTAGTCAGCGATAGCGGAGCCAAATTTTCCAACTAAAGGGACAAATAAGCAAAACATGATTAATGGTCTCGAGTCGACTTTGCAAAAGATACAGGTGACACACCAATATAATGAAGGAACACAGATGTTTTCACAACCTTTCCAAACCATCCATGAGAAGAATTGGACTTTTGGTAGTGAAATATTGTTCTAAATGAATCTGGGCATAGGCAGATCTGGTCCTCTGTTGACTGCCACCAACAAAATAAATCCTTTGATTTGAAGACACCACGAGATGAAGCTTTCCATCTCATGCTATCCTCAATCCCATACCTTAATGATGGCCCATCACCCAGTAAAACTAGCATATTATGAACTGCTTCATCTTCCTAGACTAATAGGGGTCACCTAAATTGAGATTCTAGTTGGAAGAGCTAATTTTTCTAACAATGAAGTCTAACAGAGACCTATCCTTATCAGAAGAAAGACTAAAAGTCTAAGAAATTTAGAGTGAAGGCAATCGGTCCCTACCGGATATCCTTCGAGAAAGATATCTTGGCCTATTACAAAAAACTAATTACGAGTTAGTCGAGAAAGAAATTGAATAAAAGCGAGGATTTTTACGAAGCAAGGCCCATAATGTCCTTCCAAATCCATGAACAAATAGTAATAGTGCCTTGAGAATGGAACCAGCTACCTGTTCTGGAACTATACTTGTTGTAGATTAATCTTCTCCAAAGAGCTTGCTTTTCATTACAGAACCTCCACCACCATTTAGCAAGAAGGCAAACATTGACTTGACCCAAACTTCTTACACCTAAGCCTCATTGCTTCTTTGTCATTGAAACATTCTTCCAACTGATCAGGTGTACCTTTATTTTGACATCTGAGTCACCCCACAAGAAAGAAGCTTGAATTTTATCCACCTCTTTGATTACACACTTAGGCATTTTAAACAAGGAAAGGTAGAAAAATTGGGAGGCTAGATAAAGTGGATTTGATGAGGGTGAGTCTACCGACAAATGATAAAAGTCTCTTCTTCCATCCTGAGACTTCACTCTTAAATTTTTCCAAAACTGGTTTCCAAGTGGCTTTCCTTCTAGGATTGGCAACAGGAAGAAGCCCAAGATACTTTAAAGGTAACTTCTGATTGAGGCAATTCAATGTTGACGAAAGTCATTGATTAAAGTCTCGAGACACCAACACCATAAAGCGTACTCTTATGGAAATTTATTTTTAGCTCTGACATAATTTCAAACACCTAAATATTATCTTCAAGGTTGTGATCTCAAGTAAATCAGCTTCACAAAAGAGAATGGTGTCATCAGCAAATTAGAGGTAAGTGAAGTGCAAGCCATTGGGTCCAACAACAGCCCCCTTAATTAGGCCCAGATCCTTAGCTTTGGTTAGAAGCAAATTCAGTCCCTCTGCAACAATGTTAAAAAGGAAGGGTGAGAGTGGATCACCCTATCTAAGCCCTCTTTCTGGTCGAATTTCATCTGTAGGTGAGCCATTGACAAAAATGGAAATGCTAGCTGTAGACACCCCATTTTGACCGACCTTAAGACTTCGAGCGTCACCGATTGGCGCTTGGTGATGTTGCATATTGTGCTCGTTACGAGGTTGCGAAGTCATTGCGAACCTTGCCTCCGGACTTAGGACTCTTTTGTGCTTTCTCGGTTTGCGAACGAGCTCTGTTTTCTCTATTTTCTCTTCGAAGAGAAGTCTCGTAGATCATCTCTCAATGGCCGTGAGCTCGTTTAAGTGGTCATAGGCCATTTTCTATTCGGCTTAGGTTCTCGGTTTTGAACCGTCGGCCGTGTGCCTCGGTTGGGACCACTTAACCACCTCCGTTTGCCCGATTTTTGGCACTTATCTTATTTACTCCTTTTGAGGACACTGTGGTCCGAGAGACCAACCGTGGTTGAGCACCACTCCGGTGCCTAACGGCCCACTTTTGGGCCGGATTGCGTGTTTGACTCAGAACCTTCATTCTACATTTTTGGGCTCCAACCCAAACTTGAGATAGTCATATTTTGAAATCCTTTTCATGTTTAATTAAGGACCTCTTGATGTTTGACATCTCCATCTATCACTTGCTTCTTTACCCCTCCATTTTTTCCTTTTCTTGCATGATAGTTTAGGCCTACTTGTATTTATTTTCACGGCTTGATGTAAACTATAAAGTGTCTTATTTTGAGCCCCTCTTAAACTTTGTTGAAGGGCTATCGGCCATTTGGGACCCACAGCTATCACTTGCCCTTTAGCTCACCTTTTCGCCATTTTGGGGGGAATTTTGAATCCGAATTTCCCCCCCTTTTTTCCCCCCTCTTTTCCATCCCTTTTTGTCTATAAAACCAGAGCTCCAGCTGCATTTTTCTGGGTTAGAATACTTTGGTTTGAGTCTCATATATACAATCTCTCTCTCTCTCTCTATATTTCAAGCACCAAAACCCTAAAAGTCCTACACCATTTCTTCACCACCACCTAGCACCACCACCACCACTCCATTCCAGCAGCTTGGAGGACCTTCTCACAGGCTAGAAGTGCTGTATTTTGAACCAAGAGGCTGCTAAAGTTTGGTTCTTCAAGCGTGAGTCTCGTTTTTTCCTTTTTTGCTCTTTTCTTGGTCTATATCTTAGCCCTTCTTTCTTATACATTTGAGCTCCGACCAAAACTTAAAGTAGAATTTTTTTTAGCTCTATTTCATCTTTCATTAGGGTCTCTCACTGTTTGAGACCCCTTTTGGTACTGCCTCTTTAGCCCTCTTTAGCCATATTTTTTGCATGATATTTTTTAGCCTATGTGTAGTCTGTTTTGAGCTCTGATGTAAACTGTGAATAGGTTCATTTTTATCCTTTCTTCAACATTGATGAAGGGCTTATCCTTGTTTGGGACCTCCATGTGTCACTTGCCATTGAACCCCTCTTCGGTCCCCATTATTGCATGATTTATTAGCCTATTGTGCCTCTATTTTTTTGTCCCAGAGAAGAACTGAATAGGGTCTTATTTTGACCCCCACTCCATGTCTCATTGAGGGTCTTTGGCTGTTTGATGCATATTTTGTATACTTCATGTTATAGCCCTCTTGGTGGCCTCATTTTGCATGAGATCTTTAGCATACTGTGTCTGCATTTTTGGGGCTTGATATAAACTGAAAAAAGTTATGTTTTTGGTCTCTCTTCAATGTTTTAGAAGGCCCCTTTCTGTTTGGGGCCAGTATTTGTGACTTGCTTCATTACCTCCCCTTGAACCATTTTTGCATGCTAATTTGGTCCCACTTGTGCTCCTTTGTTTGGCCATGCTTTAAAGCTGTAAACATGCTTTCTTTTGGGGCTTCCTTGCTTCTGTCTTTACATTTCATGTTCAAATTATGCATGCTTTGTATAGCTATAAGTCATTCTATCGCTTAATTTTGAGTTTCGGGATCGTCTCATGTATCCAGGTGCCATATTGCCATGTTTGAGGATTTTAAGCATCATATTTGATGATTGAAATTCATATGTTTGTATGCCATGATCCATGCCTTGCCATGCCTTGTTATTGTGGCATTCATGCCTTAGGTTGATCCTCGGTTTTGCGTTCATACGTCTGCGCATTTGAGTGTCCCATTTTCATATTGTGCCCTTGATGTGAGTGTGGTTGAGGTCCACTCACATTGGGGTAAACCATCTTCACATGTTGTTGTATGCATGTCTTGTATATGGTTGCATCGTGCTCCATTTCATCTTGTGGTTGCATGCTTAGATTGTAATACATTTGGCATGTATTCCCTCTTTTAGTCACTTAACATGTTGTTACATGTTTGTGTGTTGTCCATGTTGCATGTTTGCATTGCTTGCCCCATGTTCATGCTTTGCATGCTTGCCACATGTTCATGTTGCATACTTAGTTTCCATGCCTAGGTTACATTGCATTGGCATGCATGCCTTGCCTCTTGATCAAGTGATAGAGGTTGGGCCTTCATTCGTTTGTTTGCTCGGTTTGCATTACATTTGAAATCAAAGTGCATACTTGGTTTCTTGGGCCATCACGCATTGAAATGCACGATTGATGGTCCGAGAATCGAGACCACACCCCTTTGAGTCATAAACATGATAAGGGATGTGGTGGTGCACATTTGCTCAAAATGCATTGCCATACCTGCTTGCCCTTTCTGCTGTCCATGTCTTCTGCGAAGTTTACGCCGGCAACATTGATTAGCGGCCATTGGTGAATGGCGATAACTATCGGCGGCCGATGGAAATTCTCTATGGCGGTGGGCATTTCCTCGGCCGATGGCATTCTCTGATGTGCAAGGAACATGTCGGGACTTTGGCGATCTTTGGAGGCGGGCGGTGTAAGCGAAACCTTGATGGCATGGTACGAATTTTTCGGGCGAGACGGACTCGAACATGCATCATCACACGCATCCCGAGGCAGAGGCTGCGGCCATCTTCTCTTTGTATTTAATTTAATTAGATTAGGAGTTTTGTAATATTTAATTCAGTATTTTTCATTCGGCCTGTATATTCTTTTGGTCCCTCCGAGTGAGGGCGTATTTGTAATAAGTGTACGTGAGTGTGTGTATGTCTTCCAACCCCACGTCTTTCTTCCCTTTTATTTACCTGTTTATGATGGTAGATTAGGGCATATTAAATTAGCATACCTTATGCTATGCATGCGTGCATCCATACATTTGTCTTGCATGCACCGGGCTCGGCGCATCATACTAAATTGCATTGTATTTCAAGTTCCAAGTTGAATATGTGTTAGTTGTAGCATCATCCTATGCCATCCATAGATTAGCCGAGCCTATTGTAGTTGTATCTTGCATGTGTTGCATTAGCCATCTTAACATGAACTAGGATCATGCATATGATGACTAACTGGTTTCTGTTTTGGCTTGGAGTACTAGTTAAGCTTTTATGCTTTAGCATACCGCATGCGTGTGAGTGTTTCCATAATAGCATGATTACCATGAGGCTAGCTGCTTATGTGATATAACTACTTGAATGCCTGTGGATGGAGGTCGAATTGCTTAAATTGGGATAATGCATTAAAACTGTGAGTTTTAAGCCCACTAGACAGTGGCAAAACCATCTTTTCTATAGCCCACTTGAAGGTGGAAAAATTTGCATTTTAGCTTACTTGCGAGTAGCAAACCTTTTCCAAAACAAACATGAAATGTTTTGTTCCAATTTAGGCGATTTGGTCTATACTTGTTTGTTGTGCGCATAACATAGTAATTCTAGGCTAATAACCGGAATAAGAACACATAACGTTTTCAAAATTGGATATCATGGTTAGTAGAGGCCGATCTTCGGATCGGCGAGAGAATGCTCATAGTGACCTTCCCCAATCGTACCCAAGTTCTCGAGAGACAACTTTGGTGATGGCGGACCGTGGCCTTTGGCAAGTCGGGGTTTCTAAATTTTCCAAAATAAAATATTTAGGTGGCGACTCTATATCTGGAAGCAGTCCATGTTTGACACTTCTTTCAAAATTTGTTTTCTCAAAGCGATTTGCGGTTGGACTCTTTGGTTGATTTAGAATCATTGACACATCGAGTCCAGTAGTGAGGTCCCCCGGACTTATTCTGATTCTGGCGACTCTGCTGGGGAGTTAGAGAACTTGACTCGAACTCATGATATCTTGTTTTGACTACACTTGTGTGTTTCTTTGCATTGCATTTGCATTGGTGCACCTAGGACACCGTGTTTGCCATCTGCTATTCCTGAACGGTTTGCTGGAGGCTTGTCTTGTCAAGGCATGACCATAAGGCTGATCGGTTGTGGGCTCTGCCAGTATGGGAACACAAACCCCGATTTTACCGGGGCACCTTTTGACCATTCGACCTAGTGCATATCGAAATCCATAGTGACCATTCCAAACTAGGACAGGTTGCTTACCCGATGTAGGTTGTTTGAAACATTGCGTCGTGGTGAAACCCTAGCTCTGACAAAATAGGGCGAAACCCTACCAACATAGGGGTGTTTTGGCTCTCACTTGTGCTTATGTGCTTTTAGAGTCGTCTCTGAGGAATGCATGTATCTGTTTACAAGTTTGGGCATCGAACTGCGGGTGGGATTCGGTGTTTTGGGAATCGGTTTTACAGGGTGTCAGTTTGAAAGCGGTTTGGGGCGGAATTGATGAGGTACACCCATTCAACTATGCTCGTATCTGTTCTGGTGAAATCAGGATGAGATGCTGTCTGTTTTCTGTTTTGCTAAGTGGTCTTGGAACCATAGTTTCATAAGGGTCTGATATCCCCCGGGTACTCTGGACTTGTGTTGTTATGTGATCGGGGGATGAACCACCTGCAGGCGACTTTTCGATTTACTCCGGATGTGGCGTTTGGCGCGCTATTTATTTTGAGCATTTGCAAGTGCTGCTTATTCTACTTTCTGACTTGGTATTGAGTCTGTCTCGTTGTGTCAGTCATGTTGAGTCTATCTTGTTGTATCGTGTCAGTCCTGTTGAGTCTACCTTGTTATATCGAGTTAGTCCTGTTGAGTCTACCTTGTTATATCTAGTCAGTCTTGTTATGTCGGGTCAGTCCTGCCGAGTCTATCTTGTTGTATCGAGTCGATCTGTTGAGTGCATCTCGTTGTATCAAGTCAATCTGTTGATCTGTCTTGTTGTCTGAGTCGATCTGTTTTATTGAGTTAGGTGATTTTGGGGTGTTACCTCGGACATCACCATTTTGTTTTGTGTTTGTCTTTTTGCTTTCTTTTGAGTCTGTTACGCCTTGGGCAGTCATGCCAGCAGTCTGAAGAACAGCGATGATTTTCACTCTCGTGTTTGCTTGCCGTGTGCAGTTGTACGAAATTTCAAGCGAGATGGCGATGTTGACTAAGCTGTGTCTTTTACGTGCCTTGAATTCATTGCATCGACCTAAGTTTTTCAAAACTTTTTCAACAACTTGGTGAAAACAAAGAGGAGAATTCCTCGGGATTTGCAAAAATTTGATCAAGCGAGAGAAAGAAGCGTGCTAAGCCCTTAATGAATGAAATCATGCTTGTTAGCGTGAGTACTGAGAAGGACCCTGGCTTGATCCAGACTGGTTTCACACTATCTTCAGCGTGAGCGACTTGTCACTTTCTTAAAAATTTTCAAAAACAAAATGTTTTGCGCGGTCCTACGAAGACCTGTGTGGAATCGCTCTTGAAATTGCGCAGCCTAGGATCGCTCTCAGCCTCGAGACTCAACCCCTTTGCTTCCAAACCTTGAACTTGAATTGAATGTTCAGCGGTCAACTTCAATGTGAGGCTGTGTGGCGGATCGAGCGACCCATGAACTAAGGGCGAGAAGATCGAATGTGTCAAAAAAGAAGCTTACAAAGCTAGATCGAAGCACCCTCGAGCGGGGCAAAAATGTCGAGA
Organism: Camellia lanceoleosa; assembly: GCA_025200525.1. Taxonomy (NCBI): domain Eukaryota; kingdom Viridiplantae; phylum Streptophyta; class Magnoliopsida; order Ericales; family Theaceae; genus Camellia; species Camellia lanceoleosa. The sequence continues at coordinate 21,502,384 of CM045767.1, read as the reverse complement.
TGTGCTCGAAGAGCGAAGATGGATCATACGCAAAATCGATACAAGACCACTCTCTTGGATCGGATGGCCGAGATACTAAAACCATTTGGCAGGGACTTGTTACACTTTTACCCTTTGAGAGGCTCGCTGGGCCGAAAACCCGGAAAGGGCGACCCAGGCAAAAGTTAGAGCAAGAAAAGATATATACAAAAAGCAAAAAGAAAAAAAAAAGAAAAAAAGAAGAAAAAAGAAGAAAAAAAAGAAAGCGAAGAAAAGAAATGAAAAAGAAAGAAAAACAAAGCTACTTAAGGTCGAAAACCATGACGCACCTTGGAAAAAGTTAGAGCCTAAAAATGAGAGGTTAATACCGGGTGTACCTTAACCGAACTTCGTGGGCTTGATTCCCATATTTGGGATACGTAGGCAACTTCATCCTGAAGTCCAGCCGTAAAACACTTCAATTTGATTGTGTCCATGGAATGGTTCTTCTCATCTTTGTCTTCTCTGTATCTGAGGATTTGGTTGTGTTCGTCACTCTGACTATAATGCGCCGCGGTGCTATCCAAACAAGGGGCAACTTTCCGTTGCCATTCAATGTGCTGCGGCGTCATTCAAACATGGGGCAACTTTCCGTTGCCATGCAGCTCTCTTCAAGCAAGGGGCAATTTTCCTCCGGATCTGAGGTTGTGCATCTCGAGAGTGGGTTCTATGCTCGTTGAGCAGTGGCCGTTTGCAAAAATAGTTTTTGAGAATTTTTACTGAGGTTGACTAATTTTCTCAAAAATTATCCCATTTTTCTAAAACTGGACCATTTCTTGGACCCAAAAAAGGAAAATTTTTAGTGCTCATAGCTTGACTTGCGTGATTTCAAATCAAAAGGTCGAACAAGCATGTTAATCTAACTCTCATTTTGGTCAAATTTTTTTTAGGAGAAAGCAAAAACAAAAAATGGTCAAAATGATGAACTAGTGGCACAGTTGAGTCGGGTTCTCTGTCTTTCCCCTTTTATCAACGCACTTGCCAAGAAGGACACTCTACCTGCCAGAATAGGGCACAACTGAAGCTAACAGCAAAAGGGCAGAAAACTCTCACATCCTCCAAGCAATGAGGTATCAAGCCAAGTGCGAAGCACGAGCTGGAATGGGGCAAGATATTCCACTCCTGATGCAGGCCGGATCGACCACGTCAAACTCCTAGCGAGCATCATCAACCGATCGACTGATTTGCTACACACCCGGTTGTAGCACAACCCCTTTAATGGGAGAAACTCACTAGGCTGCGTCAGAAGAAAAAGAATCTAGTGAGTGCTAGGGCAAAAGCGCAACTTCTGTTTATCCATCAACCACCCGGGGATAAAAAATGAGAGATTGAAGAATAGAGATGTCTTGAGAGAAAAAGTGAAAAAGGGCTCTTTTAGAAAAATAGAGATTGAAGGCAGTGATGTGAGAATCACAAATAAGAAAGGGGGAATAATACGGGCGGCTCCTCGTGATTTGAGGTCTCTCTCGTCTTTGTAACACATCATGTATCGTGTCTTTTGTATTGTCTCGATTCTTGTTTTGAGTCATTTCGAGTGTTTCTCGATGTGTTTAGGTTGTTCACCTTTTGTTTTTCCTTGTTGAGTCATAGTGCGTTGTGTTCAGTCATAGACTCAATACCCGGTCGAGAACTCATTTTCTCAATTTCAAAAATGATTTGTTGTGTGCTCAGAGTGCTGTGCCATTCTCCACATTTGTGCAAAAAAGGAATTTGTTCTTTCGAAAACCGCAGGGTTTAACCCAGGTCATGTGATAACAGTGAAATCAGGACCTATCTGAAGCAATATGGGTTCCAGACTACAAAGCAAAAGAAAAGAGGGAAAATCGAAGCATCTGAGTGTGTTTCACCTTCAGCAAATTCTGTGATTGTACTCTGGATGTACCTCCTCAGGCCTTGTCACTACTCCGAAGGATGAGTGTATCTATTTAAGCTTAAGCCTACTCCAAGTCGAATGGCAATTAATGCGGCGGATGTTATCTCTCTTTGGTATGAGCAGGTGTGCCGTTTTTTAGTGAGTGTGTTGCAAACCCCTCGAAAAGGTAAATCGAAGGTCGCGTTTGAATTTGGTTTCGTAAGGCTTGTATTCCCTTATTGACATTTTGTTTCAAATATCGTTGTCCGCGCCGTTCCATTTGCATCGTGATGCGTTCAATGCATTGTTATGCACCCACTTCACTTGCATTGTGATGCACGTTCCAGTGCATTGTTATGCACCCACTTCACTAAGCGTTGTTATGCACCCACTTCACTAGCGTTGTCACGCACATTCAATTGCATTGTTATGCTCATTACTTGCATTGTTATACCATTTCACTTGCAATTATTATTCTTTCTCCTCGCCGCGTCGTGGTTGAACCTCCTACGGTTTAGAGTATTGAATCGTTCAATGCTTATACCTTTTGAAACAGGATCGTCCTATGTTTCTCCTTTATACTGAAACAATGGGATCGTCCTATGTTTCTCCCTTCTTCTGAAACAACGGGATCGTCCTGTATTTCTTTCTCTCTCGGAATACGGGATCGTCCCTAAGTTTCCCTCTTTCGAAACAAGGGATCGTCCTATGTTTCTCCTTCATTCTGGCTTAGGATCGTCCTATGTTTCTCCTCTTGATTAAAAGCATTGAATCGTTCCAATGCTCACACCATTCGAAACAAGGGATCGTCCTATGTTTCTCCTCTTGATTAAAACATTGGGATACGTTCAATGCTCACACCATTCCGAAACAGGGATCGTCCCTATGTTTCACATTCCTTCGGAACAGGATCGTCCTATGTTTCTCATTCCTTGCGGAACAGGGATCGTCCTATGTTTCACATTCTTGCGAAACGCCGGGATCGTCCTATGTCTCTCCTCTTCGGTTAAAAGCGTTGAATACGTTCAATACTCACACCATTGGAAACACGGGATCGTCCTTATGTTTCACATTCCTTCGAGAACACGGGATCGTCCTATGTTTCACATTCCTTGCGGAACAAGGATCGTCCTATGTTTCTCATTCCTTGCGGAACAAGGATCGTCCTATGTTTCACATTCTTTGCGGAAGCCGAGATCGTCCTTATGTTTCTCCTTCTTTTCTAAACATTGGGATCGTCCTAATCTCACGGGATCGTCCTAATCTCAGGATCGTCCTAATCTGGGATAGGTCCTAACCTGCAGGATCGTCCCTAACCTGCAGGATCGTCCTAACCTTTGGGATCGTCCTAACCTTTGGGATATGTCCTAACCTTGGGATCGTCCTAACCTCAGGATCGTCCTAACCTGGGATCGTCCTAACCTTTGGGATACCTCGCTAACCTTTGGGATCGTCCCTAATCTTTGGGATCGTCCTAAATCTTGGGATCGTCCTAAACCTTGGGATCGTCCTAAACAGGGATCGTCCTAAACCTTGGGATCGTCCTAAACAGGATCGTCCCGTGTTTCTCCGTCTTTGGTTAAGAGCATCTGGAAGCGTTCCAATGCTTATACCCTTCCAAACTTGGGATCGTCCTATGTTTCTTTACATGATCATAAGTTATGTTTGGCTTCTTGCATTGTCGATTTGCATTTTTCCCCGCCTCACGGGCATGCTGCGGGCACATCTTTGTATATCTTATGCGCTTTGTCTAAGTCTTGACCTTGTCAAAATGGGTCGTCTCTGGGCTTTGACATTCACTCCCGTCATTCTTATGACTTTCGAGTTCTGTCAAAGATGGGCAACTGTAGACACCCCATTTTCGACCAACCTTAAGACTTCGAGCGTCAGCGATTGGCGCTTGGTGATGTTGCATATTGTGCTCGTTCACGAGGTTGCGAGTCATTGCGAACCTTGCCTCGGACTTCAGGACTCTTTTGTGCCTTTTCTCGGTTTGCGAACCGGAGCTCGATTTCTGTTTTTCTCTTCGAAGAAGGAGAATCTCGTAGATCATCTCTCAATAGTAGTGGAGCTCGTTTAAGTGGTCATAGGCCATTTTTCCCATTCGAACCGGCTCCGATTTTGAGCCGTCGGGCGTGTGCCTCGGTTGAGACCACTTAACCACCTCCGTTTGCCCGATTTTGGCACTTATCTTATTTACTCCCTTTTGAGGACAACGTGGTCGAGAGACCAACCGTGGTTGAGCACCACTCCGGTGCCTATGACCCACTTTTGGGGCCCCAATGCGTGTTTCGGCTCCGAACCTTCATTCTACATTTTGGGCTCCGTCCGAACTTAAGATAGTCATATTTTGAACTCCTTTTTCATGTTTGATTAAGGACCTCTTGATGTTTGATATCTCCATCTATCACTAGCTTCTTTACCCCTCTAGTTTTCCCTTTTCTTGCACGATAGTTTAGGCCTACTTGTATTTATTTTCACGGCTTGATATAAACTAGAAAGTGTCTTATTTTGAGACCTTCTTCAACTTTATTGAAGGGCTATCGGCCATTGGGACCCACAGCTATCACTTGCCCTTTACCTCACCTTTTGGCCATTTTGGGGGGAATTTTGAATCCGAATTTCCCCCCCTTTTTTCCCCCCACTTTTCCATCCCTTTTTGTCTATAAAACCAGAGCTCCAGCTGCATTTTTTTGGGTTAGAATACTTTGGTTTGAGTCTCATATATACAATCTCTCTCTTTCTATATTTCAAGCACCAAAACCCTAAAAGTCCTACACCATTTCTTCACCATTTCTTCACCACCACCTAGCACCACCACCACCACTCCATTCCAGCAGCTTGGAGGACCTTCTCAGAGGCTAGAAGTACTGTATTTTGGACCAAGAGGCTGCTAAAGTTTGGTTCTTCAAGCGTGAGTCTTCTTTTTCTCCTTTTTGCTCTTTTCTTGGTCTATATCTTAGACCTTCTTTCTTATACATTTGAGCTCCGACCAAAACTGAAAGTAGCATTTTTTTTAGCTCTATTTCATCTTTGATCAAGGGTCTGTCACTTTTGAGACCCCTTTTGGTACTGCCTCTTTAGCCCTCTTTGTGCCATATTTTTCATGATATTTTTAGCCTATGTGTAGTCTGTTTTGAGCTCTGATGTAAACTGTGAATAGGCTCATTTTGAGCCTTTCTTCAACATTTAAGAAGGGCTCATCCTTGTTTAGGACTTCCATGTGTCACTTGCCATTGAACCCTCTTCGGTCCCCATTTTTGCATGATTTATTAGCCTATTGTGTCTTTATTTTTTTGACCCTGAGCAGAACTGAAAAGGGTCTTATTTTGACCCCCTCTCCATGTCTCATTGAGGGTATTTGGCTGTTTGATGCATATCTTGTATACTTCATGTTATAGCCCTCTTGGTGGCCTCATTTTGCATGAGATCTTTAGCATACTTGTGTCTGGTTTTGGGGCTTGATATAAACTGAAAACAGTCATTTTTTTGGTCCCTCTTCAATGTTGTAGAAGGCCCTTTCCTGTTTGGGGCCAGAATTTGTGACTCGCTTCATTACCTCCCTTTGCGAGCCATTTTTGCATGTTAATTTGGTCCCACTTGTGCTCACTGTTTGGCCATGCTTTAAACTGTAAACATGCTTGTTTTGGGGCTGCCTTGCTTCTGTCTTTACATTTCATGTTCAAATTATGCATGCTTTGTATAGCTATAAGTCATTCCATGCGCTTAATTTTGAGTTTCGGGATGCGTCTCATGTATCGGGTGCCATATTGCCATGTTTCAGGGATTTTAAGCATCATATTTCAGTGATTGAAATTCATATGTTTGTATGCCATGATCCATGCCTTGCCATGCCTTGTTAGAGTGGCATTCATGCCTTAGGTTCGGTCCTCGGTTTGCATGCATACGTGCATGCATTTCGAGCGTCCCATTTTCATATTGTGGCCACTGATGTGAGTGTGGCTGAGGTCCACTCACATTGGGGCAAGACCATCTTCACATGTTGTTGCATGCATGTCTTGTATATGGTTGCATGTGTGCTCCATTTCATCTTGTGGTTGCATGCTTAGATTGTAATACATTTGGCATGTATTCCCTCTTTTAGTCACTTAACATATTGTTACATGTTTGTGTGTTGTCCATGTTGCATGTTTGCATTGCTTGCCCCATGTTCATGCTTTGCATGCTTGCCACATGTTCATGTTGTATACTTAGTTTCCATGCCTAGGTTACATTGCATTGGCATACATGCCTTGCCTTTTGATCAAGTGATAGAGGTTGGGCCTTCATTCATTTGTTTGCTCGGTTTGCACTACATTTGAAATCAAAGTGCATACTTGGTATCTTGGGCCATCACGCATTGAAATGCGCGATTGATGGTCGAGAATCGAGACCACACCCCTTTGAGTCATAAACATGATAAGGGATGTGGTGGTGCACATTTGCTCAAAATGCATTGCCATACACTGCTTGCCCTCTGCTGCTGTCAAAATTGTCTTCTGCAGGAAGTTTCTGCCGACCGGCAACATTCAGTGCCGACCGGCCATTGGTGAATGGCCGATAACTTAATCAGCAGCTGATGGAAATTCTCTATGGCCGGTGGGCATTTGCTCGGCCGATGGCATTCTCGATGTGCAAGGAACATGTCCGGGACTTTGGCGGTCTTTTGGAGAGGCGAGATGGTGTAAGCGCGGCGATGGCATAGTATGCAATTTTCGGCGAGCGGACTCGAGCATGCGTCATCTACGCATCCCGAGGTGGAGGCTGCGGCCATCTTCTCTTTGCATTTAATTTAATTAGATTAGGAGTTTTGTAATATTTAATTGATTATTTTCATTAGACACTGTATATTCTTTTGGTCCCTCAAGTGAGGCGTATTTGTAATAAGTGTGCGTGAGTGTGTGTATGTCTTCTAACCCACGTCTTTCTTCCCTTTTATTTACATTTATGATGGTAGATTAGGGCATATTTAAATTAGCATACCTTATGCTATGCATGCGTACATCCATACATTTGTCTTGCATGCACTGCTCGGCATCATACTAAGCACATTGTATTTCAAGTTCCAAGTTGAATATGTGTTAGTTGTAGCATCATCCTATGCCATCCATAGATTAGCGAGCCTATTGTAGTTGCATCTTGCATGTGTTGCATTAGCCATCTTAACATGAACTAGAATCATGCATATGATTACTAAGCAGTTCTGTTTTGGCTTGGAGTACTAGGTAGCTTTTATGCTTTAGCATACGCATGCGTGTGAGTGTTTCCATATGACATGATTACCATAAGGCTAATTGCTTATGTGATATAAGCTTGAATTCTGTGGATGGAGGTCGAATTGCTTAAATTGGGATAATCGTTAAAAGCGTGAGTTTTAAGCCCACTGAACGATGGCAAAACCATCTTTTCTAAAGCCCACTTGAAGGTGGCAAAATTTGCATTTAGCCTACTTGCGAGTAGCAAACCTTTTCCAAAACAAACATGAAATGTTTTGTTCCAATTTAAGCGATTTAGTCTATACTTGTTTGTTGTCGCATAACATAGTAATTCTGGGCTAATAACGAATAAGAACACATAACGTTTTCAAAATTGGATATCATGGTTAGTAGAGGCCGATCTTGGATCGGCGAGAGGAATGCTCATATTGACCTTCCCCAATCGTACCCAAGTTCCGTCTTGAGGCAACTTTGGTGATAATGGACACGTGGCCTTTAGCCTTGAGTCGGTTTCCTAAATTTCCCAAAATAAAATATTTAGGTGGCGACTCTGTATCTGCAACCGCGATCAATGTTTGGCACTTCTTTCAAAAATCTGTTTTCTCAAAGCGATTTGCAGTTGGACTCTTTGGTTGATTTAGAAGTGACACAAATCGAGTCCGAGCTGTAGTGAGGTCCCCCCGCAGACTTGTTACACTAGCAATTGTTAAACATGATTTCATCCAGCCCAACCATTTTGAACCAAAACCAAACTTGATAAACAAATCAAAAAAGAACCCCCAATTTACAATATCAAAGGCTTTTTCGATATCAAGCTTGATGATCACCCCTTGCGTATTGGATTTTTTTCTCCAATCTATAGTCTCATTTGCAATGAACACTCCATCAAAATATACGCCTAGGAAGGCGGTATGCTTCACTTACTATGCTAGGTAAAACAAGTTTCAATCGTGACAAAGAACCTTGGAAAGGATTTTGTAGAGCCGAGCTAATCGAACTAATAGGTGCAGAAATCGGATAGAGACAATGGGTTCTCCTTTTTTTGGGATGAGACTAATAAAAGAATTGAGACCCCTAGCTAGAATTCTATTCTCATGGAATTCCAATATAAATTTCGAATGTCATGCTCCATAAATTTCAACACTTTTGAAAACAAAATAGGTTGAAGCCGGAAGTGAACTGTGATGGGAATAAAGCCCAGGGCTCGATGGCTTTACTAATCAACCTATTTGAAAACAAATTTCTTTTCCTTATTTTTTTATTTGTAAACATAAAGTTAATGAAATTCACATAACAAATATGAGACTCATTGTGTCTAGTAATAATAAAATAATATAAAAAATCTATTTATATGTAGTATTTTCTTCAAGTATTAGGTGGGCCTTGGTGAGTACAAATAAATAAGATTAAAAAATAAATAATTTACTAGGCTTGGACTTTAATGTACCCTAATCTACTAAGGAAACAAATTCTTTCCAGTGGACTGGATCGTGCTGTTCGGCTCCATGGGACCCTTCACAGGTTTTGTTTTGATAATTTTAACCGTTCAATATGTAGAACTCGTCAAGTATTTTATTTTTGCCAAAAATCAGGTGGATTAATTATCGATAGATATGACTTGATGGGATCCGATTTCTGTCAACAATTTATTTTGAAAATCATTATTGCTGTTTAAAGAAATATGATTAGATTAAGTGGTTATCAATATCCGATTAATATAATTCTTTACATTAATGAAGTATTGGCGAGTTCTATACATTAAGCGATTGATTATCGAAACAAAATGCATGGTGAACCTCACGGAACCAACAACACGATCAATCGATCTTGGATTAAAGAAGCGACCCATCTACTAATCGAGTTAGCTCCATTAACTGCGCAATGTGGTTTTGGAAATGTATCAAAATATTTAAAGCCGCATTTAGAGTTCGTTTGGGAAGTGGATTGGCTTTTTGGCTATTTTAGCCTGGGGCTAAAAAGCTTCATTTGGAATAGATGTTTTGGCTTTTTGACTTTTTGTGAGAGAAAGAATATATTGATTATGGGTTGGATGTGATATTTTGTCTTATTAGACTAAAAAGCTTATTTTGTCTTTTTGTGACTAAAATAGCCCCAAACCCAACCCAACCCAAGTTGTCAAGCGAAGGCTAAAACACCGCTAGACTAAACTAAGGGTTTCTAGCTTGTGTGGCCTTTGGCCACCAACTAACTACTAATCATATAAGATATATTTTCTTGGTATTATATTGTTTTTAATATTTATTATATAAATATGTATTTTTTTTGTATAAATATATTATTATATTTTAATATTAAAATTATTTTTATATAAAAGAATGGGGGAGAAAACGAATGGTGAAAGAATAAGAAAAAATGAATGGTGAAGGAAAGATCATACTATTTAAAGTACAGTCACTAAATTAGGTAGGGCTACAAGAAGGCAAAATAGTTTTTTCCAAGATAATCTCAATACCAAGATAATCCATGAGATTCATAGGGTTTGTTTGTCATAAAATATAAGAGTTGATTATAACTTATTTTAATTTAGAAGTTTATACCAGATTATTTTGGTGTTATTTTTGCTTATAACTTTGTAGACAGAAACAATATAAATAAATTTAAAAAAATCATATTATATATAGAAACTGGGGAAGGAATGTTTTTAATTTCTATTTTCTGATTACCAATTTTGAACTTATAAATATTTGAAAAATTTTGTAATGTGTTGGATCAACAAATTACATACATCCCTACATCCCCCAAAAAACAGTTATTTTAGTATTCGTAGAACACATAAAGATTTTAGAAATTAAATTTTTTCATTTTTAAAAGTAAAAATTGTTGTAAAAAAATTAAGAGTCGTCATGTGAGCCATTACAAAAAGGTATATAAGGGTTTTATTCGAAGTAAAAAAATTTGCAAAAAATATTAGGAGTCGTCATGTGCGGTATTACGAAATGTTGTCCCAAATTTTTTTAAAAAAAAGACCTTTTACGACAAAATTTTGAAATGCATTTTTTTAGGGACAAATAATTTCATGTTGCCACTAAAATATTTGCCCCCAAAATTCTTATCATTTTCAAATTTTTCTGTTTAGAATCTTAATTTGTTGAGTATGTATGCAAAGTGATTCATAGGATTAATGTTTACGTTTCTTTTCACAAACAATAATCTTCTACATTATTATATGGGTTCCATGAATGTTACATGTATGAAGTGTCTTTATTTTGTTATCTGTAACACACCAATTAGTAAATCTTTCTATTAATGGGTCATCTGAGGAACATCCTTTTGTTTGTAGGATCGTTTACATATTTTGACATTGTACCAACCATTGCTTGCCCTAACGGCGTATGCCAGGTCCTTCCTCCCTCTCTCTCTTTCAAAATGAAATTAATATGGAAAAATTACAAAGAATCCTAAGATTTGAGTTTTGTAACAAATAAACCTCAAATTTTAATTTTATCAATTTAAACCTTAATCATTTTATTTGTGTTCAATCTAAATCATTTTCTTAATTTTTGCCAAATAAAATCAACATAAAATTATATTTTTGTCATTAAAATCAATATAAAAAATAATATTTTAGACATTTTTCATATATAGACAAGTGGCTTAGATTGAAAACAAATTGAAAAATTAGAAATTAAATTAATAAAATTAAAAACTCATGTTTATTTTTGTTACAAGGCTTAAATCTTGGGAAAATTTTTTTGAGTTGTGATTTGTGGTACTAATTTTTTGAGCATTAATAGTACTAATTTATATATCAAGTAAAAAAAAAAAAACAAAGTTATCAAAACAGGAAATTAGTGCCATTAGTGTCAGCAGTTTTAGAGCCACAAATCATTTTTCAATTTTTTTTTTCCCCTTTTTGTAACTTTCTCATGGAATATTGTAGTAGTGATCTCCCTCTCTCTCCCGCCATTTATTTATTTTGCATTGAGTAGTTACCAATTTGATTATGGCTTAGTTCGTTTTTGAGTTATGTTTTTTATGATATTTTGATATTGATTGTCACTTGAAATTGCAATTTGTAGCTCAAAGATAAATGTTTGTCTGTTAAAGATTGTGCTGCTGGACTCTATTGTTCCAAATCCTGCAATACGTTTTATCAGTACTGTGCAAAATCAACCTTTTCAAATCCATACATTATGGTCTCTTTCTCTCTCTCTCTCTCTCTCTCTCTCTCTCTCTCTCTCTCTCTACTTTGTGTATAATATTTTCACAGATATAGTTTTATTGACTAATGACAAATGATTCTTTGTCTCTAAATTCATAGATAATGTTGTCCCAAAACATTCATAAATATTGTTCAATAATATAAGAATGTCTAGACATAATCAAATAACTCTGAATATTTTAAAACTAAAAAAAAAAAAAAAAAGAACTTGAGAACAACGCAACATCTGCCTTTTTTTTCTTTTTTTTGATCAGCAAAAAACTTTATTGATATAAAGCACAAAACATGCATACATTACATCAACAAAGCGGGGGAGTGCACCAAACATCATAGCTAACCTTAACGATCCCAACTAGGTTGGCACCGCAAAGGAAGCACAATTATAGGCTAGCACTGGCCCAAGATTGGTGAGAAACCAATGAGAAACAACCAAAGTAAGATAAAGGGAAAAACAAAAACAACAAAACAACCAACACAACAACAACAGCCAATGCAGCTCCAACAAATCAACCAATGCAGCATCCAAAACACTACCAGACCAGCAGCAGCAATTATACCAGACCAGTACATACAGCAGCAGCATTCCTAATGCAGTATTACTCAACACCAAACAGCAACAGACTACCAGACTAACAGCAATCTACTTCATCCCAGACAGAGCATCCTCCTACAGTAGCATGCCAACCAACCTGAGCAGCCTCCTACCAGAAGGCCTCTGAGCTATAGCATACTGGAGGCCAAACAGCAACATACAGCATAGCTTTGCTGAGCAGACCACCAGCATAGAGCACCAGCAAAACAGGAGGATAACCCAACAGAGCAACAGCAGCATTAGGTCACCAGCGTTAAACAACACTCAACAAATGCATTAGACCTCAGGGCCATTCCTCATACAATTGATGCATATTAGACACAATCCTACATCAGCAGATCCAGATTCAGGAAAACCCATAAAGCAGCACCCTAGATCAGCAGCATACTCTCCCTCATACAGTTGATGCATATTAGACACAATCCTTGATCCATCAGCAGACATTACTCAACAACCAATGCTACTGCACTGCACACCAGCAGACCTCAAAGCGGAGTATACCAGCAGCACCTGCATACAAGCAGAGTATACCAGCAGCAGATCCAGATTCAGGAATAGCAATAGAGCACCAATGCATACTCTGACCCATACAAATTAGCACACTTAAAGGTGTTGACTCACCCATTTGATATTTGAGACAATCTGATGAATAGAGTAGGCACAACCCAGCGCATAATACTTCACCCATATGGCCACTCTAACTTTTATTACCTCACACAGCTCATCAATATCAGGCTGAGTATTATTAAAAGTACATTCATTTCTATATATCCACAGAGACCAAACCACAGAGATGAAGATAGCTCTCCAAACTTGCTTTGCCTTTTTCCTAAACTTCCACCCCAACCACCAATGCATCAGGTCATCAAAAGAACCTGGAATTACCCACTGAATGCCCCACCAGACCATGATTTTAGACCAAACATTCCACGTAAAGGGACAGAACAGAAGAAGATGATTAGGAGTTTCCTCCTCAGCTTTACACAGCACACATGGCAAAAATTCAGAACCTGCCAGGACTCCAATTCTGCTAAGGAATGAAGAGGTTTTCAGCCTACCCTTCCAAGCAAGCCAGGTAATAAACTGAGCCTTAGGAGGTGCAAAATTATTCCACACTAAATCTGTTAAACTATGAACAGGGCCAAGGCTTTGCACACACCAATCGTAGGTATCTCCAACTTTAAACAACCCTGACTGCTGAGCCTTCCAACTAATGGAATCCTTCTGATTACTATGCAGACAAGGCCCTGATCCCAACATATTTTGCAGTGGAAGCACCTCATCCACCTCCCAGCCAAGGAGGGGCCTTCTAAAGTTAAAGCACCAATTGTTGGTGCTGTCCCGACCAGAAATCTGCAATTTCAGAGTGATCTCTTTTGTCTAAAGTCAGTTCGTACAGCCTAGGAAATTGAGATTTAAGACTTAAGGATCCCCTCCAAATATCATCCCAAAATTTCACCCTATTCCCATCGCCAATCTTAAGCTCCACATTTTCAACCAAAAAACTATACAACCTAGGTTTAGCATGTACCACCGCAAGAATATCTCTCCAGATAATAGAGACAGACCCGAATCCATTCAATGAAGGGTACCAGCCTCCTCTGGATACACTGTATTTGGGACAAATCACTGATTTCCACATGGCCTCATCTTCCATGGCATATCTCCACCACCACTTAAGTAGCAAGCATTCATTAGTCACTAAAAGGTTTCGGATTCCAAGACCTCCTTGCTTCCTAGGCAGCTGCACCTCCTTCCATTTTCCAAATGAATTTTTTTTTTTTGAGAATCATCTCCTCCCACAAAAACCTAGCTTGGATCTTATCAATTTCTTTAGCCACATACACGGAATCTTAAATAGAGACATATAGAAGATAGGTAGGGAAGATGTAACGCACTTAATAAGAGTGAATCTCCGGCGATAAGAGAGAATCCACGCTCCAACTGGATAATTTCTTTTTAATCCTTTCCACCATAGTTTGCCAAACTTGCTTCCTACAGATTGGCACCAAGTGGCAATCCAAGATACTTTATAGGAAGTTTATGACTTAGACAATTGATTTAGTTGCAAATTCTTCCACCAATCCATCTTCAACTCCACACCACAAATCGCTTTTATCAAAGTTTATCTTCAACCCCGAGACCACTTCAAAGCATCTCGGGATGCGTTTCACGACCACAATCTCATTTCAATCAGCCTCACAAAAATGATAGTGTCATCAACCGAAGATGAGATATATTGACCCTCTCCCACCCACCACCACACCTTTGATAATCCTCAATTCCTTTGCTCTTGATACAAAATATTCAGCCCCTCGAGAACAACATTGAACAGAGAAAAGGTCAAAGAGGATGCTTGTCCAAGCCCTTTTGTGGACAAATTCAGCAGACGCGAGCCATTGACCAAAAGCGAAATTCGGCAGATCCTACACATTCTTTCATCCAACTAATCCGTCTTGAACCAAACCCAAAGCGAGATAACATATGCATCAAACAATTCGATTAACCATATCATAAAGCTTTCGAAGTCCAGTTTAAGAATGAGACCCTTCTTCTTTGATTTTTTCCACCAATCCACCATCTCATTTGCTATAAGCACTCTATCCAAAATATTCCTTCCCCCCACAAAAGCAGACTGAACCTTGTCAATCACACTAGGCAAAACTTGCTTGATTCTATTGGCCAACACTATAGACATCACTTTGTAAGGAGAATTTATCAAACTAATAGGTCAATAATCAGTAAAAGAATTAGGGTTTTCCTTTTTTGGGATAAGAGTAACAAAGGAGCAATTTGCCCCATTTCCCAATTTACTATTATTGTAGAACTCCTTCATGAATTTCATGATGTCCTCTCGCAAAAATTTCCAGCTTTTTTGAAAAAAATAGCATATTAAACCCATCCCAGGGGCTTTGTTGCCATCACATACTTTAATGGCGTTTCATACTTCTTCCACTCAGAACTCTCTCTCCAAATGTCACCTACTGATTAGCTTCAATCTTCTTGATTTCTCCACCAATTCTTGGCCTATATCTCCATTGTTCGTAAATAAACTCGAAATGGTGGCATTAATCGCTTGTTTAATCATACTTGGTTCTTCAACCTTAACCCCATTAACCTCTAGAGAAGCAATCAAGTTTCTATTATGGCCCCGTTTGATAGAGCTATGGGAAAGTGATTATAACTTATAGCCTAACAGCTTATAGCTTATAACTGTGAACATAAGCTGATTTTTTACTTATAAATTAAGCTTCTCCTCCCCCACTCAAAGAATAAGTTGATTTTTGACTTACAAAAAGCTATAAGCTGTATTGTTAAGCTGAACCAAATACATCAAAATAGCTTAAATTAAACTAAAAGCTGAAATAAGCTGGAAATAAGCCCTACTAAACAGGGCCTATGTCTCTTTGTAGCCATAATATGAAAGAATCTAGTATTTCGGTCACCTTTAAGAGCCCAATCCATCCTAGATTTTTGTACCCACAATCAATCTTTCCTTTTCCTAAGCTTCCAAATCTCATCCCTAACCTCCCGCTCTTCTACCCTTCTCCACCTCATCCAAGTCCCTTATTTGATTGCAAATCTAGAGAGTGTTGTTCAGCTTCAGCTTCTTGCAACTTTGAGTCTACATCTCCAAACACCGTCGATTCCATCGTTTTAAAGCAACTTTTCAAAAGTCTCAGCTTCTCCATAATTACGTAGCCTGCCCAACCTTGAACCATTGTTGAATGCCAAACTCTTTCTCACTTCCTCAAGAAAATTAAGGTGTAAGACCCAAGCATTTATAAACTTAAAGGGTTTTCCCCAATCCCTATCGTCCTCCATCAACAAAATAGGGCTATGATTAGAGAAGAGTCGAGATAGCCCCAAGCTTTATATTTGTACCATTCCAACCACTCAGGATTAACTAGAAACTGATCAATCCTACTCCAACTTTGAGAATTTCCCCAAGTATACCTCCTACCCAACATGGGGATGTCAGCCAGTTCAAGGGAACTAACAAAATTACCGAAATCTTCCATACCTCTGTCCCTCTAATACACCTTTTCTTTCACTAATATTTTTAACTTCATTGAAATCCCCCCCTAGACACCATGGATCAGGGAAAGCAGACTTTAAATTGACTAAAGTGTTCCACAACTACCTCCTATTCTCATCTTCGTTAGGTGCATAAATGTTACCAACAACGCAATTAAGATTAGAATGCATAGTACCTCCTAACAGGATAAAACTTGTAGAGCAGCAACATCCTTTTAAAGAGAAGACCTCTGGGTTCCAGATGCATAGAAGTCCTCCAGCAGTGCCAATCGTGTTTACAGCCATGAACTCCACCAATCAGAAGGCCGCAGGGATCTAACATCATTGGCATCAATACTTAAGCATTTTGTTTCTTGGAAGCAAGACCATATCTACCCTTTTCAATCTCAGCAATTCTTTAACCCTTGAGCGCCTCTGCCCTACCCAATCCCCAACATTCCAAGATAGAATCTTTACAGCAACATAATAATTCACCAAGGCAGCCCCTGAACGAAGTGCTAAGAACTAAGCACCTCACTTCACCCATTGGCCTTTCACTTTATCAATGTCTTCATTTTCCATCTGCATTATTCGCTCCACAACTTCATCTTCATGCCCAGTTAGTGATAGACCCAGCTGAATTCCCTTCTGCACTGTGGCCTCAGCCTCTTTTCTAACTTTCTTTTTTTTTGCTTACATACGTCGTTGTTAATAGAGAGCTGACGACGAATAGCCATTGTTGCAGCTCGAACTAACTCACCTCGTTGAAAACCATTTCTGAAGGAGCCCTCGATTTCTTTCTTCTCCAGAATCTGCTTTGAGGGCCAATAGTGTTAGTCGTCTCCTTCTCACCAAGCCCTTCTCTGTTTGGCCTACTACTTTCCTTACCTTAGGCCATAATACTATTGGCCCAAACAGCTGCATCTTCTC
The DNA here is from genome assembly GCA_025200525.1 of Camellia lanceoleosa. NCBI lineage: Eukaryota > Viridiplantae > Streptophyta > Magnoliopsida > Ericales > Theaceae > Camellia > Camellia lanceoleosa. The sequence goes on along the minus strand of CM045767.1, from coordinate 21,485,576 downwards.
CTTCATCTTTACTGCTGCTAAGCTCATCATCACTATCTCCCACTTTGTCAACTGGGCTGTCTTTCTCAGCAGAAACTCCCTTACTATTATCAAGCCCTTTACTAAGCCCATCAAAATGGGCCTCATCCAAAACCACTTCCAACGATATATTGGGCTCACTTAAACTTTTCATAAGCCCATTCAGTTCTGTTGATGCCTCCACTCACCTCAGCTGCTCGATTTCCATTCCCTCAACCTCCCGCAATGATGTTGTCTATATGTTGACATTGGGCAGTGGATTAACCACAGCAGTATTTCGAGTCCCCATTTCTATACCTGTCTCATTCACTATGGAAAGGGAAGCAGAGTAGCACGCATGCTCCAGAACCCGCCCCTATTGCCACATCATTCCTCTTACTATCTTTCATGCCACGATTTTTTGCCCCACTAACCATAGGTTTGTCCACGTCATCATCTTCCTTCCTGCTTGCATGGTTAGTTGCAGAACTGAGATCACCACCACCCATGGATTTAGTTAGCAATTCCAATAACTTCGACTACACGAACAGGATACATGCTGCCATCTCTTTCTAGGAACACCGTTTATCAATACGCTCCAATTGAGATGTACAAATTTGAACTTTCCCACACTTCAACGACTCCATGCTTAAAAACATTATGATCCATCTCAACAACTATACCGCAAGCTTCACCGATTTTTCGAAAATTATTAACATTCCACAGATGTGGAGGCACACCAAAACAGCTTACCCACACAACTCTTTTCATTACCCAACCTCACACCTTTATGCCATTCAATGATTGACTCACACCACTCCATAATCCAATCCCCAGAGCTATGCATGAATTGCACGATATCTTCTTTTGATTTGAACGTAATCAGCACATTTCTCCCTCCACCTTCTGAGTTGAATATCTTTCAACCCTCTGAGTTGGTAATCTGCTTTTGAGGTCAAGTGAAGCTACAATGGGTTTTAATTTTAGTAACTACACTCATTTGTAGCCAACCGGTGGCATATTCTTCTCGCCTTAATCCTAATATCACTACCATCTCTCCAACATCTGCCTTTGATAGATAGTAATAAAGAATTTTACTTGTACATGAATGTCGATAGCCAACAATTATCAAAATAGTTTATGACACTCATAGAAAAGGTTTAGCTCATAATAAAAATAGAAATAGAAATAAATTATGATAGTCAATACCAAACTAAAGAAATAGAGTTGACAAGTTGGGCTAGGCCCAGATAGGGTGGTTAGCTCAACCCTGGCTAAGCAAGTTGATTGGCCTAGGTTAGGCCTAGAGGGTATGGTCCACTTTGCTAGGGGTGTAAATTTAGCCCCGACCTTGGGCTTATTAGGCTCCCGCCAAAATTGCTAGCCTGGTCGCCCAATTCCCAAAAATCTAGGCTTAGGCCCAAAACTAGGCCCAAGGTAATCAAGCCGCCCCACAGCTTTTAATTTTTTGGAGGTAAATTATACTTTGCATCCTGTGCATCTACATCGAATCTCCATTTGGCCCTTACACATAAAAATCATGATAGTCAACCCCGATTTGTAGTTGAATCTCATTTTGGTCCTTGCACATGAAATTGTGATAACTAGTCCCTTGTACTTTTGGTCAAATCTCACTTTAATCCCTATATAAGTATCAATGTCTCGTTTCTATTACTCAATTGTTTAAATCTTTAACAGAATCTAGTCATATGATAAAATTGTGACCATGACATGCAGGCAAGAAAGGAAAATTATATACATTTTTCACCAATACACACTTTATCCCAAAATTTACATCAAAATATGACTGTATTAGGCTAAAACAAAAAGCAAATTATGAACAATTAAAAAGATGAACTACGGTTTTGCATAAATTTGAATCACTTAACTCGCTTTTCACACTAACATAGTCTTCGCCTATTTATCTTTCTTTCTTCGATTTCTTTTGTCGATTTTTTTTTTAAAATTTCCAAAGCTCTACTTTCTTACATTTACATCTCAATCTTTACCATACGAACATATATATATATATATATTATATAACTCTCACGTGTTTATCACGTAGGACGAAGTGTATTGGTGGAAAACATGGATGATTTTCTTCTCTTACCCTCATTTCGTAGTCACATTTTTGTCACATGACTGAATTTTGTTAAATATTTAAAAATGAAGTAATAGAAGAGAAAAATAGACACTTGTGTAGGAACCAAAGTGAGATTTGAGTAAAAGTGCAGGTGGTTGACTGTCATGATTTCATGTGTAGGGGCCAAAGTGTGATTTGACTAGAAGTACAGGGAGTTGATTGTCATGATTTCATGTGTATGAGCCAAAGTGAGATTTGGTGCAAAGTGCAGGGGTGCAAAGTGCAGGGATGCAAAGTGTAATTTATCTTCCTTTTTTTTTTTTTACCAAAATAACTTGAAAATGACATTAGGCGTTGGGTGGATTAGCCTTAGGCTAGGCCTTGATCCAAGAGGCTATCACCATGCTAGGAGGCAATCTAGATAATTATGACTCATTTTCTAGGTAACTCAATATCCTACCATTGGACCCACTAATTCGGGAACCAATTCGCGCCCACTGGGGGCAATTAAAGCCAAGGCAAATCTTTGTATGGATTGACCCCAAAAAATTATTTGCACCAAAGGGGCATGTTTGATTAGTAGAATTATGGCGTAGGATTGGGATTGTTAGTCCATGAACTTATAATCAGATATTTGATTGCAAATATTTTATTTAAAAAAATTTTTTTTTTGGATCGATGAAAGAAATTTATTGATGAGAAATCATGGAAAATAGATTAAATCAATAAAGAGCAATGGAGGGAGATGCATCATAGTTGGCGAGAGCATCCCAATGAGGTTGGCACACACTAGCCAACACAATAATGTGCAACCTAAACCAATAGAACAGAGGAGAGTTGGCAAGAGACCAACACAAGCAACAATAAAAAATCAAAATAGAGCACAAATCAGCTCAACAAAAGAAGAAAATAGGGAATCAGCTTAGGTAATAGGATACTTCTTTTCTAGATCTGATCTTCGCCACTTTAGCAATCTTGAGAAGGAAATCGTGATAGTCAAATCCAAAAATCCAGACCGCTTTAGCCCAATGAGCCGTGTTATGAAAGTAGAGAGAAGAGAAAAGAGAAGCTCTATATTGAATTGAATGAATAATACAATAGGAGAAGCCTTTATATATAGGTAGAAAAGAAACCTAGATATGTATAGAAAAGATAGAGATATAAGAAGATAGAGATAAGTATAGAATACAAATAAATAAGGATATTAATATATAAATAACACCTTTCCCTCAAGCTCAAGGTGGTAAGGCAAATGTCAACTTGAGCCGAGAGGAGATCAAAGAAGTGGCATAGAAGATGAGCTTTGGTGAAAAGGTCACATTTGATCAACAAAGGTAACAAAGAAAAGACTTAACAAGGCCACCAAGAATATGTTGGTGTATGAAATGGCAATCAATCTCAATATGTTTGGTGCGATCATGGAAGACATCATTCTCAGGTAATCAATAGCACTCGATTGTCAAAATAAATATTAGTGGCGCAGAATGAGAAACTCCCATGTTAGAAAGAAGCTAACGGTTACACAAGTTCTTGAGTAGTATTAGCAAGAGCATGGTACTTAGTCTCGGTATTAGAATGAGCGGCAAGAGTTTGCTTCTTGCTACGAGAGGAAATGAGAGAGTTGCCTATGAAAAAGCAAAGCCCAATAGTAGAATGACGGTCAATATGATCCTCGCTCAATTGGCATCGTAAATGCATGCAAGAGAGAAGAGGAGAGGAGTAGTGAAGACCATGAAACAAAGTTCCTCTCGAGATAGCGAAATGCTAACCCGAGCATCATAGTGTGGAGAACGAGGAGTAGCCATGAACTAACCGACAACGTGAACAACATAAGCAATATTTGGACGAGTAACCGGAGATAGACAAGACTGACAACTAGCTGACGATATAAAGTGGCATTAGTCAATAGGAGACTGTCAAGGGGTGTAAGATGAGTCTGAGGATCAACTGGAGTAGTGACAGTCTTGCAATCAGAAGGCCAAAGACCAAACCAAGAGATCAAAAGTATACTTGGTTTGGGTAAGAAAATAACCAAGAATCTTAGGAAATTTCCAAGCCAAGGAAATAGCTAAGCAAACCCAAATCTTTCATCTCAAATTGGTGATTGAGAACCGCTTGAGACTAGAAAGGCCCAATCGTGTCATCTCCAAAGGATAATCATATCATCCACATAGAGAAGAAGAAGAATAGTACCATACTCCATCTTTCAGATAAACAAGGCGTAATCATGGGCACTTGAGGAAAAACCAAAGTCAGGAATGGTGGAGCTGAACTTGGCAAACCAGGCACACGGAGCTTGTTTCAGACCATACAAAGCACGACGAAGTTCGCAAACTTTGTTGGATGGAACAGAAGAACCAGGAGGAGGTTGCATATAAACTTCCTTAGTGAGGTCACCCTTGAGAAATGCATTCTTGACATCTATCTGAAAAAGACTCCAATGGCGAGTAACAACAATTGCAAGTAAGCTGCGAATTGAAGTAAGACGAGCAACAGGAGAAAATGTTTCCTCATAATTAATCCCATATTCTTGAGTAAAGTTCTAGCTACAAAGTAGCTTTGTAACACTCAATGGAACCATCAAAATGAGTTTTGAGCTTGTAAACCCATTATCAACTAACAATACTCTTTCCAGAAGAAGATCAACCACATCCTGTGTATGAGTTTTATTGAAAGCCTACAATTCATCACATAACTTGTTGCCAAAGAGGGTTAGGAACAAGCTTTGATAGGAAGTAGGTTCATAGAGGAAAAGGCAAGAGAACCAACAATATAATCACGGAGAAGAATAGAAGGTTGCTCTTACTGTAGAGTGACACTTCGTGGAAGAGGAACCTCAATGGGAGGTGGGGATGAAGAAACCTCCACAGAGCTAGAGAAGGTATAGACCATCAAGAAACACATGATTTGCAAGATAGACGAGTAGGCGAGGGTGACTATGGAAGCATGAAGCTAGAATTTACATCAAATTCATTAGAAAACAAGTCTATAGAAATATTTCCAGAATGGTCAAAGTGAGTAGGTGGACTATGGTAGGTGAAACTAGGAAAGAGCGAGAACATTTTGTGTTCCCAAAAGACCACATGACGGAAATACGAAGGCACTTGGAGATAGGATCCCAACAATCGATATTCTTTTATGTTCTATACCATACCCCGTAAAATAGCAAAACGAGAATGAGGCTCTAGTTTAGTGTGTTCATGAGGCTGGAGTAGAACAAAACAAGTAAAACCAAAAACTTTAAGCGTGGTATAGTAAGGAGGAGAACCATACAAGCGCTTGTAAGGAGAAGTATTAGTGATGACAGGGGTAGGGACGTGATTTATGGTGTGGATGGCAGTGAGGGCAGCTTCCCTCTAAAATTTTTCAAGACAAGAAGAGGAGATGAGAAGAGCCCAGGTAATGTCTAGAATATAACAAGGTTTCCTGCTCAACTTGGCTATTTTATTGGGATGTGCCCGCAGATCGATGAGATAGTGTACCATTAGCCTGAAGAAAAGAAAGTAAATCAAAATCCAAGTACTCCTTAGCATTATTAGAACGAAAAATCTTAATAGTACGAGAAAACTAAGTTCGGACCATGGCAGAGAAATCATAATACATCTCAAGAAGCTCAGAGCGATTTTTTGAGAAGGAAAAGCCAAGTATAGCGAGAAAAATCATCAACAAAATCACAAAGTATCTTGACCAACCCATGATCGGTATGGGGGAAGGTCCCCAAATATCGGAATGTACAAGATCAAAAAGAGCAGTAGAAATAGAAATACTTTGATTAAAAGGTAAATCACATTGTTTAGTAATTTGACAAGATAAACAATCAACATCTTCAAGACGGACACTACCCATCTAACCACTAGAAACCAAAGGTTTCAAACGACTAAAAGAGACATGTCCTAAGTAACAATGCCAAAGATGAAAAGAAGACATAGTAGATGCAACAGAGGATTTGTGTAGAAGGCAGAGATGTAGAAGTTCGAACAAACATTCATGCTTACGGCTTATCCCAAGGATCTGTGATTGTTTAAGGGTCCTGCATCAAACAACCATTATCAAAAATGTAACGATAGACCAAGTTCACATAACCGACCAACAGAGATAAGATTCAAGCGAAGAGCAAGAATGTGATAAGTATCGTAAAGAGACATAGTGGAAGTAGAGATTGGCCAATGACTATTAGACATATGAGAACCATCACCGCCGGTATAGTGGGAACAAGATGATAGTGATAAAGAAGAAAGCATAGTGGAGTCAAGTCATATGATTACAAGATGCGTAATCAAAAATACCATGAAGAGTTACCCGAGGTTATTGAAAGAGCAAGAGATGGGGAGTACCAATTTTGGCGAAGACCGGTTGATGATGTACTCAACATCATCCATAAACAAGGAAGGAGCAGTGGAATCGGAGTTATGAGGAGAAGAACCCTCGTGAGGCAACAAAGAACAGAGCGAGAACATTGGCCAAAGTTGGATACCTAGAATGAGAAGACTGGTCTTAGATAAAGCAAAGAGAAGGAGCTTAAAGACAATTGCTTGGAGATGACTTGGAGTAGTCTTGTAACACATCAAGCATTCGTGAACCTCGCAATCGATAAGAGAATGATTGGTCGGGCAAGCTACGCTTGCAACAATAATCGCATATACCAGAGGGTCAGAGATGAAAAACTTTGAGATTATGGCATATCAAGAATGTAATCCATGGTTTGAGATGGGACGCCGAGTTTTAGAAGGCACGCGAGGGTGCGCCAGGACGCCTCGATGGAGGTGAGTCTGTGGTGTTGGCTTTGTCTTGAAGAGATGAAAAGGTTACTATAGTCCAAACGCTGAAACAATGATGGACTAGATATGCAGGCCAACAAACCAACTGGGACGTAACTGGAGAAAAGAAAAATGAGGCTAGGAGAGAATCCTAGGCTCGATACTATGGTATGAAAGTAGAGAGAGAAAAGAAAAGAAAACTCTATATTGAATTGAATGAATAATACAATAGGAGAAGCTCAGATATATAGGCAGTAAAAGAAACCTAGATATCTACGTAAAAAGATAGAGATACAAGAAAATAGAGATAAGTATAGAATACAAATAGATAAGGATAATAATATAAAGATATAATAATATACAAGCCTAATAAAACCGCTTGCACTTTAATATCCTCAAATGTTATAGACCACCAAACAAGATGATGATTAAAGATTGCATCATTCCTAGACAACCAAATATTCCAACACTAACATGCAAAGAGAGATTCCCAAATGATTCGCTTTAAAGCTTTTAAACTTAGAATTCAACAACCAAGATGAACAATCGGCAATATAGTTCTGGACAAGACCACAAAATGCCCCACCAATTGGAGAATAGATAACCAAATTAACCATGATCTATGGCAAGAAAGAAGGATATGGTCCGGAGGTTTCCATCTCAACCAAGAAAAGACACAGATTCACAAGACCTCAAGGGAGAATATTAACCTAATTACATGTATGATAGATATTTAATCCGGATTTAAATTGACAAATTTTTAATATTACACGAGGTTGGGAACATAATTTCAATTATAAAAAAAATTAATACATAATAAATGGAATTATTAATCATTTCACTATTATTCCTGTTAATCAAACAACGCTAAGAAGTTTTGAACTTGAAATCTTGGAGGGAGTACACCCCCAAGCCCCATGCCTTGACTACTAGGCCAACCCGTTGATATTATAACTAAGAGACCTTCACTACAGGAAATTTGGCATTTGGCAGCATTTAAAAACACCACTATAGAGGTAAAAAAATGCCTCTAAATGTTTTAGCTACAATCATGTGCAAACGCTGAAGACGAAAATATTTGCCACAAATAAGAAAAGTATATGAAAACATGTCAAATAGCAAATGCAACATTAATTCCCATTCCCATGACCTTTAATATCCAATCACCATTAACCACAAAATAAGGCATCCACAAATCATGTTTTAACATTCGCCATAGAATAGCAGGCCCCATGAGTTTGATTCAATTTAATGTCTTATGCTTGTTACTGAATTAAGAGAACTCAGTTGATATAACGTAGAACCTGTAGTCTTCACTGATCTAGATGCCTTCATCAAAACATGGTAGCCAAATCAGGTAAAGATCTAATAGAAAAGTTCATTGCAAAAATATAAAAATAAATAAATAAATAAATAAAATTCTATATTGCCATAGACAACGTAAACATAATAACGATGAAGAAGGTAGCTTTATCATTAGGATCTCCATGCATTTATCGTAGTATAATTTCTTCCTGTACCATTTTTCTCATCTTTTCTTCTAGTCGATTTAACCAATTCGATTCTCCCAACCATCTTCAGAGTACACCAAGGAAAACCATAATCGTAATTAACATGTCAAACCAAAGTTCCAAATGCTTTATGAAACAAAAGCTTCAAATAATTATCAAGCATTGACATAATATAAACAATCCACTTGCAAAAGCCAAATCAATGGAAAAGAAAAGAAAAGAAAAAAAAAAAACAGTAACAATTTCTGGTACATACGTAGAAGTGATTCAATTACGTAAATACTTAAATGCTACAAGAAAATTATTATTACAGATAATTTACATCCATCAATGTCATTTGTAATTACTATAATTTGTTCTCGACTTCTTTGGAAGGTATATAGCAGACAAATTGCATAGAAGGAAGGGTCTAGAAAATGGGTATGGAAAAGGACTAATAGGAAACAAGGATAGCACGTAAAAAGCCTTGAATAGGAAATGGGATGGCCGAAAGAACAAAGAGAAAATATAATGAAATAAGACTTGAAGAATTTATTCTCAATAAAGATAGGTTCTCGCTACTTTCAACAAAATAGTTGCATTAGTATTTAGGACAAGGAAACATCCTGGGCTACAATGTTGTTTCTCTAAATTGAACGCCTAAATCCATAGAAATATGTTCAATACATCTAAGTAAAATATAGTTGCAATGTTGTTTCTTAAATTGAACACCCAATCCATAGAAATATGTTCACTACATCTAAAATATTGTATTACGAACAATCACCCTAAAATCTCATATTACAAGAAGTACCAAAGAGGAAACTACTTCTTCATCACTTTTTTCCCCTTTTTTTGGAAAATGATAGGCCTCCTTTTTTATTTGATACGCAATATTCAACCACTCAGGTTCAGATAAAACAATTTTTCTAGTGTGTAGATTCGAGGCATCTAGTAGCCTTTTGGATGTATATGGGTGATATCCCTAGAAAAAACACAAGGCTCAAATTTAAGAGCTCAACTTCTACGGGAAGCTAATTAGGTCTAAGCCAAAGGAAGCGATAAACATCCCAAGACCTCGAGATGGGCATAATCCGTTTAGTGTGATGTAACAATTCAAAAAGAGAGCAATTGGAGAGAGAAACACTAGGAAGCTTATTAATGAGAAAGGTTGTTATAGCAATGGCTTCAAACCAATAAGTTGGGGGCCAAGGTATAAATCATGTAATAGTGCCAGTAGTCTCAAGAATATACAAATGCTTCCTCTCTCGCAACTCTATTTTGAGGAGTGTGTAGACAAGAATATTGACTTAAGAATGCCATAAATTCATAAATGCTTGCATTCCATTGTTGATATTCACCACCCCATCCGATTGAAGGATTTTAAGAGAAATCCAAATTGTTTTGCCACAAAAAGCTTTGAAAATCATAAATTTGGAAAAATAACTCACTTTTTGTAAGCAAGAGGATAAATCTATGTAACCTAATTTATGATCATCCACAAACAAAACATACACTATAGGCACTTCAAGAATGCTAAAAGGCCCCCAAACATCTATATATGAATTAAAGCTACTGAGCACCAATCCCTGAGTTAAAAAGGCCAAAAGGAAGTTTATTTTAGAAATAAAGCAAGCAATACAAGACAACCGGGCTTTATTATTGAGGAGAAGACAATGCAAATCGAGATTGTAGTCATCGAAATTTTTGGTAAATTTTTCAGTATGACTCAATCTTTTTATGCATGCCAAGCAGCAGTGATGACAAGAGATGCAGAGAAGTTGAAGTAGTGGAAAATTGCATGAGAGGGAGCTAAAAAAGCCACAAGGAAATGATAAAGTCCATTAGTAAGGAAGTTTTAATGAAGAATTGCTTTAGAATGATTGTCCCGATGGAAAAAGGTAGATTTGTCAAAATAATGAGCAATTATTAGCTTGTGCCAACTGGTGACCGATAGTAAATTCGGTTCAGAGTGGAAGGAACATGAAGAATTTGTTGCTTAAAGGAATGATAGGAA